>CM034471.1:11261885-11655530 GCA_019925255.1 Litchi chinensis
TTTTCTCTGTAAGATGACCACGTAGGGCATACTTAGGCGCAAGATACCCGTTATGTTGGGATAACATAGATCATTTAGCAAAACATTACAAAATTAGAATATTTAATAAGAAAAATGAGAAAGTAAACTTTTCAAAGTTTTACAATGTTTCTACAACACAAGTGCTTATATGAGTCTTCTTATTATCATAAAGTTTGGCTAAACCAAAATCTGAAATTTTTGAGACGAAATCAGAATCAAGCAAAATATAACTAGCCTTCAATTCCCCATGTACGATCCAACATCTCGAATACTCATGAAGATAAGTTAAACCCCTTGCCACTCCCAAGAAAATATCATAACGCGTTGTCCAATTGAGATTCAAACTTCTTTGTCCTGCTTCATGAGTCATAAAAAACTCAGCATTGTTTTCCACACCGAACAATACACCTCTCGCTATCCCTAGCAAAACAATAACACACTATAAATATACTCTCTTAGCAAATAATGCTTGAACAAGACTCTTGTTCTCTAGATACTCATAAACAAGGAGTTGTTCTGCTCCCTTAGTGCAACATCGATACAATTTAACAAGGTTACGGTGTTGCACTATAGATATAGCAATAATTTCTGCAACAAATTGACTTTTCCCTTGGTGGTATGCAACAGACAACGGTTTTACAGCAACAGCCTTTCCATCAAGAAGTTTTTCCTATTGAGTGCAATGTTCCAAATTAATTGGTCAGAAAAATTATTATTTTGAAGATTTGCCACATATGCATCTACATTTCACAATCATGTTGCAGCTTATGTTCAATTATGGTTATGATTATAGTTGTGTAACAACTAACAACTACTATTCCCTCGAGATAATCGTTTTTAAGAGAATGAGATGGGCCTAATTGTTTGCTGATTTGATGATGACATACCTTATAAATCGGTCCAAATCCGCCCTCTCCAAGTTTATTTGCAGGACTGAAGCCTTCTGTAGCAGATTTCAATTCAGGATAATTGAAAATGTATGGTCTTGCATCTATCCCTAGAAGCACTGCAAATTCAACAGCCAATTTAATTTAGCCTCGCGAACCCTTTGGTTAATCCAATACTTTGTGGACTACTATGCCAATTTAATAATGAAAAATTGTTGGAATGTATTCACTTTTTTAATCAGAGTACCATAACATTCATACAACCTGAAAGACTAGAAAACAATTTTGTTAAGAATATCTAGTAATTAAGGAAAACTCAAAAAGTGTTGAAGTTAAAAATCTTAAATATGAACATCATAAGCGTTGAAGTTAAGAATTTTGAGGTTAAGACACCTGTCCAAATGCTAATCTCGACAAGAACTAATATCACATGCAGGCATACATGTGGAAGGTTGGAAATTGGACTGCTAGCATACATTTAGAGCAAGATTGCCTGTTTTACCTTCATCATTGTCACTTGATCTCTTCCTTTGTCGAATAATCCAAAAAATTGGGATAACGAATAGAAAAATTACAAGCACAATGGCAACAACAATCCCCACGATTAGGCCTGATCCATTCTTCTTATCACCGATTGGAGGATTATCTGTATCACAATTCAGTAGTCATGAATTAATATCACATTGTGCAAAAACTTTAGAAGGAGAAAAAAATAATAATAAATTTATTTACCTGGTGTAGCACTAATGGCAGATATAGAAGGTCCATATGTACCTTGGAAAGGAACACAACAAGTTCCTTTTCCAGTCCAAAACAAGTGGATTTCAAGGAAGTTTTCAGATACATGAGCTGTGAATTGTTTCTTGATCTCTTTTTTTGAGACTCCACCTGCTGCTTTTTTTATGTCAAAATCCTTCAAAACACGATTGCCCTATTAAAAACACATCCAATACTCAAACGAAAATCTGTAATTATTGAAAGGATTAACATAGTAGGATTCATGAAATCTTGTCTTTATTGGTGAGCTTTCAAAATTTCTTTTAAGCAAATACTAACATGGGACCTGAGAATTCATTGATAATGTGATATGTAGGTGATGCAATTGGCAGGACAAATTCAACCAGAAAAGGAAATAATTTGTCAATATATTGTCTGTAAGGAACGCGTCTTGCTTGAGTGGCCATGTCAAAATGATATAAAAATTGGGGAATTATTCTCAATATCCATGATTTGGGATAGTCATTTTTCTCATGAACCTGCAAACCTTCAGGCGTCCACCCACGATGGATGGGTGTGAATTTGACTACATGGGTTTGTGGATGAGTGTGGATGTCATTTTTCCAATCTTATACAGTATAAGCACTTGATTTTGATATTGACCGATTTATTTTATCACTTAAGAACATTTCAATGCCAAGGAATTAAAAGTAGGTAAAAAGAAGAATAGCAAGAAATAGAAATCGTATCTAGAACAATTTCAAAGTCTAATACATACTTAAATATATCAAAGTCTAATAAATACGTGAATGTATATATCAAATACACGCCTCCCAAAACTTTGCCATCCAATATTACCTACGATAGCAAGGTCTGCAAAATGAAGGGTTACGTTGTATTTGCCATTTTCAAGGCCTAAACCATAGTATCTGAGTGATGAAGCTGAGATTCTTGCCGTTAGAAGGAGCTCTGAGTTTAGTGTATATGTGAACTCAGATGAAGAACTTCTGTAATTGGGATTATTGCTCTCAATAAAATATCCAACATTACTAACCCCCCATCTGCTTGTGTTAGTCACAAAATATGATGCTGGACCAAGTGTTACATAATCCATCTCATATAAATCAGAAGCCAAAAACCATAGACCACCACACTTAACCGAAAAGTGATTATCTACACAGCAAATGAGAGAGCTACTTATTGAAGCAAGTTTAATACGAGGTTTCAAATGTATGAGTTTAAAAAAATGCATCTCCCAATGTCCTATTCTTGCACCAAGTTGCCTGGAATTTTTACTTTACCAAGTTATTACTATGTCTGTAAGGCAGAAGTGATGTTTTAGGCCTAAATTATTGTAAGTCACTTGATCAATGCATTCCTTTTAGCAAACGAAGAAATAAGCAAACTGGACAATCATATGTTAACTCGTATTCCAGCTCAATCGATAATTGGAATTTGCGTTATCATACGATTTTCTCACTCAAACATATTAATAAATTAATGATCACATGAAAGTTCTTTTGTTGCCCATGTTCTTTCTTCACAAGTGTCAGAGTGCAACCTTCTTTTCTCCTTGTAAAAAGGTATAACCGGGGAGAAACCTTTTCCTTTTTTCTGGTTATACGTGGGAAGAATCCTAGTCTCATGTTTCCTCAAACCAAAAGAAGTGGAAAGTTTTACTTACATATTCAATGACGTCGATTGCAAGGAAAGTTACGCTGGAGACAATTTAGCGTAGATGGCAAGACACTGTAAGAAGAAGAGGAATGCCATTAGTTGGAATGCTTAAATGCAAAGAACTGGCAACTGAAATAGCCATTTCTGTTGTTGCATTCAATATTATGACTTATCAGTGAGCTTTAGGATGAAATCAATCCTACTGTGAACCTCACGTGCCTAAAGATAAACATCTAACAAATTTAAATATCAAATATCAAATTTATGTGAGGGGAATTAAACTAGGATTCCGAACAAACCGAATACTGATACTATATTAGTAACTATCAAACTTAAAAATTTAAACTAAGACGAAAGGGTCCGACGTTAATATATAAACTTTGTAACAAAAATGACTCAAACTGATCTATTATAATCTCCGATATCAATAACAAAATAGAGATTGCAATTACTTGATGCATAAATTCCAATAAAAAGAATTGTATGTTTCAGAAGTATTGGAAGTAATCTTGTAATTCTTTCACAAATAAAAATCATTCCAAAATATATGAGAAGACGGATTAGCATGCATGTTAAGAGTCTTGATATTAGCCTTGAACGCTCATGATGTATGATTGACAACTTAAGTTTATGTCAATATTCATATTAAAGCATCAAGAAACTATTCATTTTCAGAAACCATGGTTGAGAGGTTCAATTTGAAAATCACCTGCTGCTGGAATTGTCTATCGTAAAGTTGTTGGCAACTAAGTTCCTGCATATTGCCAACCCAGCAAAATCTGAACATCAGTTTCATTATGGCAAAACAAATACAATCTTTTTGTAAATGAAACTACTGAACGATTGTTAAATGGAAGTTACTCAATATTACCTTGAAGAGTAAAAAGAATATTACATTAGAACAATATTAAATATGATGTGAAACTATACATTCAATGCAATTCAAATACTCACAGTTGTAAATTTTGTTCACTGATCCAAGAAGGTAAGCTGCCAATTAAATTGTTGTATGACACATATCTGCAAGCATGGAGAGGAGACTTTCAACACAGAGCTGCTGTTCAGTAAAATTTCATGCACTACTCTAGTCACACTGATCATTTACTACAAGTTTTTGATGATATTCAAAACCTCAACTTTCCCATGTTTTCTAAGAGTTAGGATCATCTCTTACTATTTTTTTGTCCCTGACTTTTTAATAGTTAAATGACATAATAGGATAAAAAATAATGGATGGTTAAAATTATTATTATTATTATTTTTATCTCATATCACATGAATCCAAACTTCTCTTAAAAAAAGTCAAGGTGAAAAAATTGTTAGAAAAGGATCCTGACTCATTTTCTAAAGAACCCCCCACCCATATTTTAACTTACAAGCATTTATCCTAGTGAACTAGCACAAAGTGTTCAAGAGAATATGCGTTCTTATCTTCAAATTGGGGAAATGATATATTTAATATTAGAAATCTTCAGTTTCGGTGCATTACAATGATGATAAATGCCTGTGTCAGAACAACTTACATATTAAGAAGAAATGTACTCTTCTTTGCAGGCAAGGTACCATTTAACTTATTATTTCCAAGAAACCTGAAAATGAAAATGCATTACATGCTTTGAAAAATAAGGAGTATGTACAGATAAGTAGATACAGTAGAGAGAGTTGACATATTACAGAAAAGTCAGTGAACTCAAATTGAAAAGCGGGTCCGGAATTTCTCCTCCTAGATCGTTGAAACTCAAATCCCTAAAGAAAAAAAATTCAATAACAGAATAAGTGCAGAGAAGCAAACAAAAAATTGTGTAGCAAATACTTACAACCGAAGCCAAAACAAACAAACAAATAATTTCCAATCTACTTTTGAAATGTTCCCAACTATGATTAGACTCAATTCTCATTACATGCAGTGCCAATCCTATTGACAGTGTACATTTTCACGGTTACATAAAAAATTATAAAGAAAGATAATATAAACTGATATTAAAGGTATTTTTATAAATTTTAATACGAGGGCACACCCCCATAGAATGTTTAGCCATCAGCAAGTATATTTAAAGCCAATAATCAACAAATAAATTAGGTCGAATAGTTTAAAAGTCATCTTTAAAAAAGTTTTAACTTACAAATATTGCAAACTCTGGTATTCTTCAATGTCGGATGGAATTGTATCTAAAATATTGTTGTTCCTCAGCTCTCTACAATACAGGTTACCAAAAGTTTTTATCAAAATTAAAAAAAAAAAAAAATGATACACAGAAGTATATATAAGGAATTATAATGTCTCAAATTAAAGCTTGGAATGGCATTACTTACAAGACTATTAAAGACTTCATATTCTTTATAAATGCCAATGTCGAACTCCCATTGGATAAACCAGATATTCTCCTACAATTTGATTTTTACAAATGACTAGTATTGAATATTTTAAAATGAATTTTAAAGAAAAAAAAAAACAAAGAAAAAATATGAACAACTCTCTCAAATTAGTTAGACTAGAAAAGGACAATGGTATTGGACCATCAAAAGCGTTTCCTTGAAACCTCCTACAATAACATATAAGAATAGAAATTTATAAAATATTTCACAGTTTTGAACTTTATAGTTACATTATTATTATATTTTTTTATTGAAGAGGAAATGTCATCAGATGACATTTTCAATTATTGGATTGACAATCTTATCCAATTTCAATAAAGTTAACAATTGAGTCTCAAGCCTTATTTTTTTTTACATAAATACCCTTCATAAAAGTTAAAATTGGTGACATTCTTGTTTTCTCTTTTCTGTTCCTCTTTTCTTTTTCATTTTCTACACTACGAATTCCAACACCATCCATCTTCATTTTCTTCTTCACAGCCACCATCCACCATCCGTCGTCATTCTCTTTCATTTTCTTCTCTTCATTTTCTTTTTCACAGCCACCATCCACCATCGATCTTCATTCTCTTCTGCACTACGAATTCTAGCCACCATCCATCTTCATTTTCTTCTTCATAGCCACCATCCACCATTCATCGTCATTCTCTTCTGCACTACGAATCAATTTGTTCCTTACTATCCAACCACTTCCATTCTTTCCATCCACCATTCATCTTCATTTTATTCTTCACAGCCACCATCCATAATCTTCTTATACACTACGGGTAATGTATCTTAACTTTTGAACACTTATTTTTCAGTTGTTATTAGTTATTGTGGTTAGCTATGCTGATATTGAGCTGTAGAAATTGGCTTTAGGGTTTACGAACTTAGTATTTCTATGTATGTTATTGCAAACGACACACATGTATGACGTTATTAATGCAAGTTATCTTAGTTTGATTAGTGATGACATGACTTAGTAAAAAAACCAAAGACGAAAACACTAATCATGCCAAGATGACTTGCATTATTAAGACAAGTCAACTTAGTGTGACTAGTGGTGACATGGGTTTATAGGAAAAAAAAAATCAGTAGCCAAAACACTAGTCACACCAAGGTGACGAGATGAGTGTTAATAATGCTAGTTACCTTAGTATGAGTAATGGTGTCATGACTTGATGGAAAAAACCAGTAGCTAAAACACTAGTCATACCAAGGTGACGAGTGTGAATGACACTTGTTACCTCAGTGTGACTAGTAGTATTATAGGTTTATGGAAAAAAAAAATAGTAGCCAAAACACTAGTCATACTAAGGTGACGAGTGTGAATAACGCTTGTTACATCAGTGTGACTAATGGTGTCATAGGTTTATGAAAAAAAAAAAAAAACAGTAGCCAAAACACTAATTAGACCGAGGTAACTAGCGTTATTAATGCATATCACCTTGATGTGACTATTAGTGTCATATTATGAGCATTTATTTGATAGTTTAATTACTTAATTGTATCAAAGTATGAGTAATGATATATTGCTAGTCTTGATTTAGAGCTTAATTACTAAATTCGATCATTTATTTATGTACAGTGATATGGACGAAAGTAGAATTATAGTCACCCACGGTGGATAATGGATTAGTTATAAGTATGAGGGTGGTGAATCAGAAATAGCATTTGTTTTAACGAAAGTAATGCTTGATGACTTAAAGAAGACCGTTAAGAATATTGTTCAAGTTGATATAACAAAGAGTACATTTGACTTACACATATTGGCGGAGACTTTCGATAGGCCTGTCATTCCAAAATTAACAACTAATAAAGTTGTGTCTTTCTGGCTATATGAGAAAAATCCTGAAGTTTACGTAACTGTTGTTCCAAAAAAAATAAATGACTATTGAGAGATAAGGGAAATGTTCAATTACAAATCCAACAACAAATTCAACCATCAATCTATTTACAGTTACCAATTCAACTGCAAATACAATTATCAAGCCAATCACAAATCCAATTAATAAACCAACCACAACATCACAGTTTTATTCAATTAGTTTCTCAATTCAAGTCTATTTCGTTGAGCAACGAAGTTCCACTCCATAAGGGCCGTAACATTGAAGATGAATGTGAAGACATAGATGAAGATGATGATGAAGATGATGATGATGATGATGACAATGATGATGATACTAATGATGATGATGAAGAAAAATAAGATAATGTTGACTCATATAGTGAGTATATCTTAAATGACAATCAGTATAATCCTTCTACAAAATATTGGTTGGATAACATTGATTCAAATGAGTTTTCTTACTACTATCGTCCAGCTAAAAGTATTCCTATAGCCACTAATATTTTTAGAGGAGATAGAGGAAGTCGACATGCAGTTATGGCAGAAGATTTAGGTGGTAATGGTGATAGTGGTGGTGGATTTAATCATGATGTTCGTGATAAGGATTGTGATATAGATAATGATAATGTTCGCCATGTTAAGGATGATGGTGGTGGTGTTCTCGTCAAGCCAATGATGATAATAACATGCAACAAAGAGTAACTAGTGAATGACGCATCCCTAGAATAGATCTTTCCGCATTTCGTACAATAGCGAATGACGCATCCCTAGAATAGATCTTTCCGCATTTCGTACAATCACAACTGAAGAGTCACAAAGAGAAGACCATCATTTTTTCAAAGGGAAAATATTTCCTTCAAAGCGTGATATGGGTAAAGTTGTAAAGATGTATGCATTGAATGAAGGTTTTCATAAAAAAAAGTCAAGAAATCGAACAACATCTGTTATGACGTTAGGTGCAAGGATGAGAACTGTAAATTTCAGCTTGTAGCCATCAAAACCAAGATTGGAGACCAATGGGAGGTGTAAAAATTCCAAAAACAACATTGTTGTTCGTTTGATAGTGTACATCGATAATGCAGAAAAGTGAGTGCAAAATTAATCGGAGATCTTATCACTCCGAAATTGCAAGTCAGTGGTCAAAACATGAAACCCAAATAAATCTAGGTAGAAATTCAAGTTAATTATGGAGTTAATTTGTCATATAATCAATGTCGAAGAGCCAAAGATCATGTTGAAGAAAACGTTTTTGGGTCTGCGGAGTTATCGTTTAAACAATTGTCTGCGTATTGTTATCAGTTGGAGTTAGCTAACCCAGGTACAGTCACAAGCATTGAGACGAATGGCAACAACCAGTTTTTGTACATGTTTATTACTTATGGTGTTAGTATATCTGGGTTTTGTAAAGTGATTAGACCAGTTATTGACATTAATGGAACACATTTAAGAAGGAAATTTGGAGGGATTATGTTCATTGTAGCATGTAAAGATGCTAACGAGCAAGTGTATCCATTAGCATTTAGGTTTAAGGATGTTGAAGATGAGAAATCATGGTCATGGTTTTTGATAAAGTTGAGAAATGTAATTGGGTGTCGAGAGAATTGCATGTTCATATTCGACCGGCATCTTGGAATTAAAGTAGCCATGGAAAAAGTATACCCTGATGCACATCATGGCCTTTGCATGTATCACATGACACAAAATGTGAAAAATTTATATAAAAATAAGACTGTCACCGAATTATTCCATCGTCAATCCAAGTTTTGGGGCATGATGGAAGACCTTAGCAAAATACACCCAACGACGCATAGAGAATTAATCGAACTTGGACCACATAGATGGGCATTGACAATGACTCCAGTAAGGCGTTACTGGATTTTAACTTCCAAATTGCTGAATGCATGAACTCATGCTTGGTTAAAGCCCGTCAATATCCAATAATAACTTTGGTTAAGTATATAAAGGGTATGATGCAAAGATGGTTTTATAACCGACAGAAGAATGCAGAAAAAATGTCACCAGAGATAACATAATGGGCAGAAAAGAAAATTGCAGAGTATACTAGAGACTCACAAACTTACACGGTCACACCAATCAATGATACTAAGTATGCAATCAAGACTGGGAGTAGGATGACTGTTGTTAATCTAACTGAAAGAACGTGTACTTATATGGCATTCCAAATTGATCTTTTACTATGTTCGCATGCACTTGCGGTGTTAAGGTAAGACCAAAATATTTACGAGGTTTTACTCTAACTATAGAATAAAGGTTTAATATTATTTTCGGTGGTATAGGTATTGTAATAGGTCATTAATCCCCTACATATCCGACTATTACAAAACACCCAATCTATTGGTTGCATATGCTGGTGCTATCTTCCCGGTTCCTGACCCAGATGAATGGACAGTTCCAGAACACATCCGAAACATGATTGTTCTACCACCACTATGGCGTCCGCAGGCTGGCGGAAAAAAGAAAAGGATTCCATCTGCTAGTGAGAATAGCAGAAAGGTTTTGAAATGCTCATACTGTGGGGAAAAAGGCCACTGCCGACAAAACTGTCGTAATCCACATCCATCTCAACGCCCCCCTACGAACAATAGTGAAGGCTCCGTTACCCAAGTAAAAAGACTATGAAAGTGTCGGACCTACCACCAACTAGGACACAATAGCAAGACTTGTAACAATGTTCCCTGACCCACTGTACTAGAACAATCTCAAACATAACCTTGTATTTTGTTTGTTGAAATATCATTGCTTTTATTTGTAACAAATGCAAAACTATCTTCATTTACTATAATATTATACTAGTTTGTGTCTGTGTTTGATGATCTTTCTATTAAAGAGAGCCACTATATAAAGGTTTTGTATCAAAACAGTGACCCAAACACAAGTCACACCAAGATAGCTAGAATTATTAACACTGATCACCTTGGTGTGACTAGTGCTTTGGCTACTGGTTTTTCTCATCGGTTATGGCACCACTACTAGTCACATTGAGGTAACAACCATTATTAACACTCTTTTCCTTCGCCTTCTCGTCTAGCTCCCTTTCCACTCCCTTTAATGACAAGATAAACACTAAAGGGCTTTGGGTTAGTATAGTTTACTTTCTATGTTATTAATTAATGTAAAGAGCTTGCAATTAATAATACTAGTTATGTCGGTGTGACTAGTGGTGTCATGGGTTGATGAAAAAAATCAATAGCGAAACCATTAGTCACACCAAGGTGATGAGTGTTACTAATACTAGTTACCTAAGTGTGACTAGTGGTGCCATGGGTTGATGAAAAAAACTAGTAGCGAAAACACTAGTCACACCAAGGTGAGGAGTGTTAGTAATACTAGTTGCCTCGGTGTGACTAGTGGTGTCATGGGATGATAGAAAAAACCAGTAGCGAAAACATTAGTCACACCAAGGTGAGGAGTGCTAATAATACAAGTTACGTCAGTGTGACTAGTGGTGCTATGGGTTGATGGAAAAAACTAGTAGCGAAAACACTAGTCACACCAAGGTGAGGAGTGTTAATAATACTGGTTACCTCAGTGTGACTAATGATGTCATGGGTTGATGAAAAATACCAGTAGCGAAAACACAAGTCACGTCACAGTAAAGAGTGTTAGTAATACTATTTACCTCGGTGTGACTAGTGGTCCCACAGGTTAATGAAAAAAACCAATAGCGAAAACACTAGTCACACTAAAGTAAGGAGTGTTAGTAATATTAGTTACCTCAGTGTGACTAGTGGTGCCTTGGGTTGATAGAAAAAACCAGTAGTGAAAACACTAGTCACACCAAAGCAATGAATGGTAGTAATACTAGTTGCGTTAGTATGACTAGTGGTACCATGGATTGATGGAAAAAAACCAGTAGCGAAAACATTAGTCACACTAAGGTGAAGAGTGTTAGTAATACTAGTTACCTCGGTGTGACTAGTGGTGTCATGAGTTGATGGAAAAACCAGTAGCGAAAACACTAGTCACACTAAGGTGACAAGTGTTAGTAATACTAGTTACATCAATGTGACTAGTGGTGTCATAGGTTGATGGAAAAAAACCAGTAGCGAAAACACTAGTCACACCAAGGTGAAGACTGTTAGTAATACTAGTTACCTCGGTGTGACTAGTGGTGCCATAAGTTGATATAAAAAACTAGTAGCGAAAACACTAGTCACACTAAGGTGAGGAGTGTTAATAATACTAATTACCTCGATGTGACTGGTGGTGCCATGGGTTGATGGAAAAAATCAATAGCGAAAACACTAGTCACACCAAGGTAAAGAGTGTTAATAATACTAGTTACTTACGTGTGACTAGTGGTGTCATGGGTTGATGAAAAAAATCAGTAGCAAAAACACTAGTCACACCAAGGTGAGAAGTGTTAGTAATACTAGTTACGTCAGTATGACTAGTGGTACCATGGATTGATGGAAAAAACCAGTAGTGAAAACACTAATCACACCAAGTTGAGGAGTGTTAGTAATACTAGTTACCTCGGTGTGACTGGTGGTGCCATGGGTTGATGGAAGAAACTAATAGCGAAAACACTAGTCACACCAAGGTGACGAGTGTTAGTAATACTAGTTACGTCGGTGTGACTAGTGATGTCATGGGTTAATGAAAAAAACCAGTAGTGAAAACACTAGTCACACCAATATAAAGACCGTTAGTAATACTAGTTATCTCGGTGTGACTAGTGGTGTCATGGGTTGATGGAAAAAACCAATAGCGAAAACACTAGTCACACCAAGGTGAGCAGTGTTAGTAATACTAATTACCTCGGTTTGACTAGTGGTGTCATGGGTTGATGGAAAAAACTAGTAGTGAAAACACTAGTCACACCAAGATGAAGAGTGTTAATAATACTAGTTACTTAGGTGTGACTAGTGGTGCCAGGGGTTTATGAAAAAAAGCAGTAGCGAAAACACTAGTCACACCAAGGTGAGGAGTGTTAGTAATACTAGTTACGTCAGTGTGACTATTGGTACCATGAATTGATGGAAAAAATCAATAGCGAAAACACTAGTCACACCAAGGTGAGGAGTGTTAGTAATACTAGTTACCTCGGTGTGACTAGTGGTGTCATGGGTTGATAGAAGAAACTAGTAGTGAAAACACTAGTCACACCAAGGTGACGAGTGTTAGTAATACTAGTTACGTCAGTGTGACTAGTGGTGCCATGAATTGATGGAAAAAACCAGTAGCGAAAATATCTTGGTGTGACTAGTGTTTTCGCTACTGGTTTCTTACATCAACCCATGCCATCACTAATCGCACCGACATAACTAGTATTACTAACAATCCTCACCTTGGTTTGACTAGTGTTTTCGCTACTTGTTTTTTTCATCAATTCATGACACCACTAGTCACACTGAGGTAATTATTATTACTAACACTCGTCACCTTGGTGTGACTAGTGTTTTCACTGTTGGTTTTTTCCATTAACCCAAGGCACCACTAGTCACACCGAGGTAACTAGTATTACTAACACTCCTCACCTTGGTGTTACTTGTGTTTTCGTTATTGGTTTTTTTCATCAACCCATGGCACCATTAGTCATACCGAGGTAACTAGTATTACTAACATTCTTCACCTTGGTGTGACTAGTGTTTTCGCTACTAGTCTTTTCCATCAACCCATGACACCACTAGTCACACCGACGTAACTAGTATTATTAACACTCGTTACCTTGGTGTGACTAGTGTTTTCGCTACTAGTTTTTTCCATCAACCCATGACATGACTAATCACACTAAGGTAACTAGTATTACTAACGCTCCTCACCTTGGTTGACTAGTATTTTCGCTATTGGTTTTTTTCATCAACCCATGACACCACTAGTCACATCGAGATAACTAGTATTACTAACACTCCTCACCTTGGTGTGACTAGTATTTTCGCTACTGGTTTTTTTCATCAACCCATGACACCACTAGTTTCATCGAGGTAACTAGTATTACTAACACTCCTCACCTTGGTGTGACTAGTTTTTTCACTAGTGGTTTTATTCAAGATAAGAAAACATAGCACAACTTTAACATAACACCTTAAAATAACGTAAAATATTTTGGCAAAAAACACGAAGGTAACATAGCATCTGCAAATAACTTTATATATATATATATGTTGATATATAAATGTGCTAATGTAAACCCCAATTACATGACACGTCCCTCAATAGGATTACAAAATATGGTGAAGGCGTATTCCCTTCTCATTTTGTGAACTTCTGGTAGCCCAAAATTCCATGATACACCTTTCCTAATGATACAGTCGACATACTTACATATAAATCCACCACAACTACTGTTATCCTTTTGAGTTGGTATGCTTGTCTGGTTCAAGGTTTGTACAGTAAAGCAGTCCCTTCTCTTCTCCATGTATTTCTCCTCAAAATAACCTGACTTTGCCAACATAAAAGGCAACAAGTACTGCAAATGTGCCACCTGGTTCTCTCTATATGTCGAATCAATTGGAATCTTATGTGACAACGAATCATATATAACAATACTCCACTATGATAAATCTACCTTACATAAGATCCAATGACCATCAGGAGATCCAACAGCACATGGAATTAACAATTACATAATAAAAAATAAAAAATTACAAGAAACCATGGTCACACAACATTGTCAAATATCATTAAGTCATACTTACTGTGTTTACAAGCGTCCATCTCTTTCCTCATGCTGGCTTTTCTTCAGGACCATATAGTATCCAATCATCAGGGGCGTTGAACGATAATAGATCAAATTGATCAGTAAATGGTTCTTACACATGTGGATGAATTTCCTTCCAAGCCTTTGACAATTTTGATTGTAAATTATACCATAATATGTGACAAAAAATTAGATTGTACAACAATGTCAAAATAAATTCTAATGAAATGTAATAAGACCCTAAACTTACAAAGAAATCCACGCATAACACTGTAATATCATCATGAAATTGATTGGGGTGCTCGTTTCTATGTTTGTCAAAAAGTGCTAGAATCCTATTAATGTGCTGTATTCAAACGAAAAAATTCCACACAAATTAACAGAAGAAAACTTATACATAAAAGTCGGTAACATATTTCAAATATAAAACCAATGCTGACATAGTCAACGAGTTACTCACTTCATTTGACATCCAAACTAAAGTCTTCTCCAACTCGATAAAAAATTTCCAATTCGCAAACAACTCGGTGCCAATATTTAGTCTAAAATGAATGGAAATCATTAATAAACAAACCTTGAAATTGACTTGTATTTAACAGAAATCATAAATATACTCACAAGGTTGCACTATTTTTTGCTTCTTGTATGCTCTATATTTCTTTTTCTTCTGTGAGAGTATTGTATCCTCTGTTGCCCAAGGATTGATGTACAGAGAAGCACAATATTTTAATGCAATCTTTAGTCTAACTGTTCGATCAACATGTGTTTTCGGACGGGGTGCATCCCCAAGTATGACATCGACATCATCATTATTATCTACTTGGACATCCTTAGCCATTATATTAACAACACTGTTAAGATTAAACCCTTCACCATACAATTCCTCCAATTGAGAAGCCAACAAGCCCTAACCATCCTTCCTTGTCCTTGCTTTTCCCTTTCTTTGATAAACATACAACCCCCCTTATTTCGAACTTGTGGTAGCCCTCCTGATTATGCCTTCTCAGTATAACAACATGTGTCATGTAATTGTCTAAATTGACCTGGCCTACATGTCACAACAGTATGTAGGAGAGTCACCGTTGCATTCATAAGAACTGATTGTGCAATAAAGGACGTCCTATGGGCAGGTTGGACATCATTTTCCATCACATGTGTAGAGAATGTATAATTATTATACTCCTATTTCAACGAAATTTGGTTACATTCGACAAACATGCAAACTTAAAAAAATTGAAGTTTCTAGAATATTGTGCACATACCTGATAAGCTGATTATTGCTGACGATTTTCAAATGTTTTATTAATATGGTCATTTAATCGACCCTCTAATGCCTCCAACTTCTTATCGATATAGTCCTACATATGTCGCTGGATTTCCTTCATCACATTCTTGACTGACTCCATTAATTTCTCCAATCCCTACGTAGAGAAACAATGGTATTCAAAAGATAAAAAAAAAAACCTGAGGTTTTACATAATAATGACACTATGAAATGTACTAACTTCTGAATTTGTATTCGATGGTATTGAGTCCTCTGCTGGTGGGGGGGTAGGGGGAGATGGATCTGAAGTGCGTGACCATTTACTCTATCTCCCACGACGACCTATTGGACTATTCACACCGACATCACCATTATCACCTTCATCATTATCCACTAGTGTGAGTGGAACAAATTCCACACCTTCATCTAGATTCGTGTCACTACTATTCCAATAATCATGGCTTACCTCCTTCCTCGTTGGTCTTAAGAACTCACGAGCTGGATAAAATTATAACCAATAAATTCAAACGTTAGACACAATCAAAGCTACTAAAATATAATAACCGTTTTTCAAACTTACATCTCAACGCTCCTCTATTTCTTTAAGGCTCTGGTGAAAAGTTTTTGGGCATCTATTAAAACTCCATCTCAACATTCTCGGGTA
The DNA here is from genome assembly GCA_019925255.1 of Litchi chinensis. Lineage (NCBI taxonomy): Eukaryota > Viridiplantae > Streptophyta > Magnoliopsida > Sapindales > Sapindaceae > Litchi > Litchi chinensis. The sequence goes on from CM034471.1 coordinate 11,277,987, forward strand.
TCTAACACTAGGTATCCGAGTAGCTAATATTTCTCTCATTGACCAGATGTTCTCCATCGCCCATATCTGTAAATACAAAAATGACTACAAGTTTAATATTATAAAAAATATATGAATATAAAATATACATCAACATATGAAGCAAAACAAATAAAAATCAACCTGTAAAGCATAAAGAAACCTATAATAATTACTTTTTCTAACCGCTATTTTCAAATAGTATAGCGTTAACTTGAATACATAATGCCCCTAAGGAAATGCATTCCACTTATCTAGATTCTTTACCAATATTAGCAACCATAATGTTGTTTTGCTCTTGGAAAGTTGCCCAAAAAATACGATGTTTGCTAGCAACACAAGGGCCATCTTCAAATAATCTCCTTTTCGGTGAAATTACTTGGTGGCAATATAGTTGTATATCTCGAAAAGTGGCAATGGTATTTTTCCCTCAAAATATCGATCATATATCCCCCAGGTACCATCACATATGGTCGTTGAATGATATCAGGTAATGGACTAAAAGGTAATCCAGTCATTAGACAGAACTCAACATGGGAAAACCTAGTCTTCATGCCCCCGATGGAAAACCACATCTCATGCGAACTTGCTTCTTCCAAATTAATCTCTCTTTGAAGCAATTGATGAATCAACCAGGCAGCAAACATGTGTTTAGCAAGTATTTTCAATAAATACTTGAAAACTGTTTCTTCAGCTAGTTCGTACTCCCCTTCCCCTCGTAATATATTTTCAATAAACTTTATCACGTCGAACTTTAAGTGCATGTTTATCGACCTCCCTAATACCCATTGTGATCTAGATATCTTCAAAAACTTATCATACTCAATTTCTTCTGTCTGCAAACAAATAAAAATATATATGTAATTAATTGCAAGCTCTTTACGTTAATTGATAACATAGAAAGTAAACTATATTAGCCAAAAGTTCTTTAGTGTTTATCTTTTCATTAAAGAGAATGAAAATGGAGCTAGAAGAGAAGGCGAAAGATAAGGAGTGTTAATAATACTTGTTACCTCGGTGTGACTAGTGGTGCCATAAGTTTATGATAAAAACCAGTAGCCAAAACACTAGTCACACCAAGGTGACGAGTGTTAATAATACTATTTATATCGGTGTGACTAGTGGTGTCGTGGGTTTATACAAAAAAAACAGTAGGCAAAACACTAGTCATACCAAGATGACAAGCGTTAATAATGCTAGTTATCTCAGTGTAACTAGTGGTGTCATTGGTTTAAGCAAAAAAACTAGAAGACAAAACATTAATCACACCAAAGTGACGTGTGTTAATAATGTTTGTTACCTCAGTATGACTAGTGATGTCATAGGTTTATGGGAAAAAAGAAAACAGTAGCTAAAACACTAGTCACACTGAGGTAACTAACATTATTAACACTCGTCACCTTGGTATGACTAGTGTTTTGGCTACTGTTTTTTTTTTTTTTTTTTTTGCATAAATTCATGGCATCATTGGTCATAGGTGACTAGCATTATTAACACTAGTCACATTGGTGTGAATAGTATTTTGACTACTAGTTTTTTTGGCTTAAACCCATGGCACCATTAGTCACACAAAAGTAATTAGCATTATTAACGCTTGTCACCTTGGTGTGACTAGTGCTTTGGCTACTGATTTTTTGTATAAACTCATGGTACCACCAGTCACATGGAGGTAACTAGCATTATTAACAGTCGTCACCTTGGTGTAACTAATGTTTTGGATACTGATTTTCTCCATAAACCCATGATACCACTTGTGTTAGAAACTAAGTTTGGTTATTAACAAAGACTTACCAAACTAGTTGTCTGTTAGCAAAGAGCAAAAAAATAGAAACTTAATTGGTGTCCTCACAATAGCTAAATTTTGACAACATAGACCTAATTATATTGTAAATGTCCTAATCAAAAATCAACACAAGCATGCTAATTTTCATATTGTAAATGTCCTAATCATAATATCAAAGTCTCACAAAAAAAAAAAAAAAAAAAAAACTCAATTTTGACAACATAAACCTACAAAATTGATTAAACAAAGCAACATATAAAGATTAATCTTAACAACAATAAACCAACTATCATGATATTCATAATTTAGACCTAACATTTTACAAAAGAGTGATGTAACTCAACCCCTAAACCAAATGACTTTTCTTAACATACTTTAAGTTGCTTTAGCATTGTGAGCACAACCACATCTCTGTAACAAAATAAGTAGAAAAGAGCCAAAGCTAAGCAACAATATGCACATTAATAAGCCCTAATATAAATAAGGGATTATGGTGCAAACCAGCTAAAAACAACAACTTTAAGGCTTCTAATTGACTATGAAATTAGGTGTACTATAAGTGCATATGTTATTGATGGTGCAATGTAATTTCTAGCAAATAGATACTCTTGTATGTTAATAAGGCATTTTAAATATCATTAACAATCAACAGCTAGTAAAAAATGAACTCCAACAATAGCGATGGCAGAGCCCTTATGACAGTTGAAAGTAATGGTTTCAATGAAATTGTAAGCCCTAGTCAAATTATAACTTAAGATAAAACTTACTTATAAAATTTTTATGATTTCAAGACTTTTCTAAACAACAGACAAACGGTACCAGAACAAATTAAACCAACAAACTATCAATATGTATAAAAGAGTGTGTTGTAATACATGCCAGGCTAAGAAATCTGTGGTCATGCAGAGTTTGCAAGTAAAAGACTAGTACTAGTATAGCAGAAATTTTGCACCACGAAAACAAATTATAGACAACTGCATACAACAGAGCCACTCAAAGCTAACACATCGAACAACTTACTATATAATTCAGACAACATGAATGCATCACAACAAAAAGTAAGTATATTACCTTCAAACCATTGATTTTAAATACATGACATCTCCCAAAAACGAGCCACCCACAATCATTGCGAGGACGTATTTCCTTAAAATACTGAAAATCAGAATGTAAGTGCTACCACCACATCAAATATCAAAACTAATCTTCAGAGGAGACTTAGGACTATATCATATCTCATAAAATATCTGAAAAGAAAATCAACTTATTTCAAACAACAACAAAGAAAAATACATATTCTTGAGAGAGCAACGAAACACAAAACAGCGGAACGGATCAGCATGAAGGTTTGATCAATGCAAGAAGCATGGTGGCAGCCAATAGATGAATGTCAGGAGAAGTCTAGATTAGCATTCAATACTAGAATGTAGCCCACGCCTTTTATTTCAACCCATTTATGTAGGAGAGGTTGCGAAAGTCGCAATGTCATGACTCAAACAAGGACAAAGGCCTTCTACCTTTCCCATAATTTACACACGAAGTGATGTTACTTAACCCCTCACTTACTGAAAAATTATTCTCCAAAAAAGCATAATCAAGGATCTCATTCCCACAATTTCTTAACAATCTTCATCATTAAATAGCACACAAAAACGACAATATTAGAATCTAAAACGTACAAGGAGAGACAACACCACTTACTAGAAAGATAGGAAAGACTACGACACGACTCTATATGAGAAAGGGAGAGACGACCGCAGCCAACAGAAGGAGAGACAGGGGCTTCGAGTTTCACAGCGACCAAATGAAGTCGAGTGTCGTTCGTGTACGAGTGAGCAAACGAAATCAAGGGCACAGCACTGCGCAGCACTGTCTAACGAAGGGAAAGACGGAAGCGGCCAACAGAGGGGGAGGCAAAGGCTTCGACTTTCACAGTGATGAAACGAAGTCCGATGCTGCACATGTACGAGTGAGATAGAAAAACTGATGGTGAAGGGAATGGAGGAATGGCGCTGCGCGGCTCTGTGTAAGGAAGGGAGAGACGACAACAACTAAGAAATGGGAGGCGGGGGCTTCTTGTTCTGTGTTGATTTTGGGGGTAAAGATATTTTTCACAAAACCTAACTCTAATTTTACATATTTTTACTATAAGGATATATTGGTCTTTTCACATATAATTTAGGACTTAATTGTTATATTTTTTGAAACAGGACATAAATATTAACTCATTAGTTAACTATGCTACTTTGATCCTTGCCCCCTTATTTGAAACTACATTTATGATGATAAGAGAGTTGAAGCTCGCAATAAGTTAAGGGTTATTAAATGAAAAAATAATGTTAGTTTTTCACAAGGCCTCAAGCATTGTCTAATTTCCTATAAATTCAAGAATTCTTCCTATAAGTTCTGTGTTTGAAGCCCGTTTGAAAACAATACAATAATTTCTATTAGATTAATTTGATTCCTTTCATTTTTTGGTTAGCTGTTAGCATAATATTAATATCTATTTAAAATAGAAAATTCTCAATTAGGGGTTAACAAAGGAAAAACGTTTTTACGTTTTGATGATGTTCTTTAGATTGGCAAAAGTTGAAGGAATCTCACCACTAACTCTAGAACTATCTATATATCTGTCAATTTAAAAAATTTTCATGATTACATCACTATTTGGTATGAATTTTTATTACTAGCTAGATTAAACAAGTGAAGTGACGAAAGAGCCACCTTATAATATAATACTATGTGAAGTGGTTGCTAATATTATTATGCAAATTATATCTAACAATATTAGAACAAACTATGCACATATAATATAATAAAAAGTTTTTCATAACTTACAATTGCTCAAATTTTGTCTAGTTACCAAGTTCAGACTATAAAGGACCGAAGAAATTGTTTGTTCCTATAGCACCACAAAATTGAAAAATAAAAAATTTATAAGAACAATGTGGCTAAGGATTTAATTTCCTTCAGTTCAAACCATCAAAATTTGACATTATACAGAGGAAGTGGTCACTATTTACATAAAGTAAAAACAAATTGGCATGTCCATATAAATTTTAGAGTTAAAAAGGATGTTCTACATTAAACTTACAATAATCTTATGTCAGTCAGCATTCCTAGTTCTTTTGGAAGCTCCCTTGATAATGCATTAATGCCAAGATTCCTTATTAGAATATGAAGTAAACATCAATAAAAAGAAAAAAAAAATAACCACAATCTATTTATCATGTTTCATAAGTTTAACATCAAAATTTCCAACACCTTACAGTTATTTCATGCTAGTCAGATTCCCAATAGATGGGGACAATGGACTTATGAAGCAGTGACGGACTCAGAAAATTTATTTTGGGGTGGCACATTAATGAAGTACTAAAATATCGAAAATTAAAAATATACTAAATATATAATGTTTTTATGTAAAACAATATTCGATAATACTATATAATTTAAATAAAATAAAACATACATAATATTTAGGTAAAACAAATAATCTTATACTTAAAAAAATCTTAATAAACATTAAAATAAATAATTAAAAATATTAATTTAGTATGCTAACCTGGTAAGTGATAAGATATTAAAGTGAAGATAAAAAATACCAAATAAAAATGAAGAGAAAAACGAAAAAAAGTTGTTCACTAAAATTGCAAATTACCGATGAATTTTGTATGGTACATAAAAAGTAGAAGTAAATAATACTTATATAAAAGAGAAATAAAAGGAAAAAAGAAAAAAGAAAAAAGAAATATTAATTAATTATGAGTAGAAAAAATATTAAAAGTAAGGAAATTAGGTCTAATAAAAGCAATGAAAAGGAAGGATGTTAATTATACTAGAAATAGGAAGGATAAATAATAAAGTCAAAAAAATTAATAAACAATAAAAAAAAATGGAAAGAACTGGCGACTACTATAAAAATTATTGAAGTCATTGTATTGCAAATGTCTACATTAGCATGGATGGTAAAAGGTGTGTCATCTCAACCCCTTGTTCCACATTCAAAAGCCACAACATGCATGTGTTAATTTTTTTTTTTTGAAAAAAGGAGAAAATAAATTGTAGGGATTGGGGATCGAACCCCGATTCTAATGGAAATAAAAGGACACCTCATACCATTATAGCACTGAACGATTGGTAAGATTAAGAATGTTGGCAACTATATATGTATTTTTCTATATATTTAAATATTTAATCATTAACATTATAAACTTAATAATTTTTTACAAAATTACAAGGGGAGGGGGCGGGGGCCACGTGCCCTGCCTGGCCCTATGCTAAGTCTGCCCCTATTGTCAAGTAATTTTAGTGGAAGTCCTTGTAAGAAAAATGAAAAATTCAGATTGTTCAAGAACTCACAATAAGCAATCATTTTGGTAAATTGCTTGGCAGGAACTTATTAGTTTACATATAATACAACCCATAACAAACCAGAATCAAATAAACGTATAATACGAAACCATACAGATTAGTAAGGAAAGCCAAAGTCCATAGCTCATCTAGGATCACACCAACAACATCCAATGCATAAACTTTTCGGAAAAGAAATTATGAAAGTTATAAGATTGAAAGGAAAGAACCATATATTACATATTCATAATACTTTGATGTAGAAAGCACTTCATATAAAGGTTTCCAATGATAGAAATTAATGCACTGTTAGGATACATGAATATAAAAATACATTAATATGGACACAATAAAAACAAAATGGCTCACTGAAATGAGAGGAAGGTTTACAAACTAAATTGAAGAAGAAAGTTGAAAACACGAGTGGTGGTGCAAGGTCGGCTCTAAGCATGCAATGGAGATGCGACTGCTCCAGGCCTCATTATTTTAGGGGCCCAAATTTTTTAAATGTCCGAAACTTTTGTTATATATTTGGTTTGTGAAGTAATCATCCCACTAGTATGAATTGGCTTGTGTGGTGAAACAATGCTTTTTCTCATTACGATAGTAAGGTCGAAACCTAGTGGTACCAACTCAAAGCAATGTCTAATACCAACTATGCTATTCTTTAATATTGTAATTTGTATATTTCATAAAAATTTTGTAATATTGCATCTAAATGCAAAATAGAAAGCAATGTCTAATGCTAACTATGTTATTATGAAAAACCCTCCTGGAATGAAAATTATTAGACATTTACTCTCGATTTTCATTTTAATAGGTGAACCGCCCCCTACCGGTTAAAAAAAAGGGTGGTGTCAAGTTTAAAGGTATAATGGTAATTGACTTTAATAAAATTAAATAAATATTGAAAAAAATAAAAAACTCATAGATTTTTCAACTCTCTCTCTACCATTCTCTCACTCATTCATCTCTCTCACTTCACCATTTTCTTCTCTCCTCTCATCTCCTCTTTCTCTCTTTTTCTCTCGCCACCCACGTCCTTCTCCATCGCCGATGATTAGCTGATACCCTTCTCTCTATCTTCTTCTTCTCTCTGTTTTTTTTTTTTTTAGTTATCTGGTTCTGGGTTTTGAAATCTAGAACTGTTTGGTTTTGGGTTTCGAGACCCAGAACTAGTTTTAGGTCTACCAAATCCAAAACTGTTTGGTTTTAAGTTTCGAAACCCAGAACTAAATAATTCTCAGTTCGACGAACCTAGAACTAGTTTTGGGTCTTGGTTTCGAAATGTAGAATCAAATTGGTTTTGGTTTCAAATCAACCTAAAATCGTCTGGTTCTGAGTACGAATCAAAGATTAGTTTTAGGTTGGTTTGTACCTAGAACCATCTAGTTCTGGGTTTTGAAACCCAAAACCAGATGGTTCTGGGTTGGGGTGTGATGGTGGGTGATTTGTGGTTTGTGATGGTGGTGGGTGGTTGATTGAGTTGTTGTCTGGGTGGTGGTTGGGGTGTGATAGGTGGGTGGTTTAGGCTTGTTCTTGGTGATTTGTGGTGGTGGATAAAGAGGCGACTCCTGTTGGATGGATCTGGATATAATGGGTCTCTGCTAGGTTGGGTTTTTTTTTTTTCAAATGGTTGATGATGATGTTGCTGATGTTGTGGGTTGATATTGATAATGGTGGATTGAATGTTGTTGATATTTTGATGATAATGGTGGCTAATTTGGGTTTTTTTGTTGGATTTCACTTGGAATAAGGATTTTTTTTTTTTTTTTTTTTTAGTTAACTAGGTTTTTTTTTGAAATTTTGTGTTATTTTTTTATATAATAATATTATTAATTAATAATTTTAAAAATAGTTTAGTCATAGCATAAATTTGAAGGGTGTGATAAGGATTTTAAATAATCTTATTAAGGGTATTTTGGTCATTTCATAATTTTGGACGAAAAATGTTACTATTTTGGATGAAAAGTTAACGATAGAGGGCGGTTCACCTAATAAAAAAAAAAAACAAGGGTAAATTTCTATTAGTTTTCATTCGTGGAGGGGAGGGAGAGGAGAGGAGGGAGCAGAGGGGGGGGGGGGGGTGGGGGGGGGGGGGGGGGGGGGGGGGGGGGGGGGGGGGGGGGGGGGGGTTAAGGTGGGGTGGGAAGGGGGGTGATGTTTCATATATCCGTGCAAAGGAATCCATTTTAAATCTTTGCACCGTGTCTCTAAAAGTCTCTATGGTAACGAATTAAAGGATCATATCAAGTGAAAAGAAATGGTTAATAGAAGTTAATTAATTCCACCTCCAAATTATTTCCGTCTTATACATCATGTTAAATGAGTGCCATCATCATAAATTTTCACTATCCTAAACAAGCTGACGTCTCGAACCTGATATTGCAACTGTAGAGCATATGGCTCTTGAGAAGTTCAACGACAACATATGTTTTAAGCAGCTGATAGGATTTTGCAACACTGAATTGCGAGGAAAAAGTGAATTGTTGTAATTATTGTTGGAATATTTATACACAATTATTAAACTTTTAGGTCTAGTAGTTATTAAAACGATATTAGAGTTTGATTTATCCAAGAGTACTCGGTTCAAGTTCCAATTAATCTACATTACAAAGCAAAGAAGCAACTTTTGGGCTGAACTTGTGACACAACTTTTACATATCAACTACATAATCCTCATTGCAATAACTTTAATACTTATTCAGAAGTCGAAACTATACATAAGCCAAGCATTGTACAACAGTATCATACTTATATTAGATTTTTAAGTACTCCTCTAATCCTATGGATCAACAATTACCCATGCACATATCTTGTACCCAAAATTTTTTATATAATCCGTGACAAGATTAAAGTTCATAATCAACAAAATTACATTTCATTAGTTTACTTGTCACAAACTTTTGATGCTTTCACAATAAACTAGGAATGCGTTAACACATCAATAATGACCTAGAAACAAGAACAAATCTTCGCATGATTCATGAATGTAGCGCTCTAATGGCTTTGGTAATAATTCACACAATTAATCCAATAGTTTTCAAAAGTGTCCAATGGCCATGAAGTGGGTAAAGAATTTATCACACTCTTCACACTATATCAAAGAAAAGGGCAACTAATCAACACTCACAAATGCACAATGTGACAAATAGTGTCATTCTTGTAACTACAGTCACGTTTGATAAAAGGGTTGGCAGAACTGTCATCAAAGTTGGAGGAGTTAATGGCGGCTCCACTGCACGGCTCTCCACTAATATTCCCTTGTTTCTGATTAGCCAATATCCCCCATTGTTGAAATATTGATTTCAATGCTCTTGCTGTCATCAAATATCAAATTCACAAGTTGGAAACACTTTCAAACTTCGTCAAATAAGATAAGCTTGTGTTACAAGTTGTAACTACTTTAATTGACATAAACAAGGTTTCATTCTAAACAATTATTTGAAAATTCTGATGAGAACAGAACAAAAAACAGAACTTAGGGGAGAAAGCAGAGGTTTATAAACACTGAGCAAGTATACATATTTCAAAAAAAAAAAAAAAAATGATATTTCAATGTCATATCTCGGTTCCAAGGTCCCGGACGCCCCCTGAGTTTATCCCAAATACCGTTGTTGTATTAAAAAAAAAAAGTATACATATTTCAAAATAGAATATGTAAGCTTTCCAAAATTTTTATCGACATGAATATGAGCATAAGAAGGGAGAAAAATCAAATATACATAGATACACACACGATTCACTTTCAAGATGTCTTGATGGTGAAATGGTAGACACGTGAGGCTCAAAATCTCGTCCCTTTTTACCATTAGCAAGAACTTGTTTCAGTTACATATAATAAAAAATTATAACAACCGCTTGAAATACGGTATTAGGAAATTCCACGTAATTTGCCAACATGCTAAAGAACCGAGAGCCGTCCACAGACTTTATATATATATATATATATATATAAATAAAAAAAAAAAAAAAAAAAAAAAAAAAAAAAACATTTTTTTTTTTTTTGGAATACATGAACTGTAACTATGACAAGTCCAGGAGACATTCGGGATCAACCGAGATAGGACACTAGTGGCACGGCCCGAGGGACTACTCTCAATTGGGAGACCACTACCCACACAGAGGTGGGAGAAGACCCACACGAGGGTGAGAGAGCTACCCACACAATTGGTGGGAGATAAGTGTATTTTATATAATAATAATTATTATTATTATATTAATATTAGAATATATATATATATATATGTACAGCATGGGTGTCGACCCCTGCCCCTGGCAAAGGAGGCAGGGGTTTGGTCGCTGGCGCTACCAACGGCGCCAGCGACCAAGTGACAAAAAGTTTCCACATATGAAGAAGCATCAACTAACTAATATAATTAATTGCATACAAGCTAATACAGGTAAGAATTCAAATGATAATAATATTAATATTATAACTACATATAAAGATTTAACCAAGCATATATACCTTCATCTGGCTCACTAGTGGGCTGAGTCTGGCTAGTCTGAGCATGAGCTACATGGAAAAGGCCAGAGGTGCAAACCCAGATGAGAGCACGGACCACCAAAAGTGGAGGTGGTGATGTCAACATGGTCCTCATCAAATTCTGTGTAATAATCTAAGCTTGGTGGGGTTGGATTTGAGTACTGAAGTTTAGGATATCTGAACAAGCTTCAAGTACATATGACATGGTACATGGTTTGAGGACTTTTCTTCCATGGAGGCAACTAATTTGGTGGCGGCTTTAGTCAACCACTCTGCCCCTCACGAGTCACGTCACGGACACGATGCACAACATTCCATTGTCAAAAGTCATCTGAGCTTTTCTAGCATTCCGAATCAACGGGCGCTATTTCAAATTCAACTTTTTAAATCAAAATTTTCAGTTACTACCTTTAATTTTATATATAATTATAAAATTATAAAAATTGTTAATATTAATGATTTAAGTTCTGTTATATGTTATCCAAAAATCTATTCTCATGATATCTGAAAATATATATTTCTAATTTTCTATAGTTATTGAAAGATACAAATGCTAGAATTCCAATCACTATTACAGATATAAGTATTGTGAAGGCTTTAGAAGTCCATGGGCCATTATTTTACCATTAATTTGTGGTTTTTTTTTTTTTTAATAACTAATATATGATAAATCACTAAAAGATAAAGTTTACTAAATAGTTGGATATCAGTGTCAGCAAAAGAATTTTCTACCTGATTGTATTACGTAGTAACAAAATCATCACTAGCTTAGTTGCATGTAGTTCTCCTCCTGTAATATATATTATAATTTTTTTTTTCTTGTGACATATGAAATTGTATGTGAAGTTATATCTCCATTTTGATTTCAAAGTCAATATAATTTAAGTTTCGTAAATTGTTGTAGAAACTTCCCCTCATTTCATATTCATTTAGTTTTGTTATAGTGATAAATTCAAATAAACTTCATATTATTTTGTACATAATTTTCTTAGCACTTGCAAAAATTAATAAAAAGTCATTTTCAAAAGCTTTGTTTGGATTCGTTTTTTTTAAATGGTTTTTCATTTTCAAAAACAAAAAAAATGGGTGAAAAGTATTTGATTAATTGTTTTGTAAAACGTGTTTTTAAAATTGAACATATTTTTTAAAATGATAACATAAAAAAGTGAAAAATAATTGTTTTACGTTTTTCACCATTTTCAAAATCTGTTTTCAAAACAAATTAAACTTTTCACTTTAAAAAATTAAAAGTCAAACTTTTCTTTCCAAACAATTATTTTATTCATTCGTAAAAACAATATCAAACACATTTACATTATTTTTTGTTTTTGAAAATAAATTTTAAGAAATCCTACCAAACATATTATATTTTCAAAACACTAGTTCTAAAACATAGTTTTCGTTTTTAAAAATATCATTTTAAAAACTATTCCAAATGTACTTTAGGGGAATACTTTATTAGTAATAAGTTCATGAGCCAGTAATATATAGAAACATGCTTCTCCATTGGCGGCTATGTCCAAGCTGACATAGATGTTGGACTCAAATCAGCGAAACACCAGATGCTATTGTTTATTGTTGGAGTAGAAATTATATATTAAGAATACTAATACACTTTCAGGTTAAAAAAAAAAAAAAAGAATGCTAATATATTATTTGAGTGTTCTAATCTTTACCCTAAGAGCTGTTTGGATATTTTTTAAAACAGTTCTTTGTCGTTTAAAGCAAAAAATAGTTGGATAGTTGTTCATTTACATATTTTTTAAATGTCGTTTTTTGGAAATGAAATACTATATTTTCAAATTGATAGTCAAAAGTTGAAAACAATAATCTTTTACTTTTTGTAGATTTTAAACTGATTTTACAAAATAAATCATAATTTTATAGAATAGTTATCCGAGCTTAAAACCATAATAATAATAATATAGTTAGTTACATAGAAAGCTCTAACAAGGCATATGCCTGCCAAATTTTAATATGACTTGATTATGATTGTTATTCAGTTTGATAATGATCCGAATTTAAATAGTTACAATAAGTGTAAACAACACATTTAAAGCATATAGCTTTGTTTGGTTAGGCTTAGCCTAAGACACATGAACAACTCCAAAGATACAAACCCAGAAGAAAGCAAAGACCACCAAAAGTGGAGCTGAACATGATCTCGATCATCAAATTTTGTGTATTTCCCTCTATCTCTATGTTAATTTCTTCAATAATTGTCGATGGATCAATCAAGCTAATAAATATATCCAGGCTGAGGCAGACAAATAATTGTGGATACTACTTAGAGAGAGAGAGAGAGAGGAGGCTCTTGCCGGGGTTGAGTTTGTGTCTTGACTAGTTGCCTTTAATCATTTGAGCAATTTCAATCAACATATTAATTATCAAAGGCTCCATTGTTAATTGCATAAACTTTCATATGTTTAGGTCTAATTGCAATTGGATTGAGTTGTTGATTTAAATTGTACAAACCATACTTTACCGTCAATTGATCGACTTTAATCCAAACTAATGGTTGACCAAATTTTCGGACAAAATATTTAGAGATAGTTTGTTTTTTTGTCTGAAGACTGAACAGTATTACTAAAAACTAAAGACTGAATAGTGACTGAAATCTGAAATTTAAATAAAATGTTTGTTTGTTTGTTTTTGTTTTTTTTTACTTTTGAATATGTTATAAACTTATTTGTTTTTTAAATTTAAAATTGTTTGAAAACTAGTAAATTGACATTTATACTTTTTTTACTATTTGTTGTTATTTAATTTTAATTAATATAATATAAACATTTAAAAATAAATAATTTAATAAATTTTAAAACATTTTTTATGTACATATTAATAATATTTTATTTATAATTAAAATATGATTAAAAAATATAGTAGTAAAACCATATTTATATATTTAAATATTAATATCTTTAAGAAAACAATTAAAAAAATGAATTTTTAAATTGTAAATTAAACTATATTATATTAATTTCAAGATAATTTGGGATAAGATGAATTTAGATTTCACTTTTCAAATATATTTTTTTGTAAGTATCAAGGAAAAAAAAATGAGTAATATAAAATTATGATAAATTTGAAATTATGTTATTTTTGGGAGGATGGATTTGGAATAAAAAATTTTAAATATCATTAAGTGATTTATAATTAAGTGAAAAATTAAAAATTGTTATTTAATTTTTTCAGTTATTTTTTGATAGTTTTAAATGATTTAACAATTTAAAAAAATAAATAAAAATAACTTAATCGGTATAATTTAGTACTATTAAATCTTAAATGAAAAAAATAGACAACCCTTAAACAAACTCTCTCTTTAAGTGATCAAATGTCTAAAATTAAGTTTACTCCGATCCTCCTTTCGTTGGGTAGGTTGAAAGAAAAATTACATTAAAAAAGAAAAAAAAAAACTACATGACTAAAAACAATTTTCCCTATTTTCTGAGGCATTAATTTGATTTTATTTTTGGAAACTTTCTGAGGCGCTTATTTATGTAAGTTTCCCACTAATAAAAACGCATCTTGTTATTATTGCCACACATCTTCCTACTAATGGCCTGTTCTAATGACATGCCAAGCTCTCGTTGGTTAATAGACAAGGCAAACATGAAGCTGAATGTAGAGGAGCCCAACCTCGTATTAATTTTCACTTGCTAACAAATTGGGGTTTTGGTTGCCTCGCTCGGTAGGTAGTACTGGAGGAAGAAAATGTTGAGTCAAGAGGAATCGGGTCGCGTATTCGGGCTGCTGAAATCGGAGAATAGGCCGCTGGAGGAGATCGTCACTGATTTCACCTCCAAGTTCCCTCGCGACCGTCACTTCGCTATCTGCTACTCTCTTTTTCTCTTGTTAGAGGCAATTTACTCTCTCTCTCGCTTTATCTTTGTCAGGATTTAGTTTTTTCAAGATCAATTATTTTATGTTTTGGAATATTTATTTTTGAATCTTGTATGTAGTGATCCATTATCATTTTCGTTTATTTGATAAAAGTCCTTTTTTTTCTTTTAATTTGATGGTTGCTATATTGTTTAATTGTTTTGCAATTGTATTCATTTTTCTGCGAATAGATAAACGCATTGATTGAACTTCAATTACCTACAAGTTCGTAGAAATTGAAGTGATTTTGATGAAATAAGGCTTGTGGATTGTGCAAAGGGAATTCATTAAGTTTTCCCCTCGGAAGATATAATTATGAGTATTTTAAAGTTTTTATCAGGTCATTTACTTAGTCTAGATTCAACCAGGCTACATGGGATGAGCTTAATTTTTTAACCTAAAATCACCTCTTATTGAGTGACCGCTGTATTAGAAATCAAAGAGAAATTATTGATGAACGGAATGCTCCTAGAATGTAAGGTTAGCCTTTGAAGTTTAAATTAGGACTGCAATTTCTTTTAGCTGGTCTAATGAGGAAAAACGCTCCACATTTTGTGATATGAATGCCTGATGTTGGAGCATTCTCTATGGACATGGAGCACATATACAGAAGATCAGTAGCATGTTTGATATATCTAATCAGGATGACTTTCCTGGTCGCATGCAATTTCTTTGTTAAATGTTAATAGTCTTTCATGATCTGCTTAATAAGATAGATATAATATATTCTATGTATGGAGTTTTGTTTCAGACCCCATTATATTTCTAGGGTGTAAATATTGGACCAATCATAGTGGAATTGTTATTCATCCTTGACCCATATAACAAGTATTCAACCTCTGCCCAAATCATAGGTTTGCACCTATTCCTGCTGTAGTTGTAGTCAAGTGTTTGGTGATTTAAGAAATTTAACCCAGAGGCACTATCCTCTGGAGCAGATTACAACATGCTAACAATGGGCTTATTACTCCCTGGTACTCTATGTCTTGTTTGTGTTCCTTTATAGAAAGTGCAAGTTCCTCATTTTAGAGGCTATTCCCTTAAAAATATTGGTATTAAGTTGTCTAGTTCATTCCAGATTTCTTGGTGATGTTTACACATTGCGTGTTATGTAGAGATGGCCAAAGAGACATGGTTGTTGAATAACTTCACTTTTTACCCTACTAAATTCTTTCTTTCGCAAACACTGATTGAGTAATTTGTTTATTCCCATCGTTCATGTACAAGATAGAATCCAAGAAATATAAAGATTTGACACATTAATTGAGAGGGTGCTGTTCAATGATTGTCGATTGATTTTTGTTGGTTCTTTGTAGATTGGATTTAACTTTCTAGAATTGCTAGTCCACTCTTTCTACTTATCCCATATAAGAAAAATTTTGTTGTTTCTAGTGAGGAATGATAGAACTAAAATATTGTTTCAATATATTTTCTCAAGATTGAAAGTGGAGGGAGCTGAAGGACTTGCTAAGACTGCATGCATATTTCTTTTGGTACATTGGGAAGTACATTCCTTCTTTGGTTCTACTACTATCTATATTTCATCACATCATAAAAAGTATTTAAGATTTAGTTGATGGATTCACTATTTGATGTTTCTTTTACTAAAAAGAATGACCATCAACTGGATAGGTGTGAGAAGATGATGGACCATTATTGACAGCCCTAGGAAGCTAGCAGTTCGTTTTCTTATAGGCTTCAAAATTTATGCCTGAGAGTCATTCTGTATAGAGAATGACATGCAATTTAGATCTCAACAGTGACTAAAACAAGAAGTGAAACTGCAGGTCTTTAATTATATAAGAATTAGAAAACCCATAATGTTGAAGAGTTGATCTTTAAAAGAGGCACTCATTATTCTTTCCTAATTCGATGTTTACAGCCATGTGTCCTACCTTGCTTCCTTTATTATTGAAATAACAAGTTCTTGGGAAATTAGCATGTTATGATTAGCTTTTTGTTCATGATGAAAGCTAGCTGGAAGAAAGATTATTAAGTTGTCCCAGGTGTATCCAACCCATTAATGAAAGTTTACTAATTTTCCTTTTTATGGTGTTATAGAGGCCTGTAGGTTGATATTGAAATAGTTTCAGGTTTAAAACCTCTTGGATTAAGACATATATAGATGGCTTTAGACCTGAATGAAATTTATCAAATAGAGAAAACCGATTGAAAGGGAGGGTGCTCATTGTTGAAGTTTGGTGCTTTCAAGTAGTTTTAAAGACTAAAATTTCCGCTCTAGTGAGAATGGCCTTTGACAAGGAGCATTCAAGACAGATAGGTTGAGTAAAATTGTATGACTATTTATGAGAAGCATAGCATGTTTGAAATAATCGTTGAAAACATTGCTTAACTACTAGTTGTATCATGAGAGTGGATTTATATTCTCATAATGTTTCGAACGTCAAAAATGTTATTTTGGCTTGTTTTTTCCAACATGGAAACTTTAAACTATTTGCTTATGTCGACACCACGATAATTCAGGAACTTAATCTAAGGTTTTGCTAAACTATAGGTAAACTATGGTGGTTCCAAAATTTACAGAAATCTTTGTGGATATTTTAATATGTTGAAAACCCCTGTTGACATTCATTAGAAACCTCATCTAGATTCCTTTTAAATTTGGCAGTGATAATTAAACCTTCAAGAAGATGTTAGAAATTTAATCTGTATCATGGGGCCCGAAATTTACTTGCTATAAGTTCTTCTTGATAATTTTTAGAAAGTTGAACTAAACATAGTGCCATTAAAGATCTTGTATTTATTTATTATTTTAAAGCATTAAATATCTTGTATTTTTTTTATAAAGATTACTAAAATTTAATTCTCCTTAATATGGTTCATATCACCAATCCAGCGTTCAGAGTTGAATGAGAAATTATATACTAAAAATTGTTGAGCAGACTGGTTAAAAGAAGTGTCTCATGAGCTAATAAACTAAATAAGAAACGAATGGCTGTAAATCATAAAACTTTTTTACGCCATAACAAAATGGGTGGCAGTCATAATACCTTCCTTAGAGAATAATAAATTTTATCCTATGCAAATATTATTATATATAATGTTTGTTTGGTGTATCTTCTTCAAAGGGCTTCAAGAGAGAAGTTCATTTTAAGGATGATGTTCCTAAGATAAGCTTCTACTTAAGGGTTATGAAGAAAACTGCAAATATTTAGAGGACTAACATAATGTAGAAATTGTTTAGGTGGCAGCTAGAGGGAAAAAAGGAAAAACACAATTAAAGAAAAAACAATTTCATTATAGACAGATGGGGAGGGTGGCAAGGATAAAGGTAGAAGATAAGAGTTGTATTTACGAACTAACTGAACAGATTATTTTTACTAAGAAGGTTAGGGTCCAGTAATAAAGGATAGTGTGTCATTTTTCCCTCATTATATGAAAATGGCCAAAGATGTCCTTTGACAATTTTTTTTCATCATTTATGTTAATTTTCACAGATTTCATCTTGAAAAGCAATACACCTATCCCTTCTGTAAGATTGCAGTTATTCTTCCTTTATGAATGCTTTTTGGTGTCCCCTGCTGACCGTTTGGATGTTATATACTTGCAGGATAAAAAGGCGCTGAATTCAACTGAGCGTTTGGTTGCATTTGCTATTCTAATTGAGGCTTATTCCTCCCAAAAGCCTTCTGCAAACCCATTTATATCTTTAATCATTAATGTAAGCTCAGTTTGATAATTCTTGCAACACTGGCTGCTAGAAAGTTTGTGTCTTTTTTAATTCTTTATAGAGTGGCCCATGTTTAACTGAGCTTAATTATACATATTTCTTTTTGTTGCATATTTTAGGTAATGAATGCCATGTTACCCACAAAAAAAAAAAAAAAAAAAAAAAAAGGGAAACATATTGTAGACTCCTTTTATTCATTCTATAAATAGAGTACTATGCCTGATTTGAACACAGTTATTCGTACAAGCTTTAGATGCATATTCAAGGTTAGAAGAGGAGTATTTTTTTAGGGGATAAAATGTATTATTTGGCTTCTCTATGGGCATCTACTTGTGAAGATTCTTTGTTTTCATTATACTTGATTGGAAGCCTGTTGTTTGTTGATAGTTTTTTCCAATCTTGTAGTTTGTTCTTGTTTTTTATTGTAGTTTTGGTTCACTTCTGGTTCACATTTGTAACTTTTTCAGTTATTATTAAAATAAAGTCTCTATTTCCTATCCTCGTCCTGTTGTAAAAGGGTGGACCCTTCAATACCTGGCCAGGGGTCACCAGCCAGATTTTGGAGAAATAATTTTAAGTAATGCCAGAATCTTACTTTTTATATTTATAATAAATTATAATAAACCCCTACAACACAATATGTCAGTGTCATAAAAGTTGCATTTTATATAGTCAGAATGTTGCAATCTTGTTGTATCATGCCACGGGCTGGTAGCTATGAATTAAAGGCAAGTATAAACATGACTTTGGTGACCACTGTCTTAAGTTCAATGATTTCTCTAATGTTTGGAATAGGAATTGATTTACCTCATGCTACAAGTTGCCAATTATTGTGATTGAGATTGTTTATTTACCAATTATATTGAAATGAATTTCGATAATACTTGCTTCCATATTTTGAATTATAATTGAAATTTGAATGATTTCAAACTAACATTTATGGAGAATATTAGGTTACAAGACTTATAAATATTTTGGTGCTGCATATTTTGGCTGAAATTCAATTGAACCTTCTATTTTGTCAGCCGACATGAGAGCTGGTTTAAAATTTATGGAAGAATGAAACACCTTTGATCTTTGTATTTTAGTGTTACTAGTCATTCTCAGGTGGAAGATACCTAATATAAGTTGTACATGAGAAGTCCTTTTTGAACCTTTGTAGGTATTGTTTTACAACCATATCAACACTTCCAAAACTTCGATCAATTCCTTCCGAACCTTTATCAAGACTTCCTAGGTATTAAGTTTTATTAGGAATCCAATTGGGAAAAATGATTGGGCCTTACAGTCTATCTATCTATCTATATATATATATATATACACATATATAGACATTTATCATTTGTTTGATATATCATAGCCAGAGAACATAAAAGAAAGATTAATAACTATGATAATCTTGTAGGTTTAATATTTTGTTTGATATTTCTTTGTTAATGTTTTCTTTTTTTTTTTTGATTTTTTTAAAAGAAAATACATCAGCATATCCATAGTTTATATTTCAATGTGGTACATAATCTGCTTTCCTAACAAAGGTGATGTTACGACCATTTCTTCAGATTTTCTAAATATCATTTTTAATGAATCTTTGGATGTTACAGACTGCATGTGACGATGAAGCAGAGAAATATGAGAGGGCATTTATTGTCCAGTTATTAAGCTCTGTTACCTCCAGTAGTAATAAAGAGGTTATACTTCCTTTCCTTGCCCAATGATCTGTTACATCAAATGATCTTATCAAAGTTATTTGTATTATTATGAGCATGATAATATGATGTGGCTATAGAATTTGACAAAATATTTAACAGTTAGGAAAAAAAGGGAAAACTTTTAGATAAATGACTTATGTCCTTATGTACTCAAGCTTGTTTAGAATGTGACTTTTAATCAGTGGTGTTTGAGGTTATTTGGTTTAGCAGCTCATTATGAATTGACAAATTCTTTAACTATTTTGGACTTAGGTAATTTGTCAGATATGTTTGGACTTTAAATATGAAGACATGCTATGTTGGCTGAATTCATTATGTAGCCAAAAATTCTGTTCTGGTGGAGTTGTCTTTGGCATAGTGTTTTTACCATGCACACACATATTATTCTGAATTTTTGTGTTGCAGAGATGGAACAAGAAATATGACTATTTTCTTCAGTTAACCTATAAATATTGCCCATGTTAAGGAGTTAATGTTGTAGTTGGCTATTTGCCTGACATTTGCATGACACTTGTACATTGACTAGGCCATGTTCAATATATTTAGCTGATTGTAAGGCTAACAGTTGATGGCCAAACTTATTGTGTATCATCTCAATCTGTTTGCAGATATAATATTCTACAAGTTGAGCTCTTATCTTAAATGTTTCTTTTCATGGTTGTGATTTCTAAACAGGTTTCTTTTTATTTTATTTTTTTGTTTCAGTTCCTTAAACAGCCAGCTGAAGATTACATAAAAGGTTTTGATGCTTCATCCCATGTAAGTTGATGTGTCATGTTTACATGAATTTTCTGTTGTAGAGATGGTGTTGATTTTGAAAGAATTTTTATTATTGAGAAGCCATCTTTTTTTTACCATGAAAGAGGTTACATGTAAATACATTCTATAGTTGACCACATCCCTACATTATCTCCTAAGATCAAGACAAAAAAATATTGACAAGACAATCTTCCTAGAATATTGCTAATTGACACAATTCTGCCTAACATGTCAAATTACCATAACAAGTAATTTGACTTTTATTTTGAATTTACAATCATTAAATCCAACAATGGGCATATGGCCTGACTTTCTAAGGATAATGCCTGACATTATTTGTTAAAAAGTGGTTGTTCGTTCTTTCCTTTGGTTAATATATATTCTTTTATCTGCTTTCTACCAGTCTTATCCAGTACATGAACAATTGCAGCAGCAGTATTGTGATAAAGTCCATCCAGAACCGTATAATTGCTCGCACATAAATGTTTCTGTAAAAAATGTGTTACCAGACCCTGATGTGCCCCGTGGCTGCGATGCAAATTCACCAGAGTATGTTTTTTTGCAAGTGAAGGATTATATCTTGAGAGATATTTGTTAATCTTCAATTTTCTTCATGGTTAATTCTATTGATCCCATGCATATTTCTTGTTCTTCAGTTTGTTTCTTTAATTTTAATTTTTTATTTTGGTTTGTTTTCTCCTTTATATATTTTACATTGTTTTATGGACAATAAGCATCATGTGTTAGGTTTGAGTTGCAAACTGGAGCCAAAGCTAAACTCGGCTCTGGGGATAGAGATGAGGCTGTAGCTGGATTGCTGGCAAATCTTTCATTGAAGGGATTAGGCCCTCAGTGGATCAGGCCTCTTCCACCAAGGTTCCCACTGCTGAATAGAGAGGTATAATTCTTGGAGAATTTACATTTAATTCTTAATATGATTTACTTGTTTTAGTTAACTTTCAAACCATTTTTCCAGCTAGAGTGGCTCATCCCTGATAACAGCCATGAGCTTGTCTGGGATCATGGTATGTGTGCTGATACTAGCAGAGGAGCTGCAGTGAGGGACTTGATTGCTAAAGCTTTGAGAGGACCATTGCTACCTGCACAATATGAGGTTCTTACACCCTCTTACAAATTAATTTGATACATGGATGCTCTGTGTCTTGTACACTTTATTGTATATATAGACTTTGTAACCGTATTCCAGACCATGCCAGTGAATTATATAATCCATGCATCTCTTTTATGTTGGAAGAGGATTCTAAAGTTAGTGGTGATTGGTAATTATCAAGCTTTGATCTAGAATTTTGTGGGTTTGTTTCTGAATGGGTTATTCATTCAATTTAATGCTAATAAAAGCACATGATCATGATGTTAATGGTATGGATGTCAGAACAGTGGATCTTGAGAATATTGAGGCAGTTGGCAGAAGCTTTCTTCCTCCAATTAACTAGGTTAATCAGGCAAACCTAGAATGAAATCTGGTTGTGTGACCAAGCTGTTTGTGGTTGTAAAAATTGTCAGGATGATCAACCTGGGCCAAGATTGGGGCAGTTGATGGACCACCTTGTTCTGTTGTCAGCTCCTGTTGAATCAAAGGTTTGAAAAACCTGGCCTGCATAGTGGCTGGTATAATTCATTGGTCGGTCCAGCAGGCTAATTTATTTTTGAAAGTTGATACCAGTTTTAGTTTCCACTTTTGTGGGGCTGCATTATAAGGGTTATGGTGGTTAGATAATATTGTGTTCTAAGACGAGTCTAATCCTGAGTGAGCATTGGGCAATCAAATCTGACAGGTGTAAAGTTTTTTTTTTTTTTTTTTTTTTGGGAAAACGATAGGTGTGAAGCAAGGTTCCAAAACTTGTTTCTTGACTGGTGACCCAACGTGCAGCGAGTAATCGGTTACTTGGCGAGTACTCGAAGGGGGGGGGGGAGGTGGGGAATTGTAATTTTTGAAGTTTGAAAGCGTAAACTGACATTTTTATAAACATTAGGGTCATGGTAAAATTATCCTCATCATATTTAAGGCTCATTACACGGTCAACATCTCTCAAACTCTCATATTCTCTCTCTCTCTCTCTCTCTCTCTCTCTCTCTCTCTCTCTCTTTTGCTCCCTCTCCCTTCTCCTCTCTCATCCCTCTTCTCTCCCTTAACACGCCGACGCTGTTCAAATGCGTCATTGCCGTCTCTGAAGCTAAAGTCGAAGCCAGCCACTCTTTACCGTCGCCGGCCATTTTAAATCTCCTTCTCTCTCCTCTGCGACAGCTGTTCAAGTCTCCTTCTCTCTCCTTCAATGTTGTTGACGTCTCCTTCAAGTTGTCACCGTTGTCTTTTTCCCTTCAAGTCATCGTTGGCGGCGAACTGTGAGTGATTATTTCTCTAATTTTTCTTTTATGTGTGTTGTTTGTTTTGCTAGGAATATTGGATTTTGAGTCTTTGACTGATTTTTGGGTGATGTTTGGGATGATTGTTGGTCGGTTTTGTGATGATTGGATTCGTCGAGTCGGCCGAGTTGGGTTGAGTATCCATCTTCAGCGAGCAAGACCTCCAATCTGGGGGTTTTCGGATCGGCAGACTGCCGATCAGCTAGAACCCAACGATAACTAGGCAAAACTCGTAGAGTTTTTAAACAATGGTGTGAAGATGATGTTATACACTAGTTAAAGAATATGGTTTGGATTTATGTGGATTGATGTAGGTTCCATATGGATGTGATTTTAAAAGTATGCATGTGTGTGTGGAGAATGAATGAGAGGTTTCAGGTGATAGAATATTGGAGATATGGATAATATTGGCTAGAAATGGAGAATAATGGTTCACATCTTGTTGTAAAAAATTGATTTTTGGGCATCTTTTTGGGCTTCCGTAGCTATTGAGTTCGATGTTTTTTTTTTCCTTACAAATTAGGGAGGTGGCTGCAAATTGGTAGAGAGTTTCTTTTTCGTGAGAGGCTTCAATGTAGGCTTGTCTTTTGGGTTCTGTGTATTCTTATGTGTTAATTATATGGTTCATATTTATATATGTAATATGTGGGGCTAGTTGATGGAGTGAAGAGGATAGGCTGATAGACCCAAACCTGCAGTACGATACGGTATTTGTAAGGGTATTTTCGGGATTAGGGTTTTGATATATATATTGTTGTAACCCTATTGAAAATATAGTAAAGTTTCAAACTGTACGAGAGTGGACGTAGACGCATTGTTGAACTACTATAATTCTTTGTGTTTTCTCTCTTCTTCTTACTTTGTTTTTACGTTTCTATTGTACAACATTATGCAAACCTGGCAGTTCTGTAAGCTAGGGTTGGCTATCCTCTTCGTTGTAATGCTTTTTGTTTAATGAAGTTTTCTTGTTTTTGATTCACAAAAATAAATAAATAAAAGATGAAGGAAGTTAACAGCTTGAATACATCTAGCTGATATATATTGATGCAATCAGTGGATGGCTGATATATTGATGCAAACTGTGTATCACTTAATTTCTCACTTTTATTCCTTAAATCTTAAATTCATATAATTTTCCTCTGGTTTGATTCATGTATGTTTCCCAAATCGCTTTTCTTTTGGGTGGAAGTCAGGTCAGAGTTGTGAAATCCTGAGATCCATTAAGATGCATTGTTGCTCTTTCTTTCTTTCTTTTTCTTTTTTTTTTTTTTTTTTTTTTGGATTTTAAAGTTCAATTAAATCAAATTCTTAGTGAATCCCATCTATCATTGCCATTTCTATCACTCTAATTTCTTCTCTGTTGCCTTAGCTACCAAATTGTCAACAATATTATGAACATGGACAATGGAATTTTAAATGAACGAAAGATTTTAAATTTCTAGTTTTACCAGACACAAGTGTGAACGCTTAAACCTCTTCTATCTTTGTTCATAAGTTGTACAATATGAAATTTCAAATAGTTTAAACCATTGGCCAGTCTGAGTTTACTGTTTACGTCAGTTTCAAAAAGCAAACATCATGAACTACTTAGTCATATGAGAGCTATATATACGTGTACAATTTGAATCAAGAAAGACTTTAAATATGTTCTGTTTTTGTTCCAGCAAGTTGTGGTGGAGTTAGCGAATGACCCAAAGCTTGTTTATCACTGTGGACTAACACCAAGAAAATTGCCGGTATGTGAATTGATAATCCTGTGATTGATTCAATATAAGTTACCACACCTTGGTTATAAAACCTCTCTTATCTTGCTCTCAGGAATTGGTGGAATACAATCCCTTGATTGCTGTTGATGTCCTTACCAAGTTAATAAATTCGCCTGAAATTTCTGAGTATGTTTTTGGCGCATATTCTCTTTCTCTTCAATAGAAGTGCTCTTAATTTGACATTTGTAGTTTTTGCTTTTTGGTTGTATGTACACAGGTATTATACAGTTCTTGTTAATATGGACATGAGTCTACACTCTATGGAAGTCGTGAATCGGCTTACGACAGCTGTTGAGCTTCCAAAGGAATTTGTACGCATGTACATAACTAATTGTATATCTTCTTGTCAGAACATCAAGGTATTGCCCCTTCACTATGCTGTTCTGCTTTTTACTATCTGAGTGTCGTGATATGTAAAGCATTGTCTAACCGAAGATGGCAGAACCCAATTGAGGAATCTGTTTCATTGTGCTGAATCTGAGCTACCGGCTTTGATGTAACCATAGGTGATTTGACTAAATTTATGCCAAACAACTTACTAGACAGTACATATTGACCTTTGGAGAGAGGGTGAGAGATTTGATCTTTTAGAATTGAAATTATTAAATATTGTGAAATTCCAGCTCCAGAATGATTCAATTTCCAGTAAAATAAAAGATGAAATACACAAGGTTTTAAAAAGCAGGAGGTGGTGCAAGGGGGTCATGCTCCAGCAAGGTGGTTGAGGCGGTGGCCTCATCTTGAAAATGATAAAAAAAAATAATAATAAAGAATTAAAATAAACTAAAATAAAAAGTCATCCATAATATATATTTATATATATATATGATGGTAGGGGTTTTTTTGTTTATTTTTCAAAACAGAGGGTCTGATTTTGCCTTCAAGCATCAGAGACTGCCCTTTCTTCAAGTGGAGCTGAGGTGCCCACCTGCCTTGAGGCACCTCTGGCTGCGAGGCTGCTGAGGCGGTGCCTCAGTCTGATTTTTCAAACACTGAAAGTATGTGATTGAGATGAGTGGTGTTGCCTCCCAAGATTAAAATTTATTGAACTTAAAAATATTTATTGTTAATTTTTTTGGCTATTATCAATGGACTTCCTGGATAAATATTGCTTATTCTAATATATCTGCAACTGCAAGGGTATGTGATCAACACAGTAATGGGTCATAGTTCCCCAACAACCAAAAAAAAAAAAAAAACACAGTAATGGTCCATTATTTGTTTATTTTACTGGCCAACAGGCAAAGTCATGGCAGTGGCAATTGTCTAAATAGTACACTAGTTAGAAATTTGGAATACCTCAACCTAATTAATAGTTCTTATGTTATATATTTGGTGTTATTTAAGGCTTGACCCTGAATGTAGTTTGATATTATCATAGCATTTGAAACTATGCCACCTGTATATTGGCTAATTTCTGTTAACTTCGCCACATTATAAATCAAGTTGTTAGTAAATATACTGCCCAAATGTATTCAATTAAATTTTCACACATAAAAGATTTAAATTTAGAAAATGAATTATGTAGTTCATATAAACTGTCAAGCTATAAAATATTTAGACATTGAATATACTAAAATTTTCTATTGTTTTTGTTCACAAACATTTTGTACTTTTCAGGATAAATACATGCAGAACAGACTAGTCCGCCTTGTATGTGTATTCTTACAGAGTCTTATCCGTAATAGAATTATTGATGGTGAGTGTGCTATGTAACGTATTCTGTTCTTTTTTGCCATCAATCTTACAGTGGTATATATAGTTTTTGTTAAAATAGTCATAACTTTCATTTACATGGGTTATTGAACGGTTGCTTTGTTGTCTCTCCATAGCTTACAATAACCATTAGCATTGTTTATAAGACTCTGTTGAAGGGATTGGCCTCTTTTGAACATTTCTGGAACAAGATATGAGAAATTTCAAAAAAATTAACTGGAAAAATGTGAATGCGACAGCCCCTATCAAATTGATAGAAATAGCTGATCAAAAGACCTCCTCAGTCCCCATGGATACCTAGTGGGTTACATCTCTTGACATTATGTGGTCAAGTTATAAATCCCTCTTGCACCAATCTTGGAAGGGAATGTAGTTTAATCTGTGTAGTGCACAGGTTGGGCTGAGACGGAATTGGGGTTATGGTATTTGTTTTTTAATTAGAAAAGAGACACCTAAGAATTAATTGAAAATCTGCTTCAATGTCTAATTTATGTGGGATATATATAGTTTATTGATGAGGAAGTAATGTTTAATTGCTCTCATGTTGCTAATTTGGACAACCATTTCAGATGGAAACTTAAAATTTTCTTTTGGATAGAAGTTGTCGTTCTGATCTATGTGAAGCATGCCTGAAAATCTTCTGACAACTTCCTGAGCATTTTCAGTTATTTATTTTTTCTTGAATTTTGTTTCTCATATATATGTATATATATATCCTACTTTTTTAGTACCTTCCTGTGTATTTCCAGAGTTGTATTCTATCATTTCTGGGATTAGTTCTTTAGGTGATTCAAAGGGAATGTGGGGGGCTCTAGTTGTCAAAGGAATTAAATTGCTGTTAGTACTTACATCAATGGACAATTTGCAAACAACCCAACTGCCTTCCCTTTCTATATATTTTATTATGTGTGATATTCTCTATTTAAGTTGTAACAGGAAGTCGAAGTCTTGATTGAAACTTTGACAATCTTGATCGATGAATTTAAAGTCTTGACAGGGTTGTGACATGATCATGACATGTCAAGACTTTCAAAGCAAAGCTTCAGTTAAGACCTTCAAAGCATCAATGGAAGTTTCCTAAATAGAACTTATATCAATCCCCTCCCGAGAAAGACTACCTCTTCTCAATTGAAAATGGAACATGCTTACCATGCATGGTTGATTTGCATTCAGCTATACACAATTTAGTTAGATAACACGTTGAATATTTGTCTCTGAAATATTCTGATGGTTGGACAAACTGTGTAAATCTTGTGTTATTTATGAAGGTGCTGAAAGTTGTATTTTTTGTAAACTTGTTTCACATTCTTCTTTAATTACTTGGGAATAAACACAATTCTAGCAGGTATGTAAATTAACAAGTCTTGTGTTAGCTATTATGTTAATTTTGACCAGTTGTTGCTTTGCAGTCAAGGATCTGTTCATCGAAGTCCAAGCCTTCTGCATCGAATTTTCGCGTATTAGGGAGGCAGCTACATTATTTAGGCTACTTAAGACCTTGGAATGAGTGACCCATTGGTTTGCCACTGCATTGGACATTTAGTTTTCATGCCTGCTGTATCTTTTTTGACTCGTCATTGGCTTTGTAGATAGTAACATTGTAATTTGTGTTCTAGTTAGCTATTTTTTTAACTTTCTGACAGGTTTCATGATTTTAGGTAGCTATCTTCCTAGATTTTTCAAACAATAAGATAATTGACTTTTAACATGCTTGTTCAAAACCATTTTCTGGCTCCTTTTATTGATTTGATGTAAGCAGAATCAAGTTTTTGTTTATGGTGTCGGCAATATGTGGTTTTGTATTTGGTATTCGTAGGTGTACACTAGAAGGCTATCGACCATTGACCTTGGTCATTATCTCTTGGTTTTTCACAAGTCCTGCAATCATTTTCTGTCTTTCTTTGTTAGTATTGAATGTTACAATTTCTTCTGCACTTGGATGTGACAGTTCTAGCTTCTCTCTTCGAGTCACAAAACATGATATGGTTTGATCAACCAATCATGTGATTATGACCATGCTACATGAGTTGCTATGATTGGGTTCGCTGAACATGATATGGTTTTGATCAACCAATCATATGATTATGACCATGCTACATGGCTTGCTATGATTGGTGGGCTGAACATGATTTGGTTTGATCAACCAATCATAATGCTATTTTATTTAAATTGGTGTTTAAATTTGATGCTCAACTGCTGTGGCATTTTTGTAGGATTTGTCACATCATTAGAAATATTCAAATTTGATGTCTAAGTGAAGTGAAGGGGTATTCTAGCACGATTTGTCACATCATTAGAAATTTCATTAGATTTAATTAATTAAAATTTGATTGGTTAATCTTCTCATTTTCTAGGATGTCTCACTCTACTTCTGCATTAGTATTATTAAAAATCTATTTCTTTTAACTAGATCGGATTTTTTGGGATATAAATGATTAGGGCAAAGTAGCATTATCAGAAATCTATTTCTTTAAGCTACATTTGATTATTTGGGATATGAATCAATCATGTTTTTTTGTGCCGGGGGGCTTGAATTAGATATGATTAGGTTATATTAGCTTCCAATAATATTATGTTAAAATATTATAAATGATTTTTAAGTAAAATAAAATTATTTGATATGATTACATTTTATGAAATAAAATATTTATATAATATTTTAAATAAAGTGAAAATTTTAAAATATTTGAATAAATAATTTTCTTAGAATATAATGAAAATTTTAAAATTTACTTAAAGTAATATATTTTCTGATGTCCAGTAATTTTTATTAAAAAGCTGTTTTTGATGGGTTTCATGGTAATCCGCATACATGGGCTACAAGGCACTCGAGTCGTTACAAACGGCTTATCACATTCACACGCAAACTCGATATTTGTATGATTGGATCCGATCTTCCTTTAATAAGTACATCAAACACACCAACTGTGACAAAAAAACAAAAGTCTAAGAAGTTCTATTTTTGTACTTTGAAAAAGGGAATAAACAAAAAGTGGAGGTGGCCATTCATTTTGAATAAAGGATGCGTATACATAGATCCTAGAAGTTGAGGTGGCAATAAAACTAGGATAAGCTCCATGTCCTATTACTCCTTTTGGTCCTAAAATATCTTCAACTTCTACTGTTCTAGTTTTTGGAGAAATAATTTTCCTTTGCTCTAATTCAATTATTCTTCTTTCTATTTTCTTATTATCTTCTCTAATGTTATTTATCTTTTCTTCTATTAGATCTAATTTATTTTAGTAATAATTTGATAATTGTATTGACAGAATTATACACTGCATACCTGCCTACCATTACACTGTAATAGTCCCATATGAGAACCCTGTTCAATATATATATGAAAGGCCTTTGTGAGCAGAATCTGTAGTCGATTTCTATAACAAGTACCCAGAAGTATACAGCTCGCAAATACTGGCAGTGTGCAAATTTAAATAGATCGCGGCTAGCTGGTCAGACCCCTTACGCGTCCATTTTCATCAGAGAACAAACAAGCGAGCCAAAAAAATGTAGTATCCCATTCCCTGGATCTTCTTCAGTGATGACACTGTCAGGTGCTTTCAGAAGCTCCAGGAGCAAGCTGAAAGGGATTATTATTTCTTAATTGATTTAAATCTTAAAAATCAATTTCATTCATTGTCAATCAACAGTGCTATATTTAATTTCATATGGTATAACGTGAGTGGGTTGGTGTACTATGCTTGTTAATCGTTACCTAGTGACGGAGCTCGTTAATGCCCAGTGAAGAGCCTCAAGTTCCCGTTGCAAATAGCTAAAAATGAAAAAATAAATTACTCATTACCAAAATCGTTAATTAAGTAGTTTGTATTGTATTTATAATATTGTTATTAAATCTTAATGGATTTTTTTTTTTTAAATACTGTTATATATCATTAATGTGATTTGAAACCATTTTGAATAATTTCTCACCAAAATCATTCCTTAATTAATTCTCTCAAACGTAAAGCAAAACAAAATTGATTTTGTTCATTTGTCAACCTTCTTAATGTTCAATTTGTATTGTAATTGGATAACTTTATACATACTTCCATGTATAACCATTTGCTTTTATTTTCTTTCAAAAATAAATCATTTGTTTGTTATTTTTGTTAAGACTTTTAATTAGTAATAATGGCTTTTGTGTATCATTTGTGTCCTCAGTGAATAAATTCTATAAGTGAAATAAATAATTATTGGCATATACAACAAAATTTAATCACAAATAATATTAATAAATACAAAATCTTTTAAATTCAAAAATGAACAGATTAACAGTGATTAAAGTCCATAACCTAATCATAGGAATGCAAATGACCAATTCTTGCTCGTTTTATGACCATTTCTTGGCTGTAAGTCACTGTTTTAATACATAGTTCGAGTACCAAATCCATTAGTGGTGGACAATTTATGTGTAAATACACCTATAATGGGACAAATTACATATAAATCCTTTCACCGGGAGAGCAAATTTTCCCCACTTAGTGTGGGACCTCTCTCTCCCTAATTATAAAGAGAGTAAAGTATAATAAAGAGTTATGATCCAAACTGTTCCTTAAAATTGGTATCTACAGATTTTCATAGTGGTATTTGTATTTGCAATATATATGTATATATATATATATAGATAGAAAGTTACTGCTTGTATATATATATATATATATATAAATCTAGTTCACAGATGACAACTTAAATATAATACTCCTATTCTTCTTGTAATAATAATATAGTTTCGAAAGAAACCCAAAAAGCAACTACAGAGAGCCAACAAGTTCATGAATACCAACCCAGATTTCATTTCCTAACATTTTGTCAGATTTAATTTGGCTGGAAAATAAATAAATTAGATTCTAATGTCATCAAACCTAAAGCTGTCCGGCAAACAAATTGTGTTAGTCGGCAAATATTTTAAGTTAACATACATGCATTAATCCCTAATGTGAACCAATGATTGTGTACAATTTGGTTGTACGGCTTGAGTTTTGTAATTTGTATCCCCCATAATTGTCCTGCACATTATTGTCCACCACATAGATTTCATTATCTTCTAATTATATCCCTAACTTCTTCATGAATATCTAACTTCTAAGATTCAATGTTATTGCATAATGCCCCTCCGATTTTATATTCTTCAAATATCTGTTTACTATGATTTTAAAATTGCCCACTTGGTCACAAACAAGATAATTCAATTTTGTTTTTATTATATAATTACAATGTAATTTACAAATTTAACATCACGATTAGGGGTCAGTTGGAAATTTACAGAAATTAAACACTATATATAATTAATGCATGAAAATTTATGGTCATCAAAAAATATCTAATCACATGATTAAAAAAAAATCATATATACGTTAATAATCGTATATGTTAATAATTAAATACACATGAAGAGCTTCAATCCCTTGTACCAAATGATTCAAGTCTTTTTTCTTGCCAACCTATACATAACTTATTAACTAATTACATTTGGCAAAACCAGTTTGCATGCTGATGTGATCAAATTTCATGTGCTAAAGCATATCATTTCTTGTATACATTTGCACATCTCTAAACTACGTGGTAGGTTGTGGTCATGTTGGCTAATTTTCACCAATCATAGAGATACAATCTTTTCTACCTTGATCAACTTTTATTCTGAAAAATGTATCTAGAAATTTTAAATTTAATTTTCCTATAGTAGATTAAATGATCAATGTCTATAGGTTAGTGTTTTATGTGAATTTGGATCAGCTCATCTCATTATTTGAGGTTTTTTTTTTTTTTTTTTTATAAATTTTTTTGAAGTATGTAATTGATATTTCATAAAGTATAAAATAATCTCATCTTAATCATTTATCGATTGTAATACTTTTAAATCATGAAATTGAAAAAAAAAAAAAAAGGATTAAAGGAGGATTCAACACGGTTCTATATATGGCTGTCAAAAAATTGTTGACACAAATTCTTATGCCTTCAATTTTTGGACTGCTGCATCAGTTAGAAATCATTGTAATTAATCAGTGATGGAATTTCTTATTTAATTCTTCTAGTCTCATCAATTAACGTAATTACTTTAATTTCTATATAACTAAGGGGTATGGAAGCTAGAAATTAGTTATATAAGTTCTAGCCCTCTAATCTTGCTAGGAATGATATTCTATTCCAAAATCTCTTACAAAAAGATTTCATTATTAAATTATTTATTGGCAAAGTGAATTTGATCTAGTGATATACCCCTCACACTTATACTATGACATTATGAATTTAAGTTATGTTTTCTCCTTAAACTTGAATTAATTGTAATAATTAAAAAAAAAAACTAAATTATTTTTTACCCACAGTAGTGATTATCAATAGGGATTTTAAAATATAATAATCCTAGAAAAATAATACTAAAATTATCACAAGTTTTTAAATTAATACTGAAAAAAATAATTTTTAATTACTATTAGTATTCAAGTACTATAGTTCATGAACAAACAATTAGAAAAGTGCATAACTGATTAATTTTATTTGCGAACTATTATTCACAAAATCTGATAATATTAAATTAACTCAATGTAATCTGTCTGTACTAATTTTAAAACTCAATGTTTTTTAATGTTATTATTTTATTCAAAATTGTTTAAATATTACAATTCTAACTATGAGTTTTTTTTTTCACCTAGTCAAATTTTAAATTTTAGTAAGTTTGCAAATTATGTCCAATCATGAGATCTTTAATCATGCTATTTCAGTAGTCCAAATCAAGTGACAAACAATCAAGTGCAAATGTTATTGATTATCAATGGTACAAATAAACTTATTCATTAAATGAATAAATTTATATTTAAGTATTTAGCAGTTTTTTTTTCATTTTATTTGGTTTCCTAGATTAAATTACCAACTTTCAACGTTCAACACATGTGAATATTGTCCAAAACATTTAACTACTTATTTAAGCTAAAAAAGAACCTTATGAGGGTAACAAATTGAAAAAAAAAAAACAAGGGGTTTGGGTAGAAATCAAGCCAAAACGGAAGGATTTGGTAGCAATTACAGCAATTATGGATATTAGAGAACTTAATTTGATGAATCATTAAGGAAAACCAAAAGAGAAGGGAAAACAAAAACAAAAACAAAAGGTGATAATTTATGTGAGAAGTGAAGAAAGAAGGAACGTGGCAAACAGGGAGACAACATAAGCAATGGAGGTAATACGTGCATGGCATGTGATGTGGAAGATGTCAGTCACCGCTCACGACAGCATCTCTGTGTATATATATATATATATATATATATATTTTTTTTTTTTTTTTCTGACATAGACAGCATCTCTGCATTTTGTTCTTCCAAAATCTTGTGAAGATTTTGTTTTCCATTTGCATTTCCAAGCCCCCTTTTCTCAAAGTCACCACCACCACCCTCTCGACTTTGTCTTGTTTCAAAAATACCTTATGAAAGCCTTCAAAGTTTTGGATATATATATATATATATATATATGCAGTGCTTAACCAAATCCACACACATGGATACTTGTATCTTTTTATTTTGTTTATCTCTTATCGCTTTTCTTAAGTGTTTGTTACATCCCAGCAATCTTTCTGGTTCTTCCATCTTTTTCTTTATTCACATGCTCAACTAAACTCAACCTTGTTAACTCAATGCCTTCACCACATACACTTGCATACCAAATAGAAATCATGGTGTTAACTTTTTCTAAAGGCTGACAGTGAATGTATAATGGTGTTGAGTTCAATCATTATTTTTATTGCCTAGATATTTATTCTTATAATCAAAAGATAGTATTTTCACAATTAAATGAGAAAGTTATCCATATAAAGTGTATAAAATATGTTTGGTGTTGTTATGCATATTTTTCGGACTCAGTAGTTGGGCTGGTAAAAGTCTAATTTAGGCCCATTTAAGACCCGATAAGAAGACCCAATGAGGTCAGTGTAGTCAAAGCCCATCAGATGAGGCCCAGTATTGACTCAAAGGCCATCAAGATTTCCAGCTGGCATCAACAGACCCATGAGTGTAGCCAGGTCGCAGCTCGCCGCCTGCGCAGCTCGCCGCCTGCGCAGCTCGTCTCTCAGCGAGCTCGAGATTGGGATCACCATGACACGTCAGCTCGCTCAGACACGTGATAAGCATCATATCTTCCAGAGCAGGCAGTTACCAAGTTCAAACGTGATTCTCTCTCCAAATATGGCAATTGTCCAATCAAACCATGATTCCCTCGTCAGATATGGAGATCAATTCAAATTCAAAATCAAGTCAACATTATCTTGAGATAAATATAGTAATTTCCTAATATTATCTAAAAATATTAGGAAGCATAATTAATTTATAATTCTTTTCCTTATTTTTCCCAATTGTTTAGGGAATGTAATTAATTCAGGATTCTCTTCCTAATTTGGCTATAATCAGAATTGTAACACTTCTTTCCTTATAAATAGGGATCAAGATCATTGTAACAGAAGGACAATATTCAATAATATACTGTCACTCTGCAGAATTAAAGAGACAGACAGTCGTGGACGTAAGCCAATTATTGCCGAATCACGTAAAAGCTCCGTGTTCCTCGTTTGATCCTCTGTTTCTGTCTTTGTCTTTCCTTGGTATTTGTGCTTTCTCACATTGATTGCAGGTATTGGGCATTGATTACTCGTCGACTGAATTCCAACGTCGACAGGTGTAATAAGAACCTACCATTGAGATGAATCAAAATGTGCACTAACCACCTATGCTAGTAGAGGATATATAATTTTCATTTTAAGTCAAGTATTATTTTCAAAATATTTGAATGTTTATTATATTTTATCAGTTACTTATATTTTCTTTGAATAAAAAAATTATTGATTTATACAATTCTAATTTTTTATATTACTTTTGATAATTTATTGCCGCCAAAATATTTTTAAAATTTATGTAGCTAAACGATAATATTTATTTATCCAAAAGATTTCTTTAATTGGCAACTAAAGGATAAATAAATATTTTACTAGAAACTCTATTTTTATTTTAAAAAGTAATTATCTTTAAAAGTTCTATTCGATGAAATTGTACCAAACAAATTCTAATTGAAGGAATGGACATAAATTTTCCAATTTTTATCCCAACAAAACTAAGTGAGAAAAAATTGACCAAAGAAAAACTTTCATATATTAATGACAATCATAATTATATGATACCTTGCTTTAAATTGGTTTCTGAAAATTGATATAGCAATGTGTTAGGTCTGGATTCCAAGCTCGGAAGGCAGACCGATTTATAGTAAAACGTGTGGTTGAGTGAGTCTAAACTCGAAATAATATATGGGTCCTATCAGGAAGGCACGTGGTGGTTGCTTGATGATACACGATTTCAAATACAGCTCACAATCATCAATCATCAATCACAATTATCATTTTAATGTAACACCTGCCGTTCAACCTCCATGATTGACCTTACCTTTCCAGGAATCAAGGGCACATCCTACAAGATGTAGAGTCACGCTCCCTGCAATTAGACACCAATCATAATATTTATTATTTCTTCTTGACACCTGTTTTCCGTTCAATGCATGCAGCAATTCGTTACAATTCTTTATTTACATTGATCATGCATGACTCATAATATCATCGAAACCCTTTATCTTTTCTCTAATTACATTTAGCTTACTTTTGGAGTCCCTAACTTTCTAAAAAACGAATTGACTAAAATTAGTTTAACAATATGATTTATGACAAATTAAAACAGCAGAAATATCAATAAAATGCATTTCATATGTTTTATTGAAAGTTGAAATGCAAAATGTAAATACATCGATTTCTACAAATTATATCGCAAGATGTTGAAGAACAATCGTAAAAACGAAAAACATTTCACATCATAATACAAAATTGATATTTTATTATTATTTTATTTGTTTGTTTATTAAAAAATTATGAAGATTTTCATTTTCACATTTTCTATCCCTGTTTGTCAACATTTGCACACCCATAATTACAAACGTGCATTGCCTATTTTCTCTTTTTTTTTTTTTTTGTTTTTTTGTTTTGTTTTTATTGTGCAAGAGCCAATTGCTTAACTTTCTCTCTTGTAATTGCTATAGTAATTACATGTTTCACTTGTCCCATATCTAGTGACAAAACTATCATAATGAATAAAACTTTTGTCCAAAATTAAGCTAAAATCTTTTTACTAAAAGGTGGACTAATTTATCATCCACTATTTAAAAAAAATGATGAATAAAGATAATTAACCATCTTCCATTAAAGAAATGAAGAGATTGATAACTTCTTTTGTCATAGAAGAACTAAATAAGTTTTTTAGTTACAAATTTTCTATTCATTTATTAATAAAAAATATCAACATCAATCATTATGATACAACCATTATAAAACGATTTTCATCCCTATCAAATAATTGAATAAAAGCAGTTTCCAATAAAATGTAAGATAAATATGAACTAAAATGAATTAAGATTAAAATTGAGGATACATAATGAAAATTATTGGTGCACCACTCAATCTTTGCTACATACACAAGTATATAAAGAGAGAAGAGCAACACATGAGTTTTGCTCACACTCACACAACAACACAAGATATGAAGTAAAAGCTTTGAAGAAACATGAAGCCATCATCATCATCTTCAATCCTTAGAAGTCTCTCTCTGTCCTTGGTGAGGCTTTCGGCTTCTTCAGCAGTCACCCCTTTACTAGCAACAACCTCATTTGACCACCAACTCACTTGCCAACGCCATACCCTCCATTCACAAAACGATAATAATTGGTTGTTACAAGCTCTCGACGTCTCCACCACCACTCAACAAATCACCTTACAGTCTCTTCCATACGTTACTTATCAGCATTTGGACCGGAAAATCATAGATGACTACCTTGATTTTAATGTCAAGATGCTCGATACATTCAACGACTTAACTGACAAAATACATGCAATTCAACTCTACGTGGAGTCATTAAAAGTGGTATTGCATTTGCTTCAAGCAGGAGGCAATAATGTTGAGCCTCACCCCACCACCTTAGCACGAGCACGAGAGTTGTTGGACTCATGTCAAGCTATTTTGGAGACTAGAAGGTGCAACAACAACCAATCATCAGCCTTGAAGAGATTTTTCAGCCAGAAGCTATCTCATCAAGGTGGTCATCAGTCAGATTCAAAACTAGAGGAAATCTTAAGTGGGTCCAAGGCTGTGACGTCAATGGTTTGCGAAATTCTTGTAACAGCTCTATCATTCAAATCAAAGTCATGTGGATTGCCAATACTAGCGCAGACAGCTCGCTCAGTGAGCTGTTGGTCAAGTTCACTGCAGCAACTGCAAAAACATATCAAGGAGCATACAAAATCTGGTTCATCCATGATGATGCTGGTTGAGTTGCATCAGACAATGGAGGCGGCCCGCAATTTGAGGTTGCAATTAAAGAGGAGAAATCTAAGTAATATAAGATATGATGTTGAGGAATTGAAGAGAAGGTGTGAGAAATTGGGAGAAGGGATCATACCCTTAGAAAGTAAGGTAAGGGAGTTGTATAAACATTTGATATCTGTTAGGATGGCTTTGTTGGGGGTGTTGTCCCACCTCTGAAAAAATGCCCCCTAAGACTGTATACCTAGTTGTACAAATGTAACCTTTTCTCATTTTTTATGATAGATTTAATGTATAGATGATCATTTGATGTAAGAATAACCAGATATTATCTTAATATACAAGGGTTTTTCATTTTTCATTTTTTTTTTTTTGGGTACTTTCATATACAAGTTTAATTTTTCACAACATTTATTGGGTTACATTTATACTTTCTTGGTTAGTTATCGTGTAAATTATAAGGGGTTTGGAAGTTTCCCGTATTGGTTTAATTAAGAAAGAAAAGAACTGAAAAGTTTAATAGTTGGCTACATTTTTAATTGATTATCTTGTTGGAAGTTGATATTGCTTACAATTCTGTCAAGAAAAGATTACATAATTCGTCAATTTTACGACGGGATTGGAAGAAGAGTCAACTGGCCTCTTTAGGCACACACAGTATTCGTCCAAGTTGCAAATCCCCGACACTATTCATGCTTCTCATTTGCATTCTAGACATAATAAATATGAAGACCACATTCAGGCGCTTTTTTCCACATTCAAGACATACAAGTGAATGAGATAATCGGAGAACAATTTTGTGAAATGACTACAGAACACGCCCAAACACTAACATTCCAGAAGCAGATTTATGCACTTGTTGGCCTGTTCAATAAAAAAACACCTTGACAATCTTCTAGTTTCACTTGATATACGATCATCATCAACTCTTCTTGGACAGTTACAACAGTGTTGTTTAACCCACTTTTCAAAGTAACAAAACTGTCGCTTCAAACCATCTAAAGAACCTGCATTTACCTACATCTAGTCTATTCCTGACCTTAAATCTTGGCTGCATCAAGTTGTACTAAATATGTTATTCAGTAATGCAACTCTTAATCAATGAACAGAATCACTGGAATGCAGCTTA
This sequence comes from Litchi chinensis, assembly GCA_019925255.1. Lineage (NCBI taxonomy): Eukaryota > Viridiplantae > Streptophyta > Magnoliopsida > Sapindales > Sapindaceae > Litchi > Litchi chinensis. The sequence goes on from CM034471.1 coordinate 11,317,001, forward strand.
AATTTTTAGTTTCCAGATAAGCACAAACAATCTGACACAGAAAACAGCAATAATTCGTCCCCAAATTTTTGCACAAAATCTACATTTGCCCCATCAAAATAGAAGCATTAAGCTGGATGTAATGAATGAATATTATTGACATAATAAAACAATGGTCTATACAGCATCAGCAATCACCATTCATCCCACTTGTTTATGAAGTCATTCCACATAGCCGTTGCAATTGAATCTCGTAATGCTGAAGCAATTTGCTCCTGTATTGGACAAGCTAATTGCATATCAAGTTGATCATCAAAATCAGGCAACTCTTCCACCACCAAGCCCTCGATAGCACTAAACAACCAATCATTTCTTTCCTCAAGCCGGATGAAATTATGAAGAACACAGGCCGCTATAACTATATCTCTTTGGATATGGAATGCATACTGTGGGGCAACTTTTAGAATAGGAAACCGAGTTCTCAACACATTAAAACACCTCTGGATCACATTTCTTAGAGATGAGTGTCGATGATTGAACAGTTCCTTTGCATTTCTAGGTAATTGATTAGCTCCTCTGAATTCATGCAGGTGAGACCGAACTCCTAGATATGGAGCTATAAACCCTTGGCTGTTTGCATAGCTCATGTCAACGAGGTAATACTTTCCTGAAACATCGAAGATTTAATGCATAAGCAGAGCTTCTATTTTTATTATATGCCATACAATAAGAATTTATATATCTGGGGAGAACCTTCAGGAACGGGAGGGAAATTCTGATCGGGATCATCTAGAACTGCTCTTAGAACACGTGAATCTGGAGCAGAACCTTCCCAGCCCGGGTAAACAAATATGAACTGTAGGTCAAAAGTACAAGCTGCCAAGACATTTTGCGATAATAAACCTTTCTTGTTGCGAAATTGAGATTGATCTTTTGCTGGGACATGTGCAGGGATGTGCATGCCATCTATGACCCCAATGCAATCCTGGGTGGTAATAATTAAAGTGAAATGATGAACATTATGCATAAGAACTGTGGTAGGAAAATGAAAAGGTAGATATAAACCTTAAAATATGGATCAAATCTTTTACTACCGAGAATTTCTGCAGGAGTGCCCAGAGGTGGCGGCTGTAAGAATTCACGTGAGAGGGACTTGACTGCCTTCAACACATTATTGAAATACCGGCTTATGGTTTCACCTGAATGCTGAAACCGCTCTTGAATTACCCTGTTACGTTCATTATGACCCACAATATTTAGAAATATTGCAAGCTGCTCCTCTATGATAACACCAGCAGTATCACGTAACATGCCTCTCTGTCGAAGTATGTCACATAGTTTGTGAAATACATGTTTATCCATCCGTAACATTTCCCGACACACATCACCATCTCCTTCCAGCAGTTGAGTCATAAATCCACTTGCATTAGGTGATGCACCTCGTTGAGGTCTCTTAGTTATACTATTAAAATAATAGTAGCCAGCAGCTGCTGCAACTAACTCCATCTCATCCAATTCTATGTCAAAATCATCCATGCTGACTGATGTATCTGTAGAAATAGAATTAAATGCAATATGCATAACAAAGCGAAACAAAATAAATGACATAGACAATGCGTCGCTCCTTCAAAATATTCTAATAAAGCTAGTGACTTAAAAAATAAGAAATAAAATAAACCAGAAACGGAAAGCAGAAACTGTAATTATCATTTTGAATCATAAAGCTAATGTAACAGCCATCAAACAGTCAAACTAATTACAATTGTAAGAGTTCCTCAGCTGTATATTGATGATCATATAGACCATAACAACAGGTTTGGAACCAAAAAAGTACACAACCGATCATGTTAGCAGGACTATTCAATCAGAGGAAGCCCTACACTTGCCCTGCAACCATAGCAACCGTTTCTCATTCTTAAGAGATATAAAGATTTCCCTGGCATTTGGGTTCTCAAACAAATCCAAAGCAAGAAAGTAAATTCGTTGATCAACACCTTGCATCTCGTCCAAAACTTTAATGCATCTGCTAATCGAAAATCTCTCCTCATTCTTCATAATTGCAGCCGCCCTCATTTTCGATGCAGCAGCTATTTCCAGCATAGCATCCACAATGGCATCACCAGCAGTTTTACGACTCCTCTTGCGGCGGCCAGAACCTGACGGCGTCACAGGCTGACGCTTGCTGTGTCCATCCATCATGTTCGCATCATCCCCTGAGCCCGAACTAGCATCCTCATCGACATAATTCATTGGTGCTCTAGGATCAATAGAACAAACAAGCCTCAAGTTTCAATACACATCAATAATTTTGAAACTTATAACTCCAACTGTCTTCATTCAAAATAATTAAATTAAATTAAAGCCCATAATCATAAATTCTCAAAAAATACAAAACTCCCACACCCAATAGCAATTAACGCAACCCCATTAAACACTAGGGCTAAAAAATCACATACAATCACTTTGACTCCAACAATCAAAACATTAATAATCGATTAGATCAAAACAGAACATTGAATCAGATAAAATAATTCTACAAGCGCAAACAATAGAATGAAAAATTAAAGAGAATGAATCAAAGAACAAGTTCGAATAATGAGAGAAGAGAGAGAGAGAGAGAGAGAAGAGAACTCACGATTGAAGAGCTGGTATTGTCTTGTGGAGTTGTGGTGGTGAGAATGAAATTCTAGGGTTTAGGGGTTTTTCAAAAGAGGGAAAACGCTTTCAATTCCAAATTTATACACTACAGTAACACACGCCTGCCATTTTCACTCATTTTGTTTTCACTTTTAAGGGCGTAATTGACAAAAGCGAAACACTTTAGTGTTGCTTATCTAAATACAAACACTCCAGTGTTGAAATCTCGAAAAGAAATTAATAATATGCCATTGGATAATTGCGAGTTTTTGTTAGGAGTCTGTTTATTTTATTATTATTATTTTTTTATCTTAAAATTGAATAATACTATTAAAAAATTGAATAGCGATTAAAATATGAAATCTATATAACATGTTTTTTTTTCTTACTATAATAATCTTATTTTTTTAAATTAAAATTATTTGAAAACCAATAATTTGACATTTATGTTTGTTCACTATTAGTTATTATGTAATTTAATTTAATATAATACAAATAATTATAATAAATTATTTAGCAAATACTAAAACATTTATATATATTAATAATATATTTATTCATAATTAAAATATTATTTATTATAATAAAGTTATTTTTTAAATTATATATACATAAATAAATTATTATAGTATAGTAAATTAGATTTATATATTTAAATAAAAATAAAAATAAAAAGTCTTAAGTTGAATTAGTATTATTATATATTTAAATAAAAATAATATTAAAATAAATAACATTGAAAAGAAACTATATAATATAAAATCATGACAAATTTGCAATAATATATTTAAAAAATTATTAAATGATTTGATATTCAGTTAAATATCAGATATTGTAGGGTTTTTTTTTTTTTTATGATTTTTAGGTGGTTTTAAATGATTGTTGATCATTTAAAAAAACAGTTTATATTGTTTTTCTTAACATTAAGAGATGGGTGAATACAGAAGCTGTAATCTCCTACATCCATTCTTTTAAAAAAATAATAATAATTAAGTAAGTAAGTATTATTAACCTATTAAGAGTTAAATGACCTTTTTACCCTTCTTTGTTAAAATCTAACAACAATCTATAGGGGTATTTGTGTAATAAACACCAAAGTTGCCAATGAGTGCAACTATACCAAACCTTAGATATGTTAGTGTAGTTATCCCAAAAAAAATCAATAAGGGATATTTGTGTGATAATGTTTTTAATTTTTGTTGAAATACCATTCAATATAACCATTCCATAGACGACACTATTATTTTAAAAAGTAGTTTGGAAAAATCAAGACTAAAGAAAAAGGATAGTGCGATCCATGTAGATCATTCAATCTACTTCCTAAAAGCTGAAGCAAATCGCTCAATCCCCAATATTGAAAGGCTCTAGTGAACACAACGCATAAAGTTTTAGGAAATTCATCAATTTGGTCCTTAATGTCAATCAAACGTTGGTCAAACTTAATAGAGTTAAGGTCATTTTTGTCATTTCAACAAAATTATTTTAATTTTAATTAAAATAAAATTGAAATTTAAAAATAGTAAAAATTAGAAGTAAAATGAAAAATGAAGATAAAATGAAATTTTTTAAAATTAAAGTATTACTAAAAAAAGTGGTCGAACTAGTCGGCTGCTGCCAATACCAATTTAATTCGAGCCAATCGGTGGCATAACCATCAAATCATCGATCAACAATATGGTATATAGAACCATATCATCAAACAATGATCTGGTTCAATCTAAATCGATGATGTAGGTTCCTTGAATCCAGATCGACTTATAAATAAAAGTTTTAAGAATCTTGGAGCGAATGACTTTCATGCATAGATTGATTCATGATATTTAATTTAATCTTTCCAAATCAAGTTTTGAGTTTCTAAATTATTCTCGAAAAAAAAAAAAGTGAAAACATGAAAACGGAATCCAAATGAACAAACAAACGAAAATCGCACATGTGGAAGACTTGGGTGACTGCTTAAGCGACACTTCAACAATCATGGCTATGACAACACTACCATGATCGCTGGGTGAGAGACAACTTAATGATCTCCCATTTTCAACTCTGTACGATTTTGCAAAAATGGCCGTAACTTGCCCATCAGATCTCTATTTGACTCATTATTTTTTTGCATGGTTAACTAACATCGAAAATGACATATTTTTATGAAAAAATCATTTTCAAAATACATTTTTATCATGACCAAAATACCTAATGTTTCAGACCCTTAAATTGAAACTTCATAAAAATAAATGTGCAAATACATAAAATGTGTAATAAATGCACACCCGTAGGTAGAGATGACAATGGGTCAGATTGGGACCAGATTGTCCCATCCCAAAACCAACTCGAAATTTTGGTGAAGTGCCCCAAACTCAACATGCCCCAAATGGATCGCTACTTTCCACTCAAACTCGAATCTAATTTGGACGACTTGCCTCAAACCCGACCCGTTTCACCCGATTTAGCTTTTTACAAATCACTTAATTAATATTAAAAAATATATATTTATATATACAAACAAAAAAATATACACATTTGAACTCACAATAATCCAATATCTTATAATCTATTACAACATCTATTACAACATCACATCTAAATAAGTATCAATATAAAATTTATAGACAACATAAATTCTTTAAATACAAATACTAAAGTAATTAGCACATAAAAATGCCTCATTATAAATATCAAAATACTTACTTCATAAATAACAAAGTTTCATTACATACCAAAATATTACCACATAGTAAAATTCCCTCATAAATACCAAAATAATAACTATAACATATAACCGAGTTTCATTACCAACACTAATAATAATGAAAAACATACTAATTGGTTTGCTTGAATAAAAGCTTTATCATTTTACGAACGTGTAGTAAATTGTAAGAAAAGAATGTTATTCATGCTTTGAAATAGAATACAACTCTAGGTTATATACACTAGGTTATGTAATAGAAAAGGAAAATTATTCTAAATCAAATCCCTATAAATTACAAATTGCATTGACTAATAATAATTCCTTTGTTGTACACTAACTATGGAATTAAAATCTCCCAAAATAGGAAACCTCCTAAGAATAGGAATCCTATGTTTCTCCACGCCCCCTCTCAAGTTGGTAAGAAGACATCATGCATTCCCAGCTTGCCAATCATAGCCTGAAACACAGGGTTAGATAGTCCCTTAGTTAGCACATCCGCAAGCTGTCCATCCATGGATACATATGGTGTGCAAATGAGACCACTATCAAACTTTTCTTTGATGAAATGCCTACCTATTTCAACATGCTTAGTCCGATCATGTTGCATCAGATCATGGACAATGTTGTAGTTGACTTGTTATCGCAATACGACCTTATAGGTGCTTCCCATTTAATATGTAAATCTTCCAAAATTATCTTCAACCATGGCAATTCTCAAATTCCAAGCACTAATGATCTGAACGAGGCCTCAACACTTGATCTTGCCACAACATTCTATTTTTTACTCTTCTATATGACCAAGTTACCATCAAGGAATGTGCAATAACCTGATGTTGAATGTCTATCCACCACCGAACCTACATAATCATCATCCATATAGGCTTCTAATGTCAAATTCACTCTTTTTCTGAAAATAATCCCTTTCCCTAGTGTTCCATTGAGATAATGTAGAATTCAGTGCACTGCATAAAGGTGTGTTTCCTTAGAATTGTGCATAAATTGGCTAACTACACTGACAATATATGCAATATCTGATCTAGTGTGGGATAGTTCAATCTACCTACTAACCTTAGATAGTTCCCTCAGTCCATTGTCGCATCTTCAATGTTATCACCAAGCTTATGATTAGCTTCAATAGACGTATCAACTTACTTGGATCCTGGTTTACCAATTTTTTTTAATAAATCTATCACATACTTTTGTTAAGAAACAAAAATTCCCTATTGTGATCGTGCAACCTCTATACCTAGAAAATACTTCAGTTGGCTAAGCTCTTTAATTTCAAAGTCTCTTGCCAAACACCCTTTCAAGCTTTCTTTTTCTTTCACATCATCCCTTGTTACAATTATGTCATCCACATAAACCAGCAAAATGGTGACTCCCCATAAATCTAAGTGCTTGAAGAATAAAGTGTGATCACTTTGCTTGTATCTGTTGGTCAACATCACCTTGGTAAATCTCCCAAACCAAGCATATGGAAATTGTTTTAAACCATAAAGAGCCTTTTTTCAATTTACAAACTTTTTTACCTTCTAAGTTCATTCCAAATCCTGGTGGAACATCCACATTTATCTCTTCCTCAAGGTCACACTACTTCAAAAATATTTGAAAGACATCGATTATTTTACCTACTTAACATCAATTTTATTGAATTTTATAACAGTTATCTGTTCGAGTGACGTGAAAAATATATGTTAAAGTAATCAGTTAAAAACCAATATCTATTGTTTAAAAACACATTAGTTTTATATATAAAAATGAGGTTATATATGAGATAAAAGATATAAGTTTCATAATAAAGCTAATGCATTTCACATAAACAAATGAAATCAGTTTTAGACTAAAACCAATTTGTTTATTAATTTTTATATATTTATGTGAGTTTAATAGTTATCAAGATTTCTCATTTGCCTTACTATTAATCATAAACATTCCGACATCAACATTTTAACTTCCCAACTAATTTAATAATCTCTCACTTTTTCTTTAAAATAATAACATACGTCCTTTAACTACAAAACTAGTACAATATTTCAAAATCAGCTACTACATATGGTGGATTAAAAAACAAGTCAAATTCTACTATTCAAAATTACATATATTTCTAATTTACAACAATTCATTGATGAACTAGTTTCAAAAAAATTAATAATTCATCAATGAAACTGTGGTTTGAGCAGTAGTGTAGTGGTAAGTTACTTACCACTCATGTCCTTTTGAAGGTCATGGGTTTTACACCTGCCCCATTCACAATTTGTGGGTCTTTCCTCTACCCATTATAGGTTGCTCCCTCTTGATTGGAAGTTGTTTCCCAACTCATGCCACTAGAGCCTGACATATTCTCAAGAAGTTAAATTATGACTTCTCAAGAAATTATAAGCAATGTAAATGGGTTTATATCACATATTCTCTTATATATCAATTTTGGTTTGTTAAATAATTCATTGAGTGATTAAACATAATGGAAGAATATACAAATTAATCAACATACCAGCGAATGAATGGCATACAAAATGTAGGAAAATAAAAAAGGGTTAAGGTTTCACGATATTTTTATTGGGTAGTAAAGAAACATAATAGTGTTCAGCCGAAATGGTTAAGCAACAAAACTATCACAGTGTGTTTGAGGGTGGGGAAGAAGAAATTCAAATAAATACAAAACCTAAACATTAAGACAACTTAAAGGTGTTCCAATAGCTGAAAAATTCTACCATACCCAATAGCATCAACCAACAAAAATACTAAATGAAAACCAACATTAACCATTTCCTAGGCCTCATTCTTTGTTTAATTTCTTCATTAAAACTAACAAATATTATGAAAACACACTAAAATACAAGAAACTGAAGTTACCCCACCAAATTATACCAAAATCAAGGTGAAATAATACATACCAAAAATATGGGCACACATTGAAACATCTCAACATCACATTTTGACTTCATTCGCAGTTCATTTCCCACACAACATACAGTTTGTAACATCAATTTTATTTACTCAAACCAACCAAATTAATAGTCAATAACATTCACAAAAAAAGTGCAATAGCAACATTAAGATAATAAAAAAGAAAACTTTAAAGCAATTACCTTGATTAATAGGCTTTGGTTGATCCTTCTCCACCTTCTCATGAATCACATCTAGCATCAAAATAAAACACTCATGCACATCCTATTGTTCATAACTTAACAATGCCAAGTTAGTTGCCACCAACTGCAAACCCATACACCATACCCCCCCCCCCCCTCACCCCCCTTCCCCCCCCAAAAAAAAAAATCTTTATTCCAACACAAATTAAAATTATTTAAAAAAAAAAATCCAATTTCATCACACTCTCATTCTACATCCAATATACCCAAATTCAAAAACACACAGATTTCTAAAACCAATCATCACAATTCTCATCACAAACCTATATAGTTTCGATAGTTTGATTGCTAAGAGTTTCATTATTTGCATTCATGTTCATAATGTCTTCGATAAGCTCTTCCAATTCAAGAATTGGACTCTCTACAATAATGACAAATACATAAATTAACATTATCAATAAAAGAAAAATAAAACTTATAATCATATAACACATGCAAATTACAATTAGAATCTTTTTGCTAAAAAGAAAAATAGAAGTACAATTATGTCCAAAGTAGAGAAGTTCATTCAGCATAATATTACACTGATGAATGTACTCACTTTTTAGCACTATTTATTAATAAATAAAGCAATGAAAAGATACAAACACATTAACTTATATAACAAATAAACATTCCACTTTGAGATGCATACCAATGACAAGAAGACAACACAACATCACAATTAATTACATGGAGATAGATTCAAAAGAAAATTGACAACAAAAAGGTTGTTTAAATTAAGCAGAATTATAAGAGAAGATTGGATTAAAATATATATTTGTCATGTCCCACTACAGTGACCATAAACATAGATCGTTATATGCATCAACAATAAAGCACAGTTAAACAGAGAAAGTGACAAAATATGGATGTAATTTCATTGTTCATGAAGTTAAAATCCAAATACTGATATTTTTCAAAACAAACTCAAAAAAAAAAAAAACATAGCAAAACTAGAGCAGATCGCTGAGAATATCGCAGAGGAACAAATACTTACAAGTCACAAATGAGAATATCGCAAAGAAACTCACACCAACTCCAATCCAAAACAAAGGAGATTCTCTACAAACAGACACACAACCACACCATCAAAACCCCCACAACATCCAAACCAAAATCCACAACCACATAATGAACCAAATCATCATAACTAAAATCAAATAACACAAAACAAACAACCTACACACTCGAAGAAGAAGGCAAAGGATCTAACCTTTCCTAAAACTCAAACTCGCAAAAATATCTGCTCCTAAACCACAAACAAACAATGTCCATATAAGCAAACTCAAAATAATAATAATAATAATAATAAAACACAAAAGCCAAGATGGGATTTTACAAGTAGATCAAGCAGATCAAAACAGGCTACTGAAACTTGAAAACGAACTCTATTACACAGTTAGATCTATGGTAAGATCTTGGTATGGCTACTGAAACAGGCTAAGAAGGGTTGAATGGGGTCTGATAGTTGAATGGGGTTGAATGGGTATGGGTGTGTGGCTGCTAAGTTTGAAACAGACCTTGAAAAAGAAAAGGGTGACCTAGGGTTTTAACTAGGTAAATTTACATAAAAAATCTATTTCCACTTAAAAAAAAAAAAAAAACGATGTGTTAAAATAAATACATCTACATTGATTAATAAATTAACTGATGTGTTCTTAACCTCTTAATTTTTAAGATATCATATTTTAAATAACTGATATTTTTAACTTACTTTTAAATTAGTTTTAGAATAACTGATATATTGGTAATGATGTCATTGAAATTATTTGTAGTAGTGTTACCATGCAAGAATGCATTCTTGACATCAAACTATTGTAAGCTCCACTCAAAATTAGCAGTTAATGACAACAACATTTTTATGATATTCATCTTAGCTATGGGCACAAAAGTCTCTAGATAATCCACCCCATACTTTTGAGTATATCCCTTAGTAACCAATATTGCTTTATACCTCTCAATAGATCTATTTGCCTTGTATTTAATAGAAAAAAACTCATTTACATCCCATCAGACTCATTCCTTTTGGCAAGTCCACTAGTTCCAATGTTTTATTCTTTTCAAGTGCTTCCATCTCAACACTCATGGCTTGTTTCCATTTCTCACTATTTAATGCCTTGCATAGAATTTTACGAATGACAATAGAGTTTAGTTGGATAAGGAAGCTTTGATAAAATGGTGGTAATTTATCATAAGACATAAAATGAGCAATTGGATAGAAAGGATGTTTGATGCATTCTTTTATGCCTTTTCTAAGAGCAATGGGTAAATTAGAACTACCATTATCAATGGCATGTGAATTATTTGTATAAAAAGATTTAGATGGAAGAGTTACCTCATTTTCAGATTTAGGGGTTGGTTCCAACTATTGAACTTGCATGGGTTCAATGATAGTAACCTTTCTCCTTGAGTATACCTGAAATGAGTGAGTAGAATTGTGAACTAAGTTTTTCTTAGTCAAAATCCTGAGACTAAAAGGGGTTAACAATATTTGGAATAGTAGGACTAGGAGAAGATGTTTCAATAGTGAGAAAAAAATTTTCGACAGTGGATGAAATGTTTTCAGCAGTAGGTGTAGTGTTTTCAATAATTTCAGCAATAGGAGAAATGTTTTTGGCAGTGGGTAAGTTAGCAAATTCCAATCCTCCTTACCCTCCTTATCTTCCATTATTGGTGTCGCCCCCTGAAGAGAAGTATAAGGAAAGTAGTTCTCTCCTTCAACAAAGTAACATCAGAAGAAACATAGAATTTCTTGATAGGTGGATGATAACACTTGCAATCTTTTTGTGTGAAAGAATAACTAATAAAGATACATTTAAGTGCACGTGGATCTAATTTTCCCTTATTACGAGCATGAATATGAGCAAAAGAAATGCACCTAAAAAACCCTAGGAATAAGATTATTTAAGGTGATAAAGTGATGGAAAAATTTAGAAAAAACTTTCATAAGTCGTTTGAACCCTAATACCAAAGAATGGAGCCTATTTATAAGATGGACTATAGTAAGAACTGTCTTCCCTAAAAAATTTTGGGAACATTTTTTTAAAACAAGAATGCTTAGGTAACGGCTAAAAGATGGTCATTTCTCCTCTCATCAACCCTATTTTGTTGGGGAGTACTAATACAAAAAGATTCATAAATTATTCCATCTTTTAAAAAATAATGAGATAACACTTAATTGAAATAGTCTTTGGCATTATCAAATCGAAACCTATTAATTCCCACACCAAATTGATTTTCAATCATAGTATGAAAGTTTATAAAAACAATGCTCATATCATATTTTTGTTTAAGGAGAAAAATCCATGACATACAAGTGTAATCATCAATAAATGACACAAACCATCTAGCCCCTAAAACATTCAAAACCTTGGAATGGCCTCAAACATCACTATGAATGAGAGAAAACAGAACAAAAGTTCTTTTATTATTAATGGGAAAATGAAACACATTGATGCTTTACAATTTCACAAGCTGCACAATATAAATTTTCTACATCTATTCTCTTAAACAATAAAGGAAACATGACTTTAAGAATATTAAAAGATGGATGTCTTAAATAAAGATTATGAAGCCAAATCTTGTCCTTTTTAAATGTAAAACTTTCAGTGAAAAATGACAAAGGTAGTTGATTCTCAATTCTACTTAGGTCACTTGGTATGTCAAGGTACTAAAGCTCATCATATTCCCTAACAAGTCCAATTATCTTCCCAAAGCTTGGTCCTAAAAAACAGAATGAGAAGGATAAAAAATCACACTACAATTCAAGTTTTTTGTGAGACGATATATAGTAACTAGGTTAGTTGAAAGATTAGGAACATGAAGGACATTATTTAGAATGAAAAATAAATTAATAGTGACATCCCTTTGACCAACAACAATTATTAGAGAACCATTTGCTGTGGAAATTTTCTTGTTACTTGGATCGGGTGTATAAGAAACAAATTTTTTAGAACAATTGGCTATATGGTAGGTAGCTTCGGAATCGATGACCTAAGAACTAGAAAAATGCGTAATTGAGACATTAAGTGCATGAGTAGCAGAAAACTTACTTGAGAGTGCCAAGGAGCAAGCACCTGAGAACTTTCCAAAGGATTCCATTAAGTTTTTCAATATCAAAGTCATCTTTATTAAATTCTCTTTGTACTTGTGTGTCTTTCTCATTGTCTAATTGTTTACACCTAGTAAAATTGGCCTATCCACCCTTTTACTGTTGTCCACCTTTAATACCCCAACCTCGATTAGAATTTTGTGGTATTCTATGAAGTTTCTAACATCGTTCCTTAGTATGTCTAGGCTTTTTATAGTAGTTGCACCATACGGTGTCACTAGTTGTTGCGTTAGACAAATCAACACGCTCATTATCCCTATGGGATTGTTTTTCAACCATTGCATTCTTTATATTTCTAACATTTGACAGCAATGCGGAGCTCTTAATAGTTGGGGTTACATTCATCATAACCTCTCTCCTTCCTTCCTCTACACGAACCATAGAAATAGTTTCGTTCAGGGAAAGCAAATAATCTTTTCCTAAAATTTAAACTTGAACTTGATGAAATAATACCACATTCAAACTAGTAAGAAAGTGAAAAATCCTCTCCTTCTCAATAAATCTCCTCAATAAGGCTACATTTTCGCTACACTTCATCTTAAGGCACTGATAATGGTCCAGTTCTTGCCAAAATTTTGTCAAAAGAATATTATATTCAATCATAGACTTCTTACATTGTTTAGTGGTTGAAATTTTTGTCTTAATCTTAAAAACTTGGGCAATATCGTGCACTTTTGAGTAGGTATGTTTTATTGCCTCCCAAATCTCTTTCATTATGGATGGAAACATACAAGTGCTACTAATCTCAAGCAGCATAGAATTTCAAAGTCAGGACATGATCATAAATTCTTCCTCCACCCAATTATGAAAGTCGAGATTACCTTCCTTTGGTCTAGTACCCAATAAATGGCTAAGCTTCCCTTACCCTTTCAAGAATGTCTTTACAACTTGTGACCATTGCAAATAATTTTTTTTTTCAGTCATTTGGTATGCAGCCTGAACCTTGTGAAGCTACCCTATAAACCGATTTGGTAGTTTGTCAGATAATGTTTGTGTCAGAGGAACATTGGTGCTGCTAGGACTAGATGTGATGGACATATTGACGACGCTTTGGGTTAAACATAACAAACTAGCAAGGAATTAAAGGGTGAAGTATGAAAGAGAAGTAAATAATTATGGTTTAATGATAATCAACGCTACTAAAAAGAAATCAAAGATACTAACTTCGCATAGAAAGTTGCCAAGAATTATGAATCATCAAGAGACTTTAGGCTTTGATACCATATGGTGAATTATAAGAAAAGAATATTATCCACACTGTGAAATATAATACAATTTTAGATTATATACACTAGGTTCTATAATAAAAAGGAAAACTATTCTAAATCAAATCCCTATAAATTAGGAATTGCATTGACTAATAACAATTCCTTTGTTGTACACTAATTAAAGAATTAAATCTTTCAAAATAAGAAATCTCTTAAAAATAGAAAACCTTTTAAGAATAGGAATCATATATTTCTCCATAAAACGCAACCAAAAATTTTTAAAATACATATTAATTTGTTAACTTAGTTATACACTTGCACATTTTTATATCATTCCTTGCACCACCCATGTATAGAGTGAAAATTATCAGAAAAACTCATTTTAAAAGGGTCATTTTTTGTTTTACCCATTATTAAAAAAAAATCATTTTTAACCCTTGAAACAAATTAATTGCATCTTATACCCAAATTATCCACAATGTCTCTATATATTTTACCCAAAAACCCTTAACATTTAAAATGTTATAAAAAATTGAAATGTGTAATTATGAAACAGCCTCTGCATATATAAGGTGCAAGAAATCGATGGAAACTCATTATCACCAATCGCAAAACTCAAAAATCGACTTGTTTTTTACGCTTAGCACCCGATTGAGACTCGACAAACCCTTTCCACCATCTCTGGCCATTTTGTCACAGTTGCCGACCTTGCTAGAGCATCTCCGACCACCGACGATCTCCTCCGTTTGCCAAGGTATGCGAAGTTTGGATTCTATTTTAAAGATTGTAATTTTTTTATTTTGTTTTGCAATTTTGAGATGTCTTTTATGTTATAGATGTTGAGTTATGATGATTTGAGTTAGAATAAGTTAGATTTGATTGGATTTGAATTGAAAATGATCAATTCTGATGATAGTAGCGTTGGCGTCATCAGTTCGGTTTTTCACTTAAGTTTTTCAGTTCGGTTTTTCATTTCGGTTTTTTCACTATAATATGAAAAACCAGTGCATAATATTGACCGTTTTTTCACACCAAGTAAAAATTGATTGACCGATTTATGAAAATTTATTGTTTGTTGATTTTTGTTTCCATTTTTTGCTTTGTTTTGTGTTATAGAAGTTGGATAATGAAGTATGGGATAGATTAGGTTAAATATGGTTGGATTTGGCTTGAAAATGTAGGAATCCACCAAATAGCGAAATTGGGTTTTTAGTGGGTGTGAAAAATCATTGAATAACATTGATCGATTTTTCATATCTTGTAAAAAATCGATTATTGGAAATTTGTGAAATGAAATGAAAATAAAGTACATTAGGATATTTAATTATCATTTTTTTTATAAAGTAATACTAATCATTTGTTGTTTTTCTTTCTTACAGATGGAATTCAAGTGTTTACATAATTTGCAAATAATTAATAAAAATACGAGTGGGAATACATACATTAGTCACAAATGGCTTGATAAAATAATTGCAGTTATTATTTAATGAGATTTGTACGACCGGTTCATAGAAGAATGTCTGTTCGAACATATTTTGGAGATAAGCAGTAACAATACGACTGCTCCCTCTGTGATATTATGGTTCCTTGCTAGAAAGGTGGAGGCCTCCCAGTAGGTGCCATGATGAAATATGGTTTGAAATTGAGGGGAGAACATATAAATTTGGAAAACATGAGTGCTTATTAGTGACAAGACTTCCATTCGGGGTTATCAATCGAAAAATCTTCAATACGCTGTAAAATGATCACAACAGTCTCCTTTAGCGATTGTTCAATGGAGTGTCACCAAGTGTGTCCAACCTAGCCACCTTTCTCGAGAAAATGAGCCATACAACGTGCCAGAGGTGTGCAGTTGAGGAAGTAATTTATAATGAGGATTTGTTGAAGTTAACTAATGTAAGGATCACGTTCCATCTATTCATAGAGCACGATGACAGAATCGTCATTGCTCACTTTATGTGAGACATTATAGAAAATGCAAAGATGTAGAGCTCGTTTCTTTAAAGTACATTAAGTTATAGTACACTAATCTACTGTCTCCATATGGTGATTATTAAGGAGTGCATTAAAAACCCACCGAAGACCGTTAATATTTATGGCTATATGCCAATGTTTTAGGTGCACCTAATATGATTAATATTTATAACTGTCTTCTAATACGGTTAATATTTAGGGTTATATATATATATATATATATACTAACTATACGTTTGTTTTTTGTTTAACCATTTTTGCATTATAGTGGTAGCTAGTTGAAATATTCTCAATGTTGAGAGAAAAGATAGAAAAAAGTAACCAGTTATTGGAAAATGAGCTGTCAAAATGTAAGAGACGGATACTTAAGAAGACGTCGAAAGGCATACAAAGCTTTCATGATTTTCCCTCTATAAATGACAAACCTAATATAAATTGGTTTTCCTTTTTTGTTTGTTTTAACTATCCTTATTTATATTAAGTATATAAAATATAACTATAGTTTGCATAGTGCAAACCCTTGAGCCCATTGACATTAAAAGAGACACAGATTATTGGAAATCTTTCAATCCGAAGCATTTGGTAGGTGAAAAGGTATATAAAGTTGGCAGTGAAAGGAGTGAAAATGATGATAATGATAATGATGATGGTGTACGGGTTGATAATGATTATGAGATGTAAGATGGAATGGGTAATGATGATATGGAAAGTGATGATGATCATATGGTTGAGAAGTTTACAAGGGAGGAAGATGAGCGATATGAAGACATCCCAAGCATATAATCCGAGTCAGAGGATACATTTGCAGAGCTCCAGACAAAAATGTCACACGATATATAAAACGTAAATCTTGATGTACGAATCTTTTATTTATTTTATTATTAAGTGAATATCCATTTAATTGTTGAGTGAATATTCATTTTAGTAAATGGAAAAATTGTGGACATATTGTATAATAGTATGGAATGGGACAAAGAGAGACAAAGTCTCAAAACATGATAGACGAAGTATAATTATTTAAATATGCAGTTTATATTTCCTCATATGCTCAAAAAATATGATAGATTCTATCAAAATTGTTTTACAATTATGTACACTGTGTAAATGATATATGTATATATATTCTGCAGGTGAAGCGGTTATTTGAGTATCTTACAAATTTACAGAAGACAACACAGAAGAAAGTAAGTAAGATGAATAAGAGGCAGAAGACAACCCATAAGATCGTAAGGGAAGCAGATATGAGGTTGATAAAGGTGAAAGAGCATTTAAAAAGTTATAAGTCTCCGACTGATGGGCATGATCCGAATGACAACGATGACAACAACGACAATGATGATAGTGGGAGCTTTGTTTGGGATAAGCACATTTATAGCCCACCAACAGTACCACCACCACCACCACCATATCAGGATAAGGAGGTCCATCAGTCACCTCTCTATGAGGATAAAGTGGTTCATCAGTCACCTATCCACAAGGACCAATCAGTTGTCCATCAAAAGGACTAGAAGATCCATCGGTCTCAAGGTTTCCACCAGTTACCCCTCCAACAGGAGGACCAAGAGATTCACCACTTCCAAAAGGTCTCAAGGGTCCATCAAATGCAGAAGCTGAGTGTGGTGATAACCAAATAAATATAGTATTTCTATTGTGTTACAGTCTAACATATAATTCTAAATGTCTAATTAATGGTTTTGATTTGCTTATAGCTGTAGGACGAGGTCATCCAAGAACAGGGCAAATAAAAGATGAAGCCAGCGGCATCTCTACGGATGTCATACACGAATCCTAGACCGTCGAAAAAAAAAGAAAGTATCCAAACTGCAAGTCGAGGAAATGGTAGAGTCTATAGACCAGATAGAGGCTATCTATAATGCATACAAAGCTTTCTCATCTTTGATCCTTAGGTATTGATAAAAAAACATTATTATCCTTAATCCTGGTTAATAAAGTAATAAAATTTATAGTAAATTTATTATTATTTTTTTAATTTTAGGCATGTAGTTGATCGTTATGGATGGTGCGTGATACTGGACATCCTGCGAACCCTCGAGGACACGAACCAATGGTTAAGTTAAGAGCACATTGATTCTTATCTGATGTGCCTACGAAACAAATGGTGGAATGAGATTGAGGACACGAAATACATGGTCCATGAGGAGTTCCTTGTTTGTGAATATTTACATTTCAATTAGTTATGCATTTTAATTTCTCGTCATATGTCCCTGAAGTTGTCGTAACATGTTTAATGTTTATCTTGCAGGCATTTATATGTCATTGTACTATAAAGAGCATTACGTCCGTCCAGGAATAAAATTTGATCCGGTTACGGCTGATGTACCCTCAGAGTGGCTTGCATTCTGTTGTGGTTAAATAGATCCATTATTCCCGTGGTGGTATTTTGAAACTGTAAGTGTTGTTCGAAGAGTAAGAGTTATTATTTGATCATCCGAATTAGTCCTATACCACTGATGTCTTCAAACTGCAGGTGTTGCTACCATATAGTTTAAATCAAAATCACTGAGTCCTTTGTCAGATGTGCCTTAGAGAAAAGAAAATATTAATATATGATTCCTTTTAACACATTGATTTTGCTGAACGAAGCGAACTACTTGAGCCATTGGTTTCTTTGATGTCCATCTTATTACAGTTCATTGGATTTTATGAGAAAATCCACATAGATATGGTACTCGTTGATAAGTGATGGAAACTTGAACGTCTTGATAGACCGTATATGCCTCAGCAACCCAATAGGTGAGTAAATTTATAACTTAATTAAGTAATATATATATTCTGCATGTTAATATCATTTAATTAATTTATTATTGATATAGAACAAGTTGTGAAACATACGTGGCAATGTATATACGTGACCTTTTACAGTTGAAAAAGAGTACATGGAAATCAAGATGACCCGATCAAGCTGTAGATACAATTGCATTGAGGGCAAAGATTGCTAAGGATTTATGTATGTTTTTGACATCAATGTACAAAGTAAATAAATTTGGGAAATAGACATTAGACTCTAATGGAGAGATTGTATATAAGTAAATGTATAAATTTATATATTAATTATTTATTTTATTAATTACTAATTTATGAAAATAATATACTAATTATTATATTATTCAGGTATTGCTAAGTATATAAACAGAAAATCGAAATCGGTTTTTAAAATAATGTACTGGAAAACCGTATTCGGTTTTTCAAGAGGAGAAAATCAAGAAAAACCAAGATCGGTTTTTTAAAAGGGAAAAACTAATTTCGGTTTTTAAACCCCTTTAAAAAACCGATACGAAGTTTTCTCTCGTTTTTATCACTTTTTCCATCAATTTTGAAGGTTCCCAGTAACCAAAAAGACACAAAAACCATAGAACTAATATTATATCCCACAACAAATCAACATTACAAATAAACATAGTGAGATTTGGACAAGGTGAAACATAGTCATCTAATGTCATGTCTTACTTCAATGTCACCATACAAAGTCATTATGTAAGTTCTTTATGCAATTCTATCTTAATTGATTAAATTGAAGTAATTTGGGGCTATTTGTTGTCCATTGAAAATCATCTGAAGGGGTGAAAATCAAGAAAAACCAAGATTGGTTTTTTAAAGAGGTTGAAAAATCAATTTCAGTTTCTAAACCCTCTTCAGAAACCGATCTAATGTTGAAGCTATTGATCAATTTTTTAAGGGCTTGAAAAACTGATTTTGGTTTCTCGTACCCTTTAAAAATCGATCCAACAATTTCTACTAATATTATCCCTTTCTCCCCCATTTTGATGTGAAGTAATTTATTTCATTTATTAAATTTGTATTTATTAGTAATTTAATTTTTATAAAAATTGATAAAATTTATTAGTAACTTAAAAACCCATCGAAGTATAATAATAATGTTGTATTATATAAATAGAGTAAAAATTTCATTTCAAAAATAAAATAACATACATGAAACAGAAGTTTCAAATTAATGTCTAATCGTTGTTTTCATCATTATCCAATATTAGATTGGGAGTGGGAAACCGTTAAAGACATCGATGTTGGTTGTGTTCAGTCTTATAATCGAGGCAGCATCTTCAAAAGAGTAGGGCATTTTCACAAGCATTTGTGCTCATCCCAACTTCTACAGTAGTCGCTCCACTCAGTTGGGCTTTCGTACCCACGGCTATGCTCGTCCCTCCACTGGTGGATGTAGAGGAGTTAGGGCAATAAAGACAGTTGTGTCCCCTCTGACCACATTTTTCACATTTTTTCTTATAACGAGCTTCCCCGATTGAAAGAATCTAAACCTCCTTCGACCTACTTGTTTGTCTTATTCCTATGGATAGTTGTACGATCATACTTCTAACTTTTGCGAGGGCATTCCAACTGGCCAATTTAGGAATAGAATTGATCGGACGTGGATATGCAATTTTCAGCCACTCTGTGCTATAATATTGATTGTAAATTGTATTACAACCGATGTCCTTGAACCTGATATGTATCACAAATTTAAGTGTTACGTATGACATTACATACCGAAAGCAACAATATACAATTACAACACCTGGCTACATCACATACATGAACACATAGCAACTGATTTAAGTTCCATTGCTTACAACTATATATGTTCACTTGAATATCAACCACCGCATTGCCTTTGCTAGGATGTATAACGTTGTACGTGATTAGTTTTTTAACGGGATATACACTACTTTCCGTCGACAAATTTCTTGTCAACATAATATAATCGTACGCAGCGATGATAATATAAGTTGTGAGTTTCTCAATAGCAACACGTCTATTATTAAACCATCTCTGCAATACATTTCTCACATATTCATGTGTAGTTGTTATTGACAAATGACGTGCTTGCATCATACAATTATTGAACAGCTCTACAATGTTAGTGGTCATCATTTCATATCATTTTTTTTAACAATGTGTCTGTGACCACATGCTCACTGCAGCCTTAACTAAAGTCTCATGTGTTTTTGGATGTAATGCTTGAATTTCTTCCAACATTCTATTGCAGTCATTTGGCAGAGTTGTATGCTGCATTGTAAAATATATTTTTCACATCTGAACGTTTTTTACGATGTTGCTTAAAGTTTTGCCACAAGTGGGAAAAAAAAAAAAAAACATGTGTGGGACTTCAGGAAAAGCTACTCTCATCTCATTTGATATACTTTTATAACGATCAAATATGATAAGCAAATAGTCTGTCACACCAATCGCCTCTCACAATCTTCTTGAGAACTAAGTCCATGAATGGTCTGACTCTCTATCAGCAAATCCAAAAACAATTGGATAAATAATTTCTACCCGTCTTGGCATACAGTAAAAAAAAAAAAAAAAAAAAAAAAAAAAAAAAATCATCACTTTATATCCACCTTCCAAATGAGTGGCACCAATAGTAACAACCAGTCTCATGTAAGACAGAAAACTCTCAATGGAAGCTCCAAGTGCAACGAACGAAAACAAAAAATTGTTATTTTTATCCCTCTTAATTGTCGTCATTTTGTCGGAGTTTGATAGTTTTAATATTTCAAAGTAGGACAAAAGTCATTGATATGACTTATCTGTTTGTTCATATGCTAGTTTCTTTGTATATTGTAAAATCTTCCAAACTTTACTATACAAGATCTGCACATCATATTACTCGAGCATTTCTCCAATCAAATAATTAGGTATACAAATATCTCTTCCTACATTTCTTGTATATAATTTTTCAATGACAATAGTCTTCACACTCTTCATATAAGATTCAATGGCTACTTGACGACACGTGTGTTTCGCCACATATTTGAATACAAATCACATCAAACAATCCTTTCTGCATCTTACACGAACTATAAAGCTACAACTCTTATCCTTGCAACTTGCTTCAAATCGTTCCGTGCCTTAATGTTTAACTCGATTTGAAACTTGGATCTCAGAGCGTATTCTGTAATGGTTGTACTCATTTCTTGTTTACTGTCAAAGAATGCACCTTTATACAATGTACCATGTTGGTAGACGGTCGACATAGCACTTGAAGTAGCTTCAATATCACTCAGTTCTACACCAAGAAAAATCCAATATGGTTATGAAAGATTACTCTGACATTGTAAACCTGAAAATCTAATTTTTGAAAACTCTTATTCCTCAAAGGCATCATCAAATCGAGTTTTCTCTTTATCACTATCTCGAGTTTGCTCTTCATCACTATTCCATGTCCCATCACCATCATCATCTGCATCCCGATCTTTATCATCACTAGCATCATTCATATAGTCATCATTAATGTTGCAAATGGAACTTTCCATAGATGTAAATGGGGCGACAAAAGCATCAACCTGATTGCTTCTAATACCAAAAGTAAGATAAAATTGACTTTCAACCATATGCGGATTTACAAGTCTATCCATATCTACCACGTCATGTCTTGTGTCTGGTATTGAGTCGGTGACATTTGGACGAATAATACCTCTTACAATTTTATATATATAAGTCTCTTTAATTTCAATATTTTTCACCGCCATCAAACCACACAAAGATCAGACATAATGCATATTTTTTTAACTTCGCCATTTGTCATACTTTATAGTAAATAATAAATACAGATATCTCACCTTCTTCTATCAATGCTAGCCTCTCTGTACACAACGTCTACCAACGATAAAAAGCTACTATCTTTATGGAACTCGTACATGATCGACTCACCCCCAATGTAGTTACATCCATTCCACTCTCCGTCAAAGTTGATTACGATTATTTCTTGAGTCATTTCTATAACATTCAAAGACTATTAAAAAATTAGTCTCACTTCAATAGATCAACATTATAAAATACAATCATATCGAACCAAATTTAACATTATAAATCAATATCCAACATAAAAAACACAAGAAATATCAAAATTATGCTAACACTGCCTAACTTGGTTTTTAAGTGGACCAAAACACCGGTACTAATTTTTTAATCCACTAAAAAATAGAGTTAGATGGATTTATTGTACACACAACACTCTCTAACTAAATCCAACCAAATAGAACAAAATACAATCATATTTAACAACATATAATACTAAAATTCAATACACAATATTCAAAACACAACAAATATCAAAAATATAAAAAAAATTGGTTATTTCGGTTTTTCATTGAACTGAAAAATTGATATTGGTTTTATCATCCCAATGAAAAACCAATCTAATACTTAAATCAGTTTTCACTTGTATGAAAAACCGATTTCGTCGTAAATTTTGTAGAAACTATAAATTTGCCTTATGGATACCACATATCACAACTAAATTATTCTTAAAGCCTTTAGTTTACAATCTGAATAAAACAACATAAAAACCAACCAACAAAAAACATACATTACCTTCAAAACTCAAATTACTTCAAATGGAAAAAAAAAAAGAATTCAAAACTTTTAATAGATGAAATTTAAATGAATCAAAAGCTTTTAATGGACGAAGAAGCTTCAATTAAGACTCCCTTATTAGGAGGTTTGTTTTTCGACTACAATATTGAATGGAAGAAGAAAAATCATGAATGGAACAAAGAGTTAAGATGTTGTCATTAGGACAATTGAGTGATTTTAACTTAAGGGTAGTTTAGTAATCTTGGGTATAGAATAAATATAATTTACATGAGAGGTCAAAAACAAATTTAAAAAAAAAATGGGTAAAAAAAAAAAATTTCTTTTTATTTGGCTAACAATAATAAATCTCTCGTATATATATAGATAGATAGAAGACCAATAGCGAACAAATTATCCTATCAAGTTAAACATTATTTATATAATCCAAATATCTGCCCCTATTAATGTAAAAAAAAAAAAAAAAAAAATGCCCACATTCGTTTTAACTTACACACCTACTTATACGATCCAGATATTTACTCTTATAATTAAGAGAAAATCCACCCAAACTTAAAATACATTTAATGAAAACCCCAATTTAGTGAATAGAAAAATGTCCAACCACTAATATCAAAATGTGATGTTAAAAAGAATAAATAAATAAATAACTAGTGTAGCAACTTTAAGAAAATATCATTTAAATTTATTTGACGGGATAATCCTAAAAAATGTCTCGACTTTTGATAAATTATCCATTTTGCCCTATATAGTTTCATTTTTATCCAAAATACCACTTAACTTTAACTTAAACACTTAAAATCCCCCTGAAGGTATATGAAAGGATGATATTACTCTTAACAGTAACAAATTTTGTTATATTGTTATAATTAACCATTTGACTCCAATGATAAAAAGGAAATTCAATAAAAATATAACAATAAAATAAATAATATTAAAAAAATGTTTTTATTTAAAAATAAACTTAATTCCTCTGTCTTGCTCTCTCTCTCTCTCTCTCTCTCCATCTTTCTCTCTTTTCTTTTCCTCTTTCTCTCTCCATCTTTGACTGGATTTACCGATGGTTCAATGACGACAACGGTATGGTGGAGACCCCGGATCGAGGTTTTCACAAATGGATCTACATGATGGAGACCCGATTCGAGTCTCCAATCATGGAGACCGAGATGGATCTCCATTGATAGAGACCCTTTTGGGGGTATCCAATCGTGGGGACCTAAGTCCAAGGCAGAAATCAATGGGGTTTCTTTTTTTTTTGCTTTTTCTATTATGTTTGTTTATGTTTTTTGGTTTTATGGTATTTACTGATGATTGCGAGAAATTGATGTTTAATAATTGTGAGAGATTGATAATTTTGAGAGGTTGATGATGAAAAATATGAATTTCCAAAGTACCCAGAAATAGGGAGAGAGAAAAAAGGGAAAGAGGGGATCCAGAAGGGTTTCGAATATCCAATCTATGCCTCCTTTTTTATTTTTTTAATTTAATTTATTTTTATTTTTTAAAATATCATAGAGACGGTTCAATATTTTTACCTTAGATTCATTTTTCTATAATCAGAGTGACAAAATAATGTTTCTTGGATAAAAATAAAACTACATAAGAGAAAATGGGTAATCTAGCAAAGATCATTTGGTTTTTAAGGATTTTCCCTTATTTGACTTCATGCATTATTAGCCAGACGATACCAGCAAAAACAGCCTAAGCCCGCTCTTGACCACAGAATATACATTTTTCGATAATTCATCAGTAGAGAAGTGATGCCCACATAATGCAAAAAAATAAAAATGCTAAATCCAAATTAAAGGTGTGTCAAATTGCCGGGAGCCAGACTTGCAGGCCACTCTCAACAATCCATTTTGCCACCTTACAATCTTATTTGCAATCCTCAATTCTACTTATGCACAGCTAACCCCTCCCGTCTGCGACCAGTAACAGGAAAATAAACACATCTATGTAATTCAACAACTGCATCCTTCAAAATAACTGCCCTTAGCCATCGTTTCAAACCAGAAATCAACATAATAGGAGTACATACACAGTGATGACACTGACAAACAACTAAATTGTTAATTCATAGATAAAAAATGCACCCGAGCAAGGGTGTAAAATTTTCCAGCAATCCAAACGCCAGTTTGCGACCACTGCACATCCTCCCAGTCAAGATTCTCTTCTATTACCTGTTCACGACATGCAATGAGGGGCAATCTTTATTTTTTTAAACCAATAAATAATTAATCTATTTCTTCCTATTTTTTTCAATGAAAGTTAACTGAGATCCCACAGATATCTTCTTCAAAATAAACAAGATAGGTAAATCAATTCAACCTCCCTGTGTTAAGTACAAAGTAAAAGTTGCCTTCCTCTGATAAAATTACAACAAAGGAAACACTGCATATAATTTCTTAGTCCAAATTATAAAAAAGCAGCTGCCAGAAAATACTACGAAATGAAACTTTATATGATTGAGCATTTTGACACATTTAGAAACACCACACATAATTTAATTTATAACAGTAACAATTACGATGGCACAATCTTTGCTAAGCTTCCTGAATCTCCCATTTCTTATTTTCTGCTCTATGATTTAAAGTACGGGGCAATTTTATAATTGACAAACTTGCACAGCACATTTTAGAGGCATGAGTTAGGGTTGTAATCATTCATCATTACTACTCTCATACTGTAGCAGTTACGGGAATCTGTCATGCATTTTAGACTGCTATAAATGTCTATAATATAATTATTACCTAAAAAGGTTAGTCTGGAGATATCTCATTCAGGTTTTCCTCCACTTACAGACTGCTTCTGTGAATTCAAGTCCTCCCTCTAAAATCGAAACCAGTACCACACACTGAGACAAGTATAATTTTGACAATGAAACTTTCTACATTTTCTGTTACAACTTAACTTCTAAGTCAATTATATTTCAGAATAGACCCACTTATGAATTTATCAGACATCATTCACTGAATCATTTATGCATACATAAACACTGCCTTTTGTGTCTCTGTGCGAGGTAGGGCAGAGTGAGGAGTATGAAAATTAGAAATTAAAAACACCCTAAGAGATATTGCATGTGCACACAGGTGCTTCCCACGACAGTATAAGGACATAAAAGGCACAATTTAAACAAGTGGCCTAGCCCCACATCATCAGATGTAGTATTGTATTGGCTGAGATAAGCACAAGAGCTTGCATATCAACCAAGTAAAAGCAAATGCAAACAGTAAATAAAGAGTTTCTAGCAGCACAAGAGAACATTCCGCATTATAAAGAAACAGCATTATATAAAGTTCTAAACATGCATAGAGTTGAAAGAGAATTTGTTAAAATTACCTCCACATGTTCAAGGGGCAGTGGGATTCCAATAGAACGCATTACTTTCTGGGGTAGGGGTTTCTTACAGCGAGACCAACGGAAAGCGTCGATCATAACATTATCTCCATCATTCTTTTCGCCATTTGTGGAGTGTGTATGGTGAGTTTGGGACTTATCTGTATCTGCATCATGTGACTGAGATGCTGGCACAGCTTTGACCATCTTCTCTCCCGTAAAACAGAGTTCATACCTTTAGATAATAACTCAGAGTATTAAAAGATAGAAGCATTGCCAAGTTGTCACATTTACAGTGAATCCATGACGAAATTGTAGGTGTAATTATACATCAGTTAATAAATACACAAACAAGGGAAATAACTTAATGCAATCATTTCCATAATGGGCAGATATGAAGTGTAAAACTCACTTACAACCAAAGAATAAAGGTATTGAGCAGAATGCAGAACATTAAGCCAAAAAAAAATCATATTAATAATAAAGTCTAACCTATTCCTTCAACTCAGAATTTCACCATCGCATCTTAAATCTTGAATCTTAAATCCAGCTTCTCCAAGTAAGAACAACCCCCTAAAGATCTAAACTGAAAAATCTCTTCCTAAGATAGTTTCAAGGAATCCTCTGAAGTTAGAAATAACTACGCTAAGTATTGAAAAGGCTAAGCTAAGCATTGAAAAGGCTAAGAGTGACTGTAAATGCAAAATACAGAAGCAATAGTGACTGATACAAAATTTTTATCAGAAAATAGTATCATGTTTCCTAAAACCTAGTAAGATACAGTCAAGTTGGTACAAAACAGGATAAAGGTAGAACAAATACCTGCATGAATGTGTCTCCAAATACAAAACTTCTCCTTTTTTCAAACGTGCAGATGTATAAAGGGGTTTTTTCAGACCTTTATCAGCAACAATACTTATACTGTACTTAATCCTGAAAGAGTTCGCAAACATTCAATAAATCAGTATTAATGGGACAAAAGAATATCATACATAAAAATAGAATAAAAGAAATTATAAAAGTAACAATATAAAACTACAAGAAGAAGGTATATATACAAGAAGTCAGGAACCATGCAAACACCTTCATTGCATCATTGAATTGTAAATGAATACTACCTGTAATGTTATCTATTAATCTTAGGCCATACGATGAGTTACTAATTCACATTCATCAAATGCACAAGCACAAAAGCAAACACAGCTCTTAATGTTGCACCAAAAGAACAACTTTGAATGGTAGCAAACAATTATTTCAACATTAATCTGCATCCAAGGAAATAAAAACAATCATATTAAGGCTATTAATCCAGCATGTGGAGGATGAGAAAACACTGTTCATGAAGCATTAGCATATTGAAATATAATAGTAATCATCCTACAATTAAAAGGGATACAAAGGGCATTGGAAGATCTTTAGACTAACTGTAGCATCACAAATACACTCATACAACATATGCATACGCATGAGGGTAGAAAACTATTCATGCACAATGACAATCGTAATACCACTTCCAAGAATATACCTATCTCCCATGAAAATAGAAAGATATTGAAGCAAGAAATGTCAAAAAGTTATAAGTACCAAGGTTCATTGCAGAGATTGTACTGTATTGTTACTTCTCGCACAAACCTTTGTTGCCGCAATGCATTCTGAAGAGTGGAAGTTATCAGTTAAGATTGTTATTTAGAACACAGAGAAGCATGCAAACAGACAAGTGTGCCATACACACGAACATAAATCATATCAACCAAAAAATTTGGTCCAAAGCATAATTATCCTTCAGAGTTAATGATAATGAGAATATAATGATTCAGCATTATAATTAGGATAGTAATCTGAAAAATCAAATATGAAAAATCAACTGCAACTGTGTGACGAAACACGAACAATATTTAAATAACAGAAGTGTGGCACTTAACTATAAATAATAACATCAAAAAGCAAAACATTAGATGTTTGATAATGCAATCTTACCATGATTATAACTTGTATCTTGATTATTGTACCAACAGACACAATCACACAATAAATAACACTTTAAAAGAAATAGAGATCATCTAATCAGTAGAATGGGCAAAACCATTAATCAATATATCACACACAAGTAGAGTTAAGACCACAGACCAGTTTATCATCCGTTATGACCTCAAATCAGTTGTACAAAGTTTATTTTTCCTACAACCTTAGTCATTTCCACCACCAAGATAAAGAAGCCACTCATACGATTTATAAATTGTATCCCATGAGATATAAGACACAAGTAACTCCAATTGAAAGTATAAGCAATAACATTTGCAAATGCCAGGTACATTCTTACAATTCAAGCAAAACGGTGCACAAAATTTCAATAAACTACAAAACAATATGACCAATATATGGAAGATTATCAAATTAAACATTTATTTCCTTTAACATTATGAATTTTAAACCACCTATAACTAAATGCCTTCATTAAAACCTCTAAAGTAGTTCATACCCTATACTGAAGTTGCAAAGCTGGCGAACTAGAGAAAAATTACAAATGTCAATCATCAGATACATTTCTCATGTGTGCCCACAATGATTTTGGAAAAACAAAGTGGGAGGGGAAGAACAGGGATGAAATTGAAGAAAATATTGAAAATAATAGAGGATTAGAAGACTTCTATCAAGAAAAGACAAAAAAATTTTGATGCTTCAGCAATCCGCCTGAAGAGATATGAGAAATCAACCTTCAACATTTATCCTCAGGATATTTAACCTCATTCTCTGTGCTCAATTAACCAGTAGAGGCATGTGCAATCTGATGTCATCCACCATGCTAAAATCTGGCTTGGATTATACACGTCTGTCATCAGATGATCAAACTGCCTATGGATGAAACTGAATGAAATCAAAGAAATGGTGAAATTGAAAATTTTGGGCTCAAATTGGAATACGGTAGAAAAGAAAAGAGGCAACAACAGATTTGAGAAGCAAAATAAAAAATAATAAATAATAAAAATTTTAAAAAAATGGTAGTTTGAGGAATCCTCCGCCAAGGATAAAAGACAAAAATCTTCAACCTTATTTTCAGGAATATAGCCTTATTCTTTGTCTTCATTCAACAATAAAGGCATCTACAGTTTGACATTATTCCCCATTCTCAATCCTGGCTCTCACGTTGACATTTGTGCAGCCTGGAGTTATAAATTTATGATAAAACAGCTGGACCTAAGTGAAAAATCAATCGAGACAGAAACAGACACATAAAACTACAAGGATAGGACTAAAGGGGTTATATAGCTCAAATGTCTATTGGATGACGATTGCACACCATTTTATCCTTACATTACCAACACCCTATGATCTGTATTTACACAGCCTGCCCCCTATTTTCCACGTCTTTCTTCACAATGTCACAGGCATGCTCTTAAGCAGCCATGGTGGCAAAAATTTGAAGTGCTGCTGTGTTACCTTTAACTATGAAACCCTTAATTCTCTTGACTGCCTTCACTATATTAAGTGATTGACAAAGCAATCTAAACCCACCCCATCCCCACTTTGTACTATTGTCTCAGATAAGCTTTAGAATCTCTGTGTCCAAACGGCTCATATCACCCCACATAAAACTGCAAGTAGAGGACAGGAGGGGCTGTATACCTCAAATGTCCACTGTGGGATCACAATTCCACACATTAATTTCCCAACACTCTACAATCTGTATTTACAATCTATCTGCCCCTAATTTCAACATCTTTCTTCACATGTGATTCCCAAACAAAACACAGTACCAAATAATTCCACATTTTGAGACCACCATCAAATTTTAATATAAATTCCAAACACTCTACTTCCTTCAAAGCTTCATTTACGACAGAAGGCTTGTCACTTACAGCATACTCTATGATTTTTGAGATCCCACTAAGTCAAATGTTTTACATGTTCAACAGATCAAAGCCAATATGAAGGGTCTACAAAGTGCAGCTTCCTGAAAGATTTGAATGAGAAAGAGAATAGAGAAGACAACTGCAAACATATATCCAACAGTTAATTTAACAAAAGAGTGTCTAGCAATACCGAAGCTGCAGCTCTAGTGGTCATTGTCCTTTCAACTGCCACTGGAGCAAGGGTAGGCTCCACTGTTGATGAAAATGTTAGACAAGGCTCCAGATCAATGGTTCCACCTCCTTTCTGCAATTAAAACACACGGGTCAATCAGAGAGTGCAAAAATATATCATACTGATTCTGCTTATTGAGCAGCTCAACATATTAGTATTAATAATAATTATAAAAGAACTCTTGCTAGAGTTTAAATAATAATAATAATAATTAAGAATTTAGACTCCAATTAGGCTAGGGTCTAGATAAATAGTTAATAGAACTTATTAAAGCTTCATAAATTATACAACCATCAAATTTATAACACAAAAGACCACATAATTAACTATATATTTGAAGCAGAGAAGGCATAGATAACCAAAAGTATTTGTTACCTTCACAATGCAGCACCTCTCAACACGGTAACTACAACCACTTCCAGCTCCCCAAGAACGTGAACGAACATTATTTCTTTGTTGAGATTTGTAACCTAGGACAAAAAGTTGGAGGTGTAGGATACAGATAGCATTAGTTATAACAAAAATTGCAGAGCTGCAAACAGAAAAAACAAGAGCATTCATTACTGATTATAGGACAACCATGAAATGCAACAAATAATTTTCAAAATATGTTTCTGTCATCTGCTCAGGTCCAATACCTTTACAATTATAAATGGTAAAGCCAAATAAAAATATTAAAAAGAAGATATGGATAAATAAAGCAGCACATTGCTTCTCTACATTAACCAACTGTAATGGTAATAGCAAAAAGAGGACATAAAGTGGCCTCTTAACCCTCTGAAGACAATCACATACAAATATTACTTAGAGTCGTACACCTATTGTCGACACTCCCTTTCCATTATTTATAGACACAGACATGCAGTGTTTCTAGACAGCCAGAGTGTTTGACATGGCAACTATGAAAAATCTAGACACGAAGTCACAGTTACATTAAATCTATTATCCACATACTAAACAAAATAGTATGTTAATTCTGTAAAATGAATCAATATTTACAAGTAATTTTATAAAAGTTGCATCACACTCTTAAATGCTCCACAAAAATAATAAATAAATAAATAAAGGAAGTATTCTCCTACTGTTATTTGGTAAAGTTTGGAACATAAATTCCCACTCAAGGTTCCAAAATGCCAGAGTTTTCAATAAGTCTTGTATCCATAAACAGTGGAGCACTCTAATTATTCAGAAGTGCTAAGGTTGAGTGACATCTTGAGGAAAGGTTGGGTAATGATGATAGGTTAAAACATTTATATTGAAACTACGTACAATTGAGAAGAATTGAAGAGCACAGCAAAAACAGTATCCAGGGAGACAGAAAGCAGATCATAAAGATAAAGAATATGAGAATGCAAGAAAAAAAAGATGTAGAGAGAGACAAAGAAAAGAGCACAGTGGAGGATGACAACTGGAGTCAATAAACACACTCAAAATTCTCACTTGTCGGAGCCTAATAGATATTCCAGTTTCCTGGAGAGAAAAAAAAATTTATAGCAATGTCTAAAGAGTACACATTTTTTAGACTAACTATGAAACAACCTCCAAACTGATGAAAGCATCACACCTGTTCTATGTCACTCATGGACACCATGTGATAAGCTTTGCAGAATACCCCACATCCACTATTCCAACACACAGAGAGTAAACTTCACAAGAGGCTCAAAACACTTTCAACTCTAAATATTCTAATACGAATACATATATAAAATAAAATAAAACAAAACATTGTTTTAAAAATGTCAAGATCTAAAACATGTGCTTAGTGGTCACTAAAATGAGCAAATGAAAATGAAATTCCTATTTATTAGTTATCAAATCCAAGCTGAGAACAATCACACCCATGTATGACAGCCAGAAAGCATTGATACAGAATTTATTCTGCAATGCTGAAGTTGACATGCACTAACAACATTTTTTTTCCAAATATTAGGACACATGAAATTACATTGTAGTAAGATATGAACTCACAATCTTGAGGAGGTAGTGCTCGGATTGTGGCACGCAACTCTTGAATAGCAGATGGAGGAGGAGATGAGGTAGGACGGCAATAACCAGTGTGCATGAGAACTGGCAAATAAGATGCCAAAATCAACATTAGATTTTGTATGCCACCAAATAAGATGAATTACAGATCCAAGGAAGATTAATTAACTCAGATTCACAGCAATACATACCAGCAACAAGATCAGAGTCATCTGTGTATATATCTGTACCCCATAACTGGCCGCCTCTGACCTGAACATGATGAGCTTAAAGATCTGAGAAGTATGATAATAGAATAGCAGCTGCCAATGCTGACAGCACATGTTCACATTTACAGCATGAGATATATAAGGCTATAATAAATTGCTGCAAAATACACTCCTCGTAAAACCATAATTTTCTAGTTGAAAGTTAATTCTACATAGAAAGGAGGCGAATATTTATTCAAAAGTAACAATAACAAAGATTTACAACATCCAACGAAAGGAACAAAGGATATCCCTTCCTTTTACTGGCATATCAATCCAACCAAGAGAACTAAATCAATGACCTTCCAGTCACAGACAAAAAAGGCATACAAACTATAGAAGTACTGAAGTACCTAATGGATTTTCTTAACAATTTTCAACAGTTTAAATTACAAAAAAGCATATACACGGATTTGAAAGAGGAAAAATTAGAAAATTTCAACAAGTTTCAAACATACGATGATCAAGATCTCCATACCATAGACCTTTAAAGAAAAAGAAAATAGACAAATCCAAAATATTTACACCAAAAAGAAAAGCAATGAGGAAAGAGTTCACAAACAGAAACACAAACACATAACAAATGTTAACGGAGGCCTCAGTTGT
Source organism: Litchi chinensis (assembly GCA_019925255.1). Classification (NCBI taxonomy): domain Eukaryota; kingdom Viridiplantae; phylum Streptophyta; class Magnoliopsida; order Sapindales; family Sapindaceae; genus Litchi; species Litchi chinensis. The sequence continues at coordinate 11,350,333 of CM034471.1, forward strand.
TTCAGACTAACATGAAGCAGCTCCCTTACTTGGCGATTAGTAGCTGTAACATGTTCAGCGGGTATCCTGACTTCAAGAGTGGGACCAATATTAGAAATGTCACCATTCTTATCAGCTTGTGATGCTTCATATTCTTTCCACAGCTTCAACAGTTCTTGCATCCATTCACCAACTTTGTAAACAACAGAAGATACTTCAGATTTACCTGAAACAGGAGCAAAAATTAAAACATAACATCTACCCATAAAAGAGTCATCCAACTCGAAAACCACACCATGACCAAATAAATTTCTGCTTCATCACTGAATCACATCAATACCACCATGAAGCAATTGTTGCACACAACATGACTTACTATGCAAACAAAAGCATAAAGATGAAGGCATCTATATATAATTATTTCTCACAAGACAAGAAAGATGAAATCAATAGACCATGCAGTGACCAAAATGTTTTGGCTTTGTCACTGACATTTCACTATATATATATATATATATATATATATATATATTGGGGCACTTACAGTCCAAACTGGCCCATTAGTCAAATATTTAAATCAGGAAAAAGTTACATTAAAATAGTAGCAAGCAGAAGAATTCTAAGTTCAAAGAGCCGTTCGAATTTATTAAAGACCACTCAAATTCACTTTTTTTCTTTCTAATATTGGGACTCGGCAAGCTTCTCTTCCCAGGCTAAGGCAAAGCCACATTAATTACACCACCTTCCCATTATGCAGATAGAGCTCCTCTCTATCAATTCATAAGCTTATTTAAGATTAAACAATGGTGAACATACACATTAGACAAAACAAAACATTTGAAAGAAATTGACTAGATAAGCACCACCTTTGAATTTTACAATGAAAATAGAACTCAACCCCTCATTTTTTTTCCAGCTCACTGTGTGCTTACATCAGTGCACATATTTTTATAGACAAACACACACACACATATCGACATAGTTTAGACATATTGGTATCAACTAAGTAATTTTTTAGAACCGTATCACTTCACCAATTTGAAAATTCCCAACACCCAAATACAGCTGAAGAACGGGGATTTCATAGCTTACCCTGAGATCTGCAGAATAAAGAAAGCAGAAATAAGATCAGTGAGTGACAAGCCAGATAGGAAAAGAAAACGATTAAGAAAGAGCTCCATCAGTACACTGGCATTAACTACATCCATATTCATATTCTGATAATTTTGTTAGAAAGAAGTTCATGAGGTAATAACTCAGACTTCTGGTAGAAATCTAACATAACTGACAACCATACATTCAAAAAAATATATATCTCAGTGAAGTTTATGCTTGAATAAGTTGAATATTAAATAATGAGTATTAGCCTGTTAACATGAATCAATTGATCAAGAAGTGCAGATATTGTGTCAAATGATATGCCTATGGCTAACCCCTTCAACCTATATTATATGTAGACAATATAACCAATATGGTCCAAGTCCTTGCACTTATCATTTGGGGATTTTACCATTATTTACCAGAAAATGGTAATTGAATCAAGAGCGTAAAACCAAAAATCTTTATGCATCACTCTCAACAGGGTTAAACCTAAAATTCAAGTCATTAAGGCTAATAATTCCATAAATATGACCTTTCTTAGAAATTGTTTTAATTAATCGGATTACTAACCCATATTTATCTATAACAGCTATTTAAACAAAGATAATAAATCAAAAGTTAACGATAGAACCTTGTAGTTGGTAGAAAGCTAGCTGTAAAATTAATTGAAATAAATAATAGGATGATGTCACGACAAATTTAGTACTTTCATACAACAACAAATTAAGAAGAAGGCAATACATTAATGAGGTAAACGATTAAGGGCAAAAATCAAGTGATCGATATTGCACTCAAGCACAATCTTTTTCTTAAATTTCCTGATTATTTTTAAAACACAATTCTATATTGAATGTGACAAAACATAGCACCTGATCGAAGTGTAACATTCCTCCATTAAAAAAACCATTTTGGCATTGCACCAATTCAGCTCTATTAAATATACCTTGTAACCTATTTATGATTGCCATGGCATTACATCATCTAAAGTTGTGCAGTCAAATTTTGAAAAGACAAATTAAGTTTAGGGAAAAAAGAGGGGACCCAATAACAGAACCACACAAGAAGAAGTGTGTAATAACAAAATTCAATATGAAAGCAATATCAGGGTACGTAGAAAATTAGAGCATTACCAAACTGTATTGGCAAAATATTGCAATATAAATCATTTTTATATTTACTTGAAGTTAAACAATCACAAGTATAAAAAACGCACCCTTCATTATCCTGAGGACGGGATCTAAAACGGGGCTCACGGTTTCCCACTTGAGGACTACCTCTTGGCCGAAGCATCCTCTTGCGCTGTTGAACACCATAATTAAAAACTTCCCTTTCTCTTTCTGCAGCTCCTTCACCATCAGCACAACCATCATCAGACTCTTTGTCGTAGCCCCTACTGCGCTTTTCAGGTCTATCTCCCTCCATATCAACCTCTCTTTCTCTCCTCTTATCTCTAGCTTCCTTGTCAACATTTTTCCAGCTATCAAACTCTTTCTGCTTTTTCTGCTCCAATGCTGAATTGTCCTGCTCTGGCGGCGGCACTTTGACAGATCCTTCTCCCAATTCCTTCTCATTGTGCAAACCCTCTTTCTCAACTCCATTCCATGGCTCTCTCTTAACATGATCTTTTTCCCTTTCTTTCAGTTTATCTTTTTCTTTTGAAAGATCCTTCCTGTCCCTCTCCCACTTCTCAGACTCTCTCTCTTCCCTTGTAGATTCCTTGTACTCATTACCGCTATTACCTACTTGCATACTGCTCCTACGGTCACTTCTCTCCTTATCTCTATCTCCCCAGTCCCGGTGCTTTATATCTTTCCTTTTCCTATCCTTTTCTTTAAATTGATCCTCACCTTTTGAATCAACCCTGTTCTCCCCAGTAGCCTCATATCCTTCTGCATAATCCCTATCTTTAGTAGCTGAACCATCCTTTCCAACCTCAGACGGGCCTTGGGAATTACCTCGCAATGCATGCCATTGATCCATATTGCCACTAGGTGATTCAGAATATCTTTTTCCTCTAAGGTACTCCTTCGATTCTTTCCAGTTCAAATGACCACTTGCCGCCGCATAGCCTTCCTTATCTACCTTTGAATCACCCTTTACATCATTATGACTATCCCTATCATATTTCACTTCTTTATTGTCATCACCTCTACCGTCATACCTTGCCTCCTTTTCACCTTTAGCACTTTGAGTATCCCTCTTTGTCTCACCATAAAACTCCCTGGCTTCCATTCTTGTATTGTCCTTAGATTCCCTTGATTCCACCCTGGTTTCTGAAGCAGGCGGATGAGAATCCACCTGTGAATCATGCATAGATGAGGATGGCATTCGATATACAGAATGCAAAGGCGATCTTCTGTCCGCATCACGAGACTCAGCCCGGGGAAGCTTCACCATCCGAACATCTTGCCCCATGTCATAGTGAGGATGGTTGTATTCATTTGAGGCCCCTGACGATGTCAGTTTCGGATACACACCCATATCCTCATGAGGGTATTTCGAAGAGGAGGAATGACCACCATCTTCATGAGATCTCTTAGGAGGACCACTCATAGTTAAGAAACCACAAAAATACACAAAGACTATATCCAATTTCGATACGACTATCTCCTATCCTTCAATGAAATAACAAATTAGAACCTGCCAAAAAAGAAAAACACCCAATTTAATGAATATTGTACATATCGGATCAGATATTAAACAACAAATAAACTCACGTGGCTTTTTAATTACTCGCAAGAGATTCCCTATTGGCTCATAACTGCATATAGTGAAATTCAAAACCCTATCTTTTTCATAATTCTTCCAACCATAATAAACTAATCTGTAAAGTATAAGTAGGAAAACCATAAAGCACCATATCTCCATTTCGTAACCAAAAAAAAGCTTGAATTAAAATATATATATTTAACAAAATTAACACATTTTTTTGCATCACCTCCAACCTAATTCATGAAAAACTATAAATTGCTCTCTAATATTGTCACTAAATCAACCAAAAAAAAAAAAAAGCTTCACTAACTAAAAAAAAAAAAATGATATATTAGCAAAGAGCCATTTGATTTCCGAAAATACATTAATAATATAATTCCACATTTCTCTTCAAAGAGCAAACAAAACTAATCACATAATAAAGCAAGAATTCTCCTGCAAATGAAATCAGTATCAACACCTTTAGATCTTCGAGAATGTACATAAATTAAGAGACAACATGCAAAATCAGAGAACATGAAACCCTAGAAATGAAAATTGAAAGCAGAAAGAGGAAACGAAAAAAAAAAAAAATAATCGAGAGGCTAGGTTACTTACCTCGTCTGTCTGTCTGTCTGTCTCTGGAGAGCAGCCTCGTCTGTGCACGTTTTCATGCTAAAGTGCCTCCTGTCCTGTTGTTGTGATTATGTTTCGTTTTTAACTGTGTTGAACAGTGGTTAGATGAATAAGCATATATGTGGACTCTGTGAATGTTAGTCTCACTGTCACTGTTATGCCCGTGATTTGGACAACTTCATCCACCGTTCGATAAGGGACACGTTTCTACTTGGACTGCGCTTGTTCGGCTATCTATGTGCACGTATAGTAATCTGACGGCATCAAATGTATTTGAGTGTTGGTGTACGTATAGGGACCTGGATCTTGCAGTATAAGTCCTTTTTTTTATGGTAGGTTCTTTTTTTTTTTTTAAATTAGAAATATGGTTGGTTCATTTTTTGTTAAAGAATGGTTGACAAATTTCTAACAAAATAAAAGAAAAAACTTTATAATGTACATATATATATATATATTCTTATCAATGTACATTGATATAATAAATTCAATATCTCAGCTATCAACAATTAGATTTGCTTATTTTCACTTGATTTGACTTAGTTAGTAACTATTTATGTTATAATCAATAGTCTATAAACAATATATTGAATTAATTTCGGTATGCATTAAGATGTTAAAAATTACATTAAAAGGCCTAAAGAAATGATAAATTTTTAAATTATTAATATGATCGTTGATGAAAGTTACGTAAAAAGGCTACAAAAAATTGATGGGTTTTTACAAATTATTAATATGAGTGTTAAGTGTAAAATCTTTGTAAAATCTCTTATTTTAGCTAGTGACCATCATTCCTAGAATCGCATTTAATACTTTCAAAACCGGTTGAAACCTTTGTTAGTAGTAAAATGTGACTGGTCAAATGTATTAGAAATTTGAAAACGTAGACTATTTTGGCCAATAATCAGTAGTAAAAACGTGCCAAGCATATTCTTTCTGCACAATCAAATTGTATATCCTATAAAAGTTTTTTCCTCTAATAATACTACATCACTTTCAAAACACATCTAGATATATACGATACAATTGGCGAAAGTTTTACGGATCATCAGTCAATACTTGTGGATATAATTATATCGTGTTGTAGTTATTAGTCATGAAGTTAATGGATACTTAGTAAGCTTAGCATATATAACAAGCACAAATGCATTTAGCACATGGACTACTGATTGAATTGCCATTGATATATATTTGATGGTTTCGTACAATTCTTCATCCGTTTTCTTCCTCCCGTGTCTTCCACTTCTTGCTCATCCATAATTTTTTCCTCAGTTTCCTTTCTTATTTCATTAGTTATGTGAATGCCCAAATGAGCTATTTTATATAGAAAATCGCATAAAAATAAATAAAAACTATGTATAAAATAAGTCAAAGCTAGTTCAAAAACATGTCAAATTATGAGCCCTTGATTATATTATTGGCCATTGCTAAGAAGAAATATAAGAAGATTAGTTTAATCTAATACAAATGCGTAAGAGCTTCCCACAAATTATAACATTTGAAAAGAATGATGTAATAGTATACGATGACACTAGAAGCATTTAACAAAACACTTTTTAGACGATATATTAAAAAACACATATATATTTTTTAATTCAAGTTTGGAGTCTCCTTTATAATACATCATCTATTACTGTTTATTTCTTTTTCCTTTTTCTTTACTTCTCATTTCTTCCTATCGCTTCCATTTTCTTTATTAGGCCGTAGAATTCTTGAAAATCTGTGGCAATTGAATTAATTACATGAGAAAGGTTTTATAATAACATCATGCTGGTTGATGTTCTCAAATGAGCTACCCCCTTCATAATCATTTTTTTCCTAGTGCTTCTTGAAACCTCTAAACTCATACTCTAATAGTATGAGCAAGAAATAAATTGTTCAAGTGACAAAGCATAGTGTGATAGTTCATGTCAACTTTGTACAAATGTCTTACTCTTATAATACATTTAGTTCTATATCCTGACTTGAACTCTAAATATTCTTGTATGATCATTATCATCAGCCAATTCAATTGAGTATCTGCCCAAAGCAATTGCATTCTCGATTGCAGCCTCATATCATCATAATCTACATAATTTTCTATGTACAAGTGTCACTCATTTGCATGAAACTATATAAAGAAGGGGCAAAACAAAAGCATATGTGTGTGTATTACATAGAGAAAAACTAAAAGAATTACGTAGCTATACATGTGGTGAAAATTTAAGAAGCTTACCTTAAAAGAATAAATGATGGAAAATAGCATCAAATAACTGGAATCAACTTTTCTAGCACTTCCCTAAATAAAAAGATCATAATACATTTTTTATTTAAAAAAGAAAACACTTATAACCTAGGTTTTTCTCTCACATTCATTTTCCACCACCTCCCTCTCTCTCTACTAGTGCTTTCTCTCTCTCTCTCTATTAGTTCTCTCTCTTGCGCTCCTCCATTGCTCTTGTTGTCTCCTTGGCCAGTAGTAGTAAAACCTCATCCTTCATTGTTGGTGACAAACCAAACCTTTATCTTCTTCTTCTTTTTTTTTTAATATCTATTGTCTAGTTCTGAATTTCGAAACCTAGAACCAGGTTTGGTTCTAGGTTCGAAACCCAAAACTAGGCAAGCTCAAGACTAGGTGTATGTTTGGTACAATTTATCTACTGGTCAAAAGTACTTTTTTAATGTTAAAAGCTCTACTGAATTATTTTTGTGTCGTTTGGTTGACATCTAGTAGATCTTTTGAGGAATTAAAAAAGCTGAAAAATGTCTACTTGGAGAAACTCAAAATTTAAGCTTCTCCAAGTAGATATTTTTTAACTTTTTTTAAACGATTAAAATATCTATTATACCCCCGTTTTATTTTGTTAATATCTTTATACTTTTATAACTCTATTACACGTTCTTTATAAATATAAATACATAGCTTCCACTTTCATTCACTTTTTATTTTATAAAAATTTTTGATAACTCCTTTTTAATTGAAAAGTTTTCTATATTTTATGTTTTTTTATTACATTCTTTTTTTTAAATGAAAGTTTTATATATTTGATAACTCCTTTTTATCTTTATACTTTTATAACTCTATTACACGTTCCTTATAAATATAAATACATAGCTTCCACTTTCATTCACTTTTTATTTTATAAAAACTTTTGATAACTCCTTTTTAATTGAAAAGTTTTCTATATTTTATGTTTTTTTATTACTTTTTTTTTTTGCCTTTTATTATCATGAATATTATATGTCATATTTATTATATATATAATGCAATTGGTTTTATTACTAGTTCATTGATATATACATACATATTTGTTATATATATAATACAATTGGTATTGTTATTGGTTCATTGAAGATGTAAAATCTTATTAACAAATCTAAATAAACATTTTTTTTTTAAAATAAAAAATAAATAAACAAAATAATTTTACATCTATTTTATTGAAAATATACTTATATCATGTAACCATTGATTGTTTGATTGATTAATTTTTTATAGTTGAGGTTGACGTCATTACATTTTTAGAATGAATATATTATTCTTTTTTCTCATACCCTTTTTGGTAAATTAACAATCTAAAAGTGCTTTAAAAATAATTTAACCAAACAATCTATAATTTAAAAGAACTTTTTTAATTGACAACCAAACAACCCATAACTTTTTTTTAAAAATCTATTTCTAAAAAATCTATTTCTAAAAGATCTACTTATAAAAGATCTACTTGGACAAGCTGTACCAAACAAAACCTAGATGTTTTTAGGTTCAATTCAACCTAGAATTAGATGGTTTTATTTTTTTTTTCATTTCATCCTCTTTTTTTTTTTTTTTTGTGTGGATGTTGATGGTTGTTGTTGTTGATGATGTTATGGGAGAATATATGAAATGGATGAGTGATGAAACAAATGAAATGGTGATTTTTTGGCCTTTTTAACATGGTCCGCCTCGTCTTTTTTTGGTTTACGCAGACCATATCTGCTTTGGGTTTGCATGCATCTCTTTTTTTTGGGTTTGCATGGACCACATCTACGCTTTTTTTCAATTTGCATGAACCATGTCCACACCTTTTTTTGGAATGCAATCCACGCATCCTTTTATTTTAGTTTTTTTTTTTTTTTTTCTTTTGCATGGATATCCTTGTTTTCTTTTGATTGAACATTGATGATTTTTTTTAAAAAAATGATGAAAGAGAATGCAAATCACATCTTATATTAGGACGTGGGATGTTTGACCCATGCCTTATAAGGCGTGGGTTTGACCCGTATTTATAGGCTCGCAGGGCACGGCCCATGCCCTATTATGGTGTTATCTGCGCCTTATAAAGTGGGTCAGAGAGCAATCCACACATTATGGATGGGTCCCATGTCGTATGGAGCGGGTCCAAGCACGACCCGCGTCCTATTTTTGGCGTTGAGAATTAAAAATTTGTGTAGATTTTCCAAAATTTTAAAACAATGATAGTTTTATCATTAAAAATTTGAACAGTAAAAATGTACTAGAAAACATCAAGTTCGGTTCTTTGATACTAGTAAAATGTACAACCAGTTTTTATGTTTTTTAGTGATAAAACAAAAAAAAGGGGGGGGGGGGGGGGGGGGGGGGGGGGGGGGGGGGAAAAAAAACGCCTAAAGCAGTAAATGAAATTTGCCCTCACTTCTTTGCTAGTAGTGAATCTCTTTGATATATACATTACATGGAGAAGAAACTAAAAAAGTTAGATAGCTATATATGTAGAGAAAATTTAAGAAGCTTACCTTGAAGTAATTTCCCCTTACTTCTTTGCTAGTAGTGAATCTCTTTGTTATTGTACTTAATCCAAAACTAGAGCTATGATGAATAAGCTTATTATTTCTTAGTTATTCTGTCTTAAACCATTTTAATTGAATTTTATAATTATTGTCGGTTGTATTAAGTTAAGTTTTCCATTATGAGTAGAGAGTATTTAAGACTCCACTATTTTTCTTGCTTAGTAGTTCATTAACATCATATCATTCATGACCGGTGATTTCAACCATAAATTGTAACAATAACTCGCACGTTTTACTATCCAAGTGTTATTAGCTTTGCCCTTATGTTTCTCATTTCCGCGATATGTCTCTTCCATTTATAGTAGTACTAGTTGCACAAGCAAATTATTACTAGTTACATATTTTCTTGAGCAGCTTATTTGTCAAAATCATTTTCGGTGAATGCAATTTATATCCTTTAAAATTTAAAACTATATAGCCATACCATTTAAGTACTTCATATAGTTTTGTACCTACATCTTCAGGATTATATATTCATGTTATGAATTCATTGTCGCTTAATACTATGCTAATTAATATACTTTTATAGTCATTACAGCCATTTATCACTATAATGAAATTTTTACTTTGCAGTAAACCTAGAATAATAATAATGATAAAAAATTAATAGTCCAAAAAATAGAAACAAAAAGAGTAAGCGTTCACCTCTCTCATTTGTAAGTTATTAACCAATAGGTTCTGCTTCTAATAGTATGATCATGTTAGAATTTGACAAGCCAGAGAGACTTTTTTTTTTTTTTTTTGCATACTTGTCATATCTATATCTATATATATATATATATATATCAAAATTATTGTGCTTAATAAAAATGTATCTTTAATTATTATCACAAATTTTGTTGCTTCTACGTTCTTTACTTTCATATTTATCGTTTTCAATTCAATTAACAATGTAATTTTTTTTTATTTAAAATGTTTAATAAACAAGATGCTCCCATTGTCATATATTTCAAAATTATTATACTTAATAAAAATGTATCCTGAAATTATTTTTACAATTTTTGTTGCTTCTACATTGTTTTACTTTCATATTCATTATTTTTCTGTTCAATTAACAATGTATTTTTTCTATTTAAAATGTTTAATTAACAAGATGTTCCCATTGTCATATGTATTTGAAATTGTTGGGGCTCTTTTTTTGTCACTAACTGGGCCTATGTTTTATTAAAACCCAAGAGCTGAAATAAGTTTTTCTAGCATCATTTCACTGTTTATTTTTTTTAATGACAAAAATACTCTTACTTTAAAATGTTAAAACACTAGTGCAAACCAAAAAAAAAAAAGAACATGATTGATAGCAAATTAGAATCGCGTCTTCGAATCACGTCATAATGTTCAACATCATCAACTATCTTCAACATCATCAACCATCCATTTCATCCAATCTCCCACAACAACATCCCAAAAGAGAAAAAAAAAGAAAAAGCAAAAGAAAAAAAAGATAAAGATAAAAAGAAACAGGGCTACATTTGGTTTTAGGTTTATCAAACTTAGAACAAGATAGTTTTGGGTTTAAACCGGCAACCCATAAAAAAATATTGAAGGAGATGATGAAAGGTGTGGCTACTGCTAGGTTCGTTGTTAGTGGTTGCTAGTTGGTTGTCGGTGTTGGAGGAGGACGCAGGAAAGAGGCAACGAGAGAAAGAGAGAGATGGAGAAAATTTTTTTTATTAGGATTTCTTTTTTAAAAGAAAGGTATTAGTGTCTTTTCATTTAGCTATGTACTAATAAAACTAAAATTAGTTCTTTGGTATTAGTTAAATATAACTGTAATTATTCAGTGCTATTTCACACCCTTTATTCTTTGAAATTCTACCAAAAGCAAAATACACAAACTAGCTGCATATAAACCTTAAACCCTACCCTAAAACCTAACCCTAACATGAGAAAAAAAATCTATTCAAGTTGTGTCATCTTGAAAGTTCAAAGAGAATAAAAAACAAGCATAAAAAGACTGGATTTGGAAAAAAAAAATAAAAAAATAAAAAGTCAGTACAGAGCATACCTTCAATTTACCAATGGAGCAGTCTTGTGAGAGCCTTATTCCAAATGAGGAAAAAATAAATTGATGAACATATGAGATCTATATTTACAGGGTAAGATTTGTTAGGATCCATTATAATTATATATCTCATTTTTAAAAATTAAATCTATCAAATTTCATTGCTTAAGCAATTTTTGCAACCAATGACTTTCCAAATATATCTATATTTAATATTTTTTAAAAATCTAAGGAGGATGTATTCAATCTAGATTTTATTTGAATTTGTTGGAGTTTCTTTTAATGATAGATTTTGATAGATTTTATAAATTTCATAGATTTTATCAGATTTTGTTAGAATTCTATTTAAGAGTTTGTTGGATTATTTAATTGACTACATCAAATTTTGTTAGAATTCTAGAGTTTGTTGGATTTTTTACATAGATTTAAATAAAATTGAATATATTTAAATGAAATTGTTAATGATTTTATCTTTAAAAAAAAAAAATCATATGATAAGTAGTATGTTGTACTTGGCCCAATTTTCTTCGTCAAATTATATAAATTATGACTATGTTTATATGATTGTTTTATTTTTATAAATCACATTAATGAAAATTTTGATATTATAAAATGATATTTATTTTTCCACATCTAATTATTTGTTGAGTTTTTTTTTTTTAAAAAAAATTGTTAATATATATGTATCAACTTAAGATCATATCATATCATATTTATACATTTTTGAAGAGTGTGTCACGTTCAATAAAGTTGAAAAAAATCAAGTTTGTAAATTAATGCAAATTTGTAGCCAGCAAAACCTCTTCTTGTATGTATATATGTATGTATGGTTGTATGTACATATATAGAATATTGATAGTTTCATATTTCCAAATTAGCAAATTTTTAGTGCCAATTTTTAACAGAACTAACAACATATAAATTGCAAGTGTAATGTGTCAATAAAATAGGTGGGAGTAATTATAAAAAACTTAAAAATATTAATAACATTATTCAGGATGAAATTGTTGTCTTTCCTATATGTTATTATTGCATAGGAACCTTAGCTGCCATCGTCTAATTTCTATCCATTCTTTATTTATACATATGCAACATTTATCCATTCTTTGTAATTGTTATTGTGCATTATGAAATTTTCATTTGTGAAACCACGGCCACGATAAATCAAAGCAGAATAAACCTAGATAAATTCAAGAGGTAGGTCAATCTTCAATTGCATCAACTTGTAAAATATCAACAAATAAAGATATTTGAGTTTCTTTTGCGAATCTCAACTACTAGGAGAATGTCAACTACTAGGTTTTGTATAGATTAACGTGAGATTGTAATTATTGCTGATCAAAAGATTGAGTATTTGTAGATTTGTGGATTCTATTAAAGACAAAAAGACTTGTTGATTGTTGAAAATTTTGTAGGTTTTGGTGATTTAATCACTGAAAAAAAAATCCAAGAGAAAAAAAAATTAAAAGTATGAAATCTATGAAATCTTTGGGGGTGGGGCAAGATTTCATATGAGTTTTTTAATTTATATCTAAGTTCAAAAAATCCATCAAAATCCATTAAAATATAATTCTTATAAAATCATTGATTTTTTTAATACACCTAGACTTATTTGGATTTCTTAAAAGATTGAATTGAATACACCAAAATTTAATTGGAATCCTTATAAATCTGGATTGAATACATCTGGATTTTAATGGAATTTTAAAAAGTCTAATTGAATACACATGGATTTTCAAAATCCTTTAGATTCCAACAAACTCCTAAGTTGAATACACCCCCCTAAATTGAATTCACATATATTTTATAGAGTCTTTTGCAGTCAATAACTTTTCAAATACATCTATATTTAACATTTTTAAAATTTTAAATTGAATACATATAGATTTTATAGAATCTTTAAATGTTTTGTTATTTTTGGGGATTTTCAACATATTGAGTTAAATATACTTGAGTTTAAAATCTTATAAATTTCAATTAATTCTGAATTGAATGTAAACCTCTCACAACTTTAGAAAATAAGAACCTAGGATATGCAATGAATTAAAGAAGATATATATATATATATATGTATATAAATATACATGTGTGTATGTGCGCACATGCGCATGTACGCACAAAATAAATAGCAATAAGTTCATATAGATGATAGAACTCATATAAGATATATTTAAAACCATTTAACAATTAATATATGGAGATTGGTTTCCAACAAATAACAAATTAAAATAAATTATGAAATAAGTAAAACTAATAAGAACACAATAACAAAATATCAAAATAAGAGAACAGAGTTATTCAAAACGAAAAAAAAAAAAAAAACTGAGAGAGCGGGGGCTTCAAACAAAGAGATTCTTCCATTCCTTAAGTGTGTATCTATGTCTCGAAATATATGCAAAGGCTCTTTTATAGCCTTTCGAAGTCATAGACACAAACTGAAAATACAACAATCATATTATCTAGAATAATGATGATAAATTGGATTATGAACTTTGGAGAGATAATGGGTTTAACAAAAGAAGAAGAGATGGAAGTTATCCTTGTGATTTGATGAACATTCACCTTATTTAAATGCATATATTCATAACAAAATTTAGACTAAACTTTTTCTTATTGATAACCAATAACATATAAGAATTAAAGAGTATGTATTATATTACTAAAAAGAAAAAGTTTTGTAAACATTAAAAATGAAATTTAATTTGATTTCAATTTTAATTCCTAAAAGTTAGTACATAGTGGAATGTAATGTTGTCATTTAATTCTGATTCATCTTCATTCACCTTCGTTGAAACCTAATTTTCTTTCTTTCTCATTACTAATTATTAAACACCTCATACGTATTGATTTATCGATTAATTAATATCTCATTAGTTAATAGATTTTATATGGCCTTAACATCATTGATTTGTAGAAGTTATTCTGTATTAGTAAAATTGAATAGACAATTTCAATTAGTTGAAATTTATTAGGACAAAATGAGTGCAAATATAAAACAATCCATAAATTGAATTTTTAACTTGAAAAGTGAAGTATTTGGTCTAAATCAATTTGAATTTTGCGAATTGGTAGGTTTAATTAGCACTTATTTGCACACAGTTTTGTATAGGTTTTGATCACTTAGTGTATATTTGGTACAACTTATATTATGGCCAAAAATACTTTTTTTTTTTTTTTTTTAATTCCAAATCTTTATTTGATTTGATTTTTTTTTTTGGGCATCATTTTGTTATTATCTTAGTAGAGTTTTTGGCTAATTAAAGAAATTAATATATCTACATGGAAAAGCTCAAATTCGTAGCTTTTCCAAATAGATTTTTTTAAAACTTTTTTTTTAAAAAGATTAAAATATCTAATATATCTCTATTATATTTTATTAATATCTTTATACTCTTAAAACCCTAATACACTTTCTTTAAAACATAAACACTCTAGACTCTAATTACTTTCTGCCTTTGTTTCAACAAAATCTTTGAAAACTCTTCTTTAACAAATAAGTTTTCTAATATTTTGTGTTTTTTTTTTTTTTTTTTAGCAGTTTGTTTTTTAATGGCTGATACATATGAAAAAGAATATATCATTGATGGATTTTTGATGTGGTGATTTGATGACTACATCTTTTGTATTTATATGGTTATACTGTTGTTGTTAGCAGTTTATTTTGAATATATTATAATGTTGTTATCGTCACTCTTTATTTCAATATATATATGTATATATATATCTATATATATACACTTTTTTTTTTTTTTTTAAATCTTATGCGGATTCTAAATATACATCAAGTTTCTTTTATCTCCCGTGTCTCTCTTTCTAGCTAAAAATATGGCACTTTATTTGTACAACCTTTTGGTTTTGTTTGTCATGAATATGAAGTGCTTTATTTGTTTGGAGCGTTTGGTTTGCAATACTTAGATTTTCTTCAAATGCTCATAAATGTGACTTGTTTGTCATGAATATGAAGTGCTTTGTTGGAGGCACTGTTGCTAAGAATATGAATACAGAGCTAGTATGTAATGGAATGATTAATATAATAGTGGATAAGAGCTAGTTAAAGAAATGGAATGATATGTGTATCACTAATTTTGAATTTTAATATTATTACATGTGTGCTCTGTGAATAGTTTTTTATTTTTATGTTACATAGATAGTTTTAGTTTGAAGTGGGCGTATTTAATCATAGATTTTTTAGTTTAGATTTGACTTTTTAATTGTACCAATTTTTGTATTTTATTTTATTTTAGAATGAAAACCCTATAGAAAAAAGTCAAAAAACAACCAAGACAGAATGAAATGTTTCTACCGTTGAATATTTCATCTAAATTTGTATTAATGAGACATTGGTAGACAATTAACCTAATAGACACTTCAATAGTATTGGTTGGAAAAATATTACATTAAACTTGGTCACAATATTTTTCCAACCAATTCTATTGAAGTGACCATTAGATCGATTACCTGCCAAGATCTAATTAATAAAAATCTTGATGAAAGATTCATTAGTAGAATCATTCCATTCTGTCTTGGTTCTTTTTTGACTCTTTTCTACATGAGTTTCCATTCTAAACAAATAAAATACAAAAATTAATTGGTACAATTAAAAGGTCAAATCTAAACTAAGAAATCTAAGATTGAATAGGTTTTGTGTAACATAAAAATAAAAAAAAAACAAATCACAAAGCATGCATATAATAATTATAAAATTGGAAATTAGTGATATATATATATATATATAAATCATTCCATTAATTTAACTAGCTCTTATCCATTGTTATATTAATCATTCCATTACTTACTAGCTCTGTATTCATATTCTTAGCAACAGTGCCTCCAACAAAGCACTTCATATTCATGACAAACAAGTCCACATTTATGAGCATTTGAAGAAAATTTAAGTATTGCAGACCAAACCATAAAAGCAAATAAAACAGTGCTCCAAACGAGTGGATAAGTAGCATTTGAAGAAAATTTAAGTATTACAGACCAAATTTGCTACAGTGCTCCAAACAAATAAAGCACTTCAAATTCATGATGAACAAAACCAAAAGCTTGTACAAATAAAACACCATATTTTTGACTAGAAAGAGAGATACAAGAGATAAAAGAAATGCAGTGTATATATACGAAATCCACATAAGATAAAAAAATGCAGTATATATATGTATATATATGCACATATATGTATTTGAAATAAAGTGATGACAACAACATTATAATATATTCGAAATAAACTGATGAAAACAATACTATATAAATACAAAAAATGCAGTCACCAAATCACTACTTCAAAAATTTATCTATGACATATTCTTTTTCATATGTATTTGCCATTAAAAAACCAATTGAAAAAAAAAACCATAAAATATTAGAAAACTTACTAATTAAAGAAAGTTCTCAGAGATTTTGTTGAAACAAATATGAAATGAAAGTGGAGACTAGAGTATTTATGTTTTTATAAAAAGTATATTACGATTTTAAGGGTATAGAGATATTAACAAAATATAATATAATTATATTAAACATTTTAATCCTCTAAAATAGCTCCCAAAAATTTATTTAGAAAAACTCAAAATTTGACTATCTCTACTTTGACATATTTCAATTTTTTAAATTGTTCAAAAACTCTACTAGGACGACAAAATATTGTCCAAAAAAAAAAAAAAAATCAAATAGAGTTTTGGATATTAAAAATGTATTTTTGATCATTAGATAAATTATATCAAATATACACTAAATAGATTTGACAGTAATCTTAAGAACTAGGTGGTGGTTATTTTTGTAAAGTGTTTATAAAATAATATGTTGTAGGATTTAATATATTTTAAATGACAAAATTATATCCATTAATTTTGATAAAATTAATTTAATAAAATGGCATTTATATCTTAATCTTAATTATATTGAATTATATTTATATCAAATATAAATCAAAATATTTTACTTTTATAGCTATTTTAGGTATTATTAATTCACAGTAATAATATAAAATTTATCAAACACATATAGATTGCTTTCGATGGTTTTAACAACAAAATTGATCAAACACTAGTCTGATTAACTTTCCAACAAATTATTTTTTCAGCATAACTACCAATGATTATTTTAAAAGCTAATATAATACCAAATTTGCCCTTTATTTAATTTTCCACTGGTAATAAGACTTATGAGAGAGAAAAAAAAAGATCATTTGTGAGACATTTTTTACTTGGGTTTGGTTACTTTATTGGTTAGGTAAAGTTACCTATTAATAATAACCTTTAAATATTTTTTAATAATTATCGTTACAATTAATCCAAATGATTGTTATTGATAGGTAGCCTTACTTAACCAGTAAATTAGTAAAAACTTTTCTTTTTTTTTTTACCTATTTTAAGACTTCAAAGCAAGAGCGACAATATAGGTCACAATATGACAGGTTGACATGAATTCATAAAAAATAAATGAGTATGGGTTGGAGTTAAATGAGTTCATGTCGTAATTGTATCAATCCACTTAACCCGTTTATTAAGCGAATTGAATTGAGTTTATTTAAACGAATCCTTGGCTGACACGATTAAATTAGAAGCAAAATTATAATTTAACATATTATACAGGTTAGTGTGTAATTATACATTTATATATTTACACATATTTGACCAAACCAAAACCTAACCCATTTCAAACTCTTTTTTTTTTTTTTTTTGTTTTTTTTTTTGGCAACTACACCCACACCACACGACCCATTCCACTCCACCGAATCACTCCTTTCTCTCTTACAGTCACCACCTTCTCTTCACAGTCATCATTCGGTTACCACCTTCTCCTTCACGATCGTCGCTCGTTCTCTTCTCCCTCCTTACGATTGTAGTTTGATCATCACCTTCTCCTTCACGGTTGTTGCCCATTCTCCCCTCTTCTGTGACGGTCACACTTGTTCTCCCTTTTTCCCTCACGGTCGCTTATATCTCCTCCCTTTCGATCGCCGTTCGTTCTCTACTTCTCCCTCAGGGTCGAAAACTCTTCTTTAGGGCTTGACCACCATCTCTACTGTCAGATCCATGGTTGCACCACCAAATCCATCATCTCCACCACCATATCCACTAGGGGTGGCAATTCGGGTTGACGGGTTGGGTTGAACACAACCCGAACACGACCCGAACACGACACGATAAGGAAACGGGTTGAAACCTGTCAACTCGAACACGACACAATTACTAATGGGTCGATACGAAAACGACCCGTTTAACCCGTTTCTTAACGGGTCGTTGAACAACTCGTTAACCAACACGTTAGTAACCCGTTTAACTGACACGTTAGTGACCCGTTAATGACCCGTTTAACCGACACGAATAATAACCCGTTAGTTGACCCGTTTATGACCCATTTAAATTTTAATGATAGTTAATACATTTAAATTTTAATTATAGATTTAATATAACACAAAATTAAAATAAAAATACATAGGATCTAAAATATTACAATCATCCACAAATACAATTCAAACCATAAAAATACAAATGTTTACAAAGATTATTATAAAAATATTCTTGCAAATATAGTCTTACATATTAAAAAACAAAACAACAACATAAAAAATATATCCGCAAATGTAGTCCTTTATAATAAAACAACAACATTAAGAGTTGATTGCATGATTTGCATCCACCAAACGAAACCTGCTAAAAGATAATAATTAAAAGTTAACTAATTAGGAAATTATACATTTATACATGAAAAAAATATTTTAACAAATATTTTATCAAAACCAATAAAATTTTACCACTACATGACAATTTGTGATGAGATGGATTCGATAGTGTGATTACTAGCACTAACAGTTTCACTATCATCATTTATGTTCATCACATCTTCGGTAAGTTCATCCAATCCAAGATTTAGATTCTCTACAATAATGACAAATAAAAAAATATTAAGATTATTCTATTAGAAAAGAAAAATAAAACTCATAATCATATAATATATACAAATTGCAATTAACAATTTTATGTAAAATATTACCTTTGTCTCCATATATCCAGTCTCGAGTACAAACTATAGCCTCCACCACGTGTGGTTTCAGTGAACTTCGATATTGGTCAAGGACTCGACCACCAACACTGAACGCTGACCAACCAGAATCCATAAATTTAAGCTGTACATGAAAAATTGAAAATCAATCTCATAATCAACTCACATGACAAATCTAACCCCCTCCTCCATTAATATTTATGTATACTCTTAAGTAAATTTCAAACAAAGTAAAGATATAACAGTCATTTTAATATCAAACAACAAAAAATGGAGCTATCGTTCTAAAAATGATGTCTTATACAGTATATATGACAGTATATATATATATATATATATATACACACACACACACACACACACACACACACACACACATAAGAATTCACATCAAAAAGTAGATCAAAGCTGTCACTTTTACAACACTCAAAATAACAACATCATAATAGATTCAGTGGTTTCACTAACATCACAAGACACATTTGACCATTCTATTTCATCTAATTGAATAATCGAACAACTCGTAGTACATGAAATAATATATAAAATAAATAAATATATAAATAAACACCAACAAATTACAGCAAATAGAGTGAAATTTAATCATAATTGAAGCAGAACCCAACAAGGAGAGTTATAGAGAGTGATAAAAATTGAAAAGAGAGAGGCGATCTCAGAGAGAGAGAGAGAGAGATGAGAGTACTGTTGGCCTTTATCAAAAGCAGAAGGAGGAGTGTCTTGGTTGTTGTAACGAATACGGCACACACAAATGAAATATAAAAAAAAAACAAAAACAAAAACAAAAACAAATGAAATATTTACCTACTGTGGGAGCTCGGAGATGAAGGAGACGAGATCTGAGCTGGTTG
The DNA here is from genome assembly GCA_019925255.1 of Litchi chinensis. Classification (NCBI taxonomy): domain Eukaryota; kingdom Viridiplantae; phylum Streptophyta; class Magnoliopsida; order Sapindales; family Sapindaceae; genus Litchi; species Litchi chinensis. The sequence continues at coordinate 11,370,400 of CM034471.1, forward strand.
TTGAAGAAGAAGAAGACGAGATCTGAGCTGGTTGAGCGAGCAGATGAGCAGATGAGCGAGCAGATGAGCGAGCAGACGCAGATGAGCGAGCAGACGGTGGCAGATGAGCAAGCAGACGAGCGAGCAGATGAGTGAGCAGACGGTGGGAGTGGCTGGAATGCTGGATCTGGAAGGGTGCTGTGACGAGTCACGCCTCACGGTGTCAAGCACTGCTGACGAGTCACGCCTCACGGTCAAGCACTGCTGTCGAAGTGGAAGAAGGGTGCTGTTCTTGTTCGAAATCGAATGCAGTCTGCTGTCAAAGTGGAAGAAGGGTGTCTATGCGGCTAGGGCTGATTTGTGAAGAAAAAAAGTATATATAGTACCTTTGAAATTACATCAATACCCCTGTAAATATAAAATTACGTTTTTACCCTCGTTAATGGGTCAACCCGTAACACGATTCATGTAACACGAACCCGACACGATAAGCTAACGGGTTAAACGGGTTGATCCGTTAATTTACCCAACCCGTTAAGCTTCAACCCTAACCCGTAATTTTCGTGTCGGGTTCGTGTCGGGTTCCGAATTGCCACCCCTAATATCCACCACCTGCATTGAGTTTGAACATGTATGATTTTATTTTATTATGGTTTTTAAATGTGGATGATGTGAAATTTTATGTAGTTGATTTAATGTGTTAGTTTTTATGTGTTGAATTAGTGTTTAAATGTTTAATTGTGAATTATGTATTATATTTATGTTTAAAATATTATTTAGTTTAAATGAGTTAAATGAATTAAACGAATTAAATGAGTTAAACGGGTTAAACAGTTTAAACGAACTAAACAAATTAAATGAATTAAATGAGTTAAACCAGTTAAATGAATTAATGGGTTGACGGGTTAATGAGTTTGAATCCTTTATGATTAAATAATAAACGAATTAATCATATCGTGTCATGTCATTTGTTTATAAATGAATTCATGTCGAATCCAAAATGTTGACTCGTTTCTTAAATAAATTTATATCGAATTTATAAACGAATCAAATGGAATTCAGATTGACTTGATATGTCAACCTGTTTTGCCACTCTTACTTCAAAGCCACGGAAAAACAAACAGGCCCTTTACACTCTAGACAAGCAGCAGAAAGTTTTATGCAATTTCGATTAGAAGCTTCACATGGTTGCAATTACACCTAACATTGAGGGCCGTTGTTGAATTTGACCTTGTTTACAAAATTTCCCTACCAAGCCCTCATTTCAAAATCCCAACAGCAACCGCCGCCAACCAACGTCTCTGATCATGGCTTCCAGGCGAGTAAGAGCATTCAAGCGGTGGATGAAGTGTCAAGGCGTCGAATACAGCGATGCCCTCGACTTGAAAGACGACCCAGAGCAAGGAATCTCAGTGGTAGCCTTATGTGATTTGAAGGAAGGTGATGTGGTGGCAACCATACCCAAGAACGCTTGTCTAACTGTCAAAACCAGTGGGGCCCGTGATGTTATCGAGTCAGCTGGTTTGGGTGGTTGTTTAGGTTTGTCAGTGGCCTTGATGTATGAGCGGAGCTTAGGTCATCACTCCCCTTGGTCTGGTTATCTTCAGCTCCTGCCTCATCATGAGCCTTTGCCTTTCCTTTGGTCTGTTCATGAGGTTGATTCTCTACTTTCTGGAACTGAGCTCCACAAGGTAGTTCCACAACCGCTTCCATTGATTTAAATTATGTAATGTTAGTTATGTTGTATACAGATTTTGCAATTTCAAATGAATTGCGATTATGAATTCGATAATGGACTTTGAGAAATGATAGATTAAGAATCTTTGGAATTACAACCCATTTTGAAAGATTGTAGGGTTTGTTAGGGATCAAGTTTCGATCTTGAATTCCCTAAGTGGGTTTGAGGGATATCTGGATTAACAAAAGAAAGAAAGATGAATGTTTAGAATTGTGGTTGGATTTAACAAAGTGTTGCGATTTTGAATTTGATAGACTTTGAGAAATGTTAGATTAAGAATGTTTAGTAGGGTTTGCTATGGATTGAGTTTCAAACTTGAATTCATTAAACTGGTTCAGGGGATTTTTTGATTATCAAAAGAAAGAAAGATAAATGTTTAGAATTGTGGTTTTGAATTTGATAGACTTCGAGAAATGTTAGATTAAGAATGTTTAGAATTACGATCCATTTCGAAACATTGTAGGGTTTGTTAGGGATCGTGTTTCAAACTTGAATTCGCTAAGTGGGTTCAGAGGATTTTTGGATTATCTAAAGGAAGAAAAATGAATGTTTAGAATTATGGTTGGATTGAGTTACAATTATAATAGCTTATGGTTACTGTTGAAAGTTATGTGTTAGATTGTAATAAAGTCAAATTTCTTATTATAGTAATTTGACATTTCTCTAAGAATTAGCTTTCATTCTAGGAATACCTGAATCATGATTCTAGGAGGGAATTGGAGATGATTGAGGAGTTTAGTCAACTCTAAAGTGTATATATATGCAATGTTTCTTCATTGTAAATATATGGCTTCAATATAATAGAAAATATCTTAAAATTTCTCATGGTATCAGAGCATTACACTCTATAATCTCTTCTTATTGTCTTTCCTCACTGCCTGTCAAGTCCATTGTTGTCTAGTCTGGATAGAAAGGATGTCAGGTATGGAAAAGGAGTCATCATTGCCAACTGCTACTGTTTCGATTCTCCCATTTCTGACTCTCTTCAAAGGGAGTTAGATAGATTATACAAGGAAACCGAAGAAACCACCAGGATCTATGAAGAAACCAAGCTTCGCCTGAAATTTGAGTGTGATCTGGAGATAGAGCATGCTTTCACTCAAATCCGAAGAAAATATGGGATTAAACTTCAGGAGATAGAGGCAGAATTTTTGACTAAGAAGGCGAAGTTGGAAGAAAAACATAATAAGATCTTTATGAACAAGATTTTGACTGAGGCGTTCTGATCTAAGTATATGGATTCGGACACTAATTTTTAGGTTCAAAACCAAGTCAGTGGATCTGTGATAAGTGCTGGTTCAGTAGCATAGAAAGGTATATTTTCTCATGCTCTTAATGTCAACAGAGATAGAAATAAGTCATGGATGTCAACGGAGATACAAATAAGTCATGGATCATAGACTCTGGAGCCTCTGATCACATGACTGGAGATGTATCATTATTCAATACCTATAACCCATGCAATGAGATTTTTAATGTGAAGATTGTAGATGGATCTCTATCATTGTTTAATACCTATGGCCCATACAATAATGATACATCTCTAGTCATGTGATCAAAGGCTTTAGAGTCTGTGATCCATGACTTATTTCTATCGCTGTTAAGAGAATGAGAAAATATACATTTCTGTGCTACTGAACAAGCACTTATCATAGATCCACTGACTTGGTTTTGAACCTGAAAATTAGTGTCCAAATCCATATACTTAGATCAGAACGCCTCAGTCAAGATCTTGTTCATAAAGATCTTATTATGTTTTTCTTCCAACTTCGCCTTCTTAGTCAAAAATTCTGTCTCTATCTCCTGAAGTTTAATCCCATATTTTCTTCAGATTTGAGTGACAGCCTCCTCTATCTCTTGGTCACACTCAAATTTTAGGCGAAGCTTGGTTTCTTCATAGATCTTGGTGGTTTCTTCAGTTTCCTTGTATAATCTATCGAACTCCCTTTGAAGAGGGTCAGACATGGGAGAACTGGAATAGCAGCGGTTGGCAATGATGACTCCTTTTCCACACCTGACATTCTTTCTATCTAGACTGGACAGCAATGGACTTGAAAGGCAGTGAGGAAAGACGATAAGGAGAGATTATGGAGTGTAATGCTCTGATACCATGAGGAATTTTAAGATATTTTTTATTATGTTGAAGCCATATATTTACAATGAACAAACATTACATACATATACACTTTAGAGTTGACTAAACTCAATCATCTCTAATTTCCTCCTAGAATCATGATTGATTAAGTTGTTCCTAGGATGAAGGTTATTTCTTAGAGAAATGTCATATTACTATAATAAGTTATTTGAATTTATTACAATCTAACACCTAACTTTCAACAGTTACAATGGGATTTTTGAACTTAGGTAGATAGGAGTATTGCTAGTATTTTATAATAACTTAGATATATGGTCTACGCTGTAATGTATATTGAACTATTTATGGGACTCTACATATTGTGAGTAATATTGATCCTTGAAGTAGTTTGTTGTGATGGACCGTTCTGATTCTGTTTGCGTTATTTCAGATTTATTTTTGTGATGCATTGTGTTCAATTTACTGTTGCTTTTTAGTCATGTGAATGCTTATTTTTTCTTTTTAATGTGCAATTGTGTTGCTGGATCTACAAAAAAATCAGAAATTGAAGTTGTGAGAATCAGAAAGTTCTATAATTGACTGCTTTTCAGTTATTGTGTTTCACTTTTGATTTCTTTTGGTTTTATCTTGAATTATTTGAAAAATGTGTGCTCGTAACTCTGTGAAAACATTTGAGAAACAAAAGGTATTAGCTTGAAAGTTCCCATTGATCATTCATTGTGTGCTTGTAGACAGACGGTTAAACAAGACAAATGTCTTATGTATGAGGACTGGAAAGAGAGTATTCTACCACTTCTGGATTCTCCCCCTCTGAAATTTAAATCAGAATTTTTTGGCGTTGAAGAATACTTCGCTGCAAAAAGTCTTATTGCTTCTAGATCTTTTGAAATTGATGATTATCATGGGTTTGGAATGGTTCCTTTAGCAGATCTGTAAGTATGCATTCTCTATAGCGATAATTTCTTGCTGTGCTTTTTAGAAAAAATTTATGGTTGATTTTTTCAGATATATAAAAATCTTATCTTTCACAAATAGGTTTTGATATTTGTGCAACATGCAATCTGCCAATGCATTAATGATTTTCATCTAACTTCTATTAATATCATATTCATTTCTGATACTGTTTCTCTAGTGTTAATACTACTAATGTGGGAACTTAAAACAACATATTCAAACATTTTGCAGATCTTCGTTAGACATTTCTCAGACATTATTAACTTGTCATTTCTCTATTCCACTTATCTTTATGGTCTATCAACTCATCTTATGCCTTTTTGTCATGTCTACACATTCTAAATTAAGTCCTTCACTTTTTTTTTTACTATGTTAATCTTAACTAGTTGATGTTATTTTGTTTCTAAAACTTTGTTCATTATCCATTTCATTACATAACTTTTCTTTCTTCAAATTAATATTCCTTTGTGCGCTCACGTGTCGTTGTTTCCCTATATCTATTCTAATAGTTTAAAACTGTAAGGGTTTTGCTCTTGAAGCATACTGTATAGTTATTTTGAAATAGAATAATTATTCTATGTGTTATGCTTATTGATGGTATTTAATGAATTACTGATCAAGGTCCATGCATTATTTGTTTATTGCTTCACTTAAACAAATGTGTCTACTGAGTGTTGTTACAATTTCACATTGAGTATATGTGATTAGTATAATAAATTTGGAGTCTCAAAGTAGTTGACTAAATGTATTTGATGGGAGCCAAGAACCACATGGTCGTAGGTGTGTTTGTATGCTAAATTAACACTATAAAATGGTGTTATATTTACTAATACACATGCCTACTGTAAGTCTATAAGTTTATCTTAGCACACCCTACTTTTTTTAGAAGCCAATTAAATTAAGTTGAGAGTGTTAGTCAAGATTTATTTATTTTTTAGTAAGACTAAGTTAAACAAATTAACAAAAATTAAAATGAAAAAAATTAAATTCTATCAACTTAAATTTAATATTTGTTAATTATCTATAAAATAAAATAAAATAAATAAAATATATTTAATAATATATTAAAATATTTAAAAAGTGTGAGTAAGGTCCTATAAATCTTGTTTTTTATTTATAATTTAATCTCTTTTATGTCACCATAACATTATTATATTCTTAATAAATATAACACAATTGATTTTAAAACGACAACTTTAATATTAAAAATAATATTTGAAGAACAAGATTAGTAACTCAACATTATAACAAACATAATTCTGTCAATTTGAATTATTGATCAATTATCTTTTTATTTATTTCTCTCAGGCTTTGCATTTTTTCAGTAACATGTCACTATAACAATTAAACACACAAATTAATTCCATCCAAAGAGAAAACCAAGGAATAGGGAAGTGTTTGGCTTGTGGCCTTCCAGATATGGATATATAGTACTAATATAATCTTTTCCACTATAAAATTGGGAAATGGTTGTCTTTTTTGTGATAGAAATTTCCATTTTAATATAAAATTTTGTCAGAAGCAAATATGTACTCCCATATAGCCCATATCTCTCGGATATGAAATAGTGATGAATTGTATAAAGCAAGGTCCTTGGTTTTGTTAGAAGCCTTTTGGTTGGGTTTAGTTAAATTTAAAAACATTAGGTTAAACGATGGGGCATGAAGCCCAAATCAGATAATTTCTTGTATAGTAGTAGGGTTGTACAAAATGGTATAATAGTTGAATTATGAGCTGGGAATTTGGTATGTGTGAAAGAGCCTTGGAAGCATTGCGATATGCCTATGAGAATGTTGCACCTGGGTGGAAGGGGACTAATTTGTACATCCTACATCATCTAGACATGGAATATAAATGAACTACAATGATGGAAATACAAATGCAGAGGTAAGAGGTTGTGCTTAGTGTCCTTGGATCTTATCCCCAAGGCAGTACTCTTTCTGTGCTTAGTACGGAATGCTACTAGGTAATTGAAGAAAAACAGGTTTTTGGGAAGATTGTTGGATAGTAGAGGCTGCTTTTCTGTGAACTTTTACCTCCTTAGCTTGTGTTAATAGCCACAATCGAATCCTTATGTATTTGAGGACAATAAATGCTTTTCATGTAAGCTGGGATTTTATATTCAAAAGAAATTTGGATGACTGAGAGGCTAAGCAGTGTGCTTTCTTGTTGCATCTTTGGTTTGGTGTGAGGCTCCAGAATAGCTTGGAAGATGGGAAAACTTGATTCCGGGCAGTCAGGAAGTTTCTCTGTAAATATTATTTTTACTCACTTTTAAAGGACCTCAGGCTTCCTTTATTTGAACTTTCACATCTGATTTGGAAAGCTATATTGCACTATATTGCACTGCAAGGAGACAATATAAATGAATTACTGCAGAGAAAAAGGCGAGTTTTATTCCTCTCTCCTCAATGTTGTATTTTGAGTAAGGAGTTCTTAACAGAAAAATGGAAGGCTTTGCAAGGTGGAAAGAAAGCTAAAGTGCTTTAGGACTGTATTGTAATGGCTACTCTATGAGTTATTTGGAATGAGAAAAGTAACAAAACTCTTAGGTCTTTAGAGTAGAGACACTGAGGCAGTTTGAGGCGATTCAATTCTAGGCCTCTCTTTAGGCTTCTGCAGGTTCAGAATTCAGAGATGCACCTCTTCTTTTTTTCCATAACAATTGGGAGGTGATAGTTTTGGAGTTAGGGGAGTCTTTTATATTTTTCTCTACCTTTGTGGGCCACTCTAGGGAATTCCATCTATTTTTCATTTGATCTAATTCTGTCAACGCTTAATTGTACATGTTCTCTTTTCACCTTACAATAAATATTAATTAAAAAAAATACATGTTCCCTTTTTGTTTGTCTTTTGTTTATCAGTCATTCACCTGTAAATATCCTCTTCTTCTTTTATTAATACAACTATATTTTTGTTTCTTATGAAAAAAGAAAGTTGCCACCCTGCACCAGATATGTTTACACAGTAAAGCATGTGGACTTATTCTCAAATGATAATAATGTATAAATGTTGCACTAACTATATAACAGTTACATCCATATACATAATATAATTATTTTATTCCGAAATAATAGTCCAGTTCAGTTTATTTTTAGGGCACAACATTTACTTCCTGATTCCATGTGTTCCTTACTACTTGCTAGCCAGAAGTGTTCCTGCATTATCTTATTATTAAGTCTCTAATCTTTTATTCTGAGTAAATTGTACCATGCAATGTAGATTTAATCATAAGACGGGAGCTGAGGATGTCCACTTCACCTCCACCTCTTCAGATCATGAGTCTTACAGTGATGCTGATGACAACTATTGTGTTCATGACAACGCTGGTAATGATGAAATGTCAACAGAAAAATCTCAACTTGATAGAGTGGAATCTTCTGTTTCTACTGGGAAGAATTTTTCTGGCAGTAGCGACTCAGAAAGTTCTTCAGTTTCAGGAGAGGACCCTGCAGTTTTGCAAATGATTATGGTGAAAGACGTTGCTGTTGGATTTGAGGTTAGTATATATCCATTTGTTTTGAAGTGTTTGTTGTTTCATTCATACTTAATTCTTCTAATTAGTGGTATGAATGATAAGATTTGTTTAATATACTAATCTGATATTAACTGATGGCTCTGTTATTGGATTTAGCCTAGTTTATTGACACTCACAGGATTGGATAATTTGAATTTCTGATATAAAGGTCCATCATGTGAACCTTTTTGATTGCTCTACTCGTGCTGCCAGTGGTACCCAACTGACCTGGATAAACAATATGTGGTTGTTTGTCCTTATGGTGAAAAATATTAAGGGATTTAGGAATTATTTTATTTTTATGATTGCAGGGATACCATAATTTGATTCGGATTATCATTTGTTTGAAGTAGATTAAGTTTCATGGTTTGAGTCAAACTAGTAATATCTGTTAAATCTTAAAAATAAAATTCTAAATCCTTGTAATACCTTTCTCCATCATCTTGCTTATGAGAAAGAATTGTAGATAGGTGTAAATTTACATGGCTGGGTTTAATTAATTTTGCAGACTGCATAAAGAATATTGGATCTGTATTGCTGGTCCAAAGTATTTGTTTGGTTGAGTTATGCAAAATACAAGAGCTTTTTATGTATCATTTCATCATGTTCTCATCTCTTTTGAGTGGGTATTATCCAGGGCTGCCTTTGTTTCAGTTGGGAAAAGGGTGGAGGTGGTGGTTGAATGTTGTTTTTATGATATATTTTTATCTTAATCTAAGATGATCTTAGTATTTTCATACTATCATAAGGATTTTGTTTTTCTTTCTCACTTTGCAAATTGCAATATGCAATAAACGTGTATCCAGTTCGTGTATCCATTTTTTTTTATCTTCATCACCCTCAGCATATCATTCACTTCATCATATTAAATCTATGGTTTCTTTGCTAAGTGCATCAATGAGATCCCCACATACCCCACCTTGACTTGAAGCAATACATGCTACAAGAACACCTTTTAGAATGATTGATAAAGTTTATGAGTATATAATAATCATGTTTCACTTTTGTTTTGTTTTTCTTCTCATTCTTCTGATTCTCGTACGTTGACTGTGATGTTCAAAGATTCTTTTCTCACATTAATAATTTTTATTTTCTCATAGACATATAATATTTAACCTTCTGTTAGGTCTTCAACACTTACGGGTTGTTAGGAAATGCTGCATTGCTTCACAGATATGGGTTTACAGAGCCAGATAATCAGTATGACATTGTGAATATCGATTTGGAACTGGTGCTCCAATGGAGTTCATCTCTATTTTCTGGTCGATATAGTAGAGCGAGGTTATCCTTATGGAGAAGATTAGCTTATTCTGGATGTGTTAGTCAAGAGACCGAGTATTTTGAAATAACATCTGATGGGGAAACCCAAAGCGAGCTGTTGATATTGTTGTACATCATATTATTACCAGAAGATGCATATCATAAGTTGGATATTTCTGTATCAACTGCTGGGAGTCAGGATGAAGCTATATGTGTATGTTTGTCAGAGAAAAACAACGTTCCATTGGAAAAAGCTACAGAGATGATCAAAGAACTATTGCTCACTGAAAGTGTTTGCAAGGCACTTTATTCACTCGCTGAATTGAGGGAAAGTTTCTATGCTTCGAATTCAAAAAAAGAGGATCTAGAAGTCTTGAAAACTTGTTCCATAAGAGATAGGAAGAAATACCATTCTTCGGTGTTACGTGTATGTGAGAGAAGGATTCTAGAAAAGTTGAGAACTTTTGCAGCTATTCATATGCAGACATTCAAAACTACTAAGAGAAGCTCCTCAAGAAAGAGATTGAAGAGGAATTAGGTGTAACATTTTCTCATCTAACAAATTTTCATGGTATGGGATATAATGTCCCTCTTTCTTTCCACAATTTTGTTAGGAAGTGCTAACATAACAATTGTCGTTATGTTTGGCGTTGCACCATTATTTATGGGGATATTATTAAAATACCTCATGAAAATGGAATTAATATGAAATTACCTCTTTTTATGTTTAAAAATGAGGTTTAGTAATGTTATTTCCCATTTAACGAGGCTTTTCAGATTTTTCCTTGCTTTTTTTATGGGAGCGTCTCCTCTTTAGTTAAGTTAGAAACGAATTAGGTTCATGTGGCTTGCTTTTCTAATTGTTCACTTTTAGATTGAATGCAATACTTGATTAATCTTGTTCTATTCATGTCTAGTTCTAGTTGTTGGAGTTCAAATTATTTCTTGTACGTTCTTATTGGAGACCATACTTACATTGAATGGTAAAATTGCAATTAAATTTATACTCTCATTTATATGAATGTGAGGATTTACCGTTAAGTGGCTTATAGATATAATTGTTAAATAAGGGAAAAAAAGGAAAAGTTGATTTTAAAGATTATGAATGAGGTCCAGGATAAGATCTCTTTTCAGAACTTTAATGCAAGCATATTAAAACATAACGGAAAAGCCACTCCAATTCCTTGAGGCTTGGCATAATTATTGATGGAGAACGCCTATCATTTGTCTTTTTATATATAATTTATGATGTAATGGAAATAAAGGTTGGAAATTTGTTAGGATATGTTGGAGATTAAATATTAAGTGGTCCTCACATATTTTGGCAAATGTGTATAGTGAGACTCGAACTCTAATTACAAATGTGAATGAGAATTGCAATAATAACTTTAACTATGAGTGGATGAGCAGCGCTTTGCAGTGTTTACACAAAAATCTTTATTGCTATTGGTGGGTAGTATCTTAAACATAATGCTGACTATCATTATGTTGAGCACCTTGTTAGAAATCCCACATCAAACCCTAATAGCCTTGCATTACACAACAAGTTACGTAGCATCGGATCCAACCAACCCACAGAATTGGATAGATTAATCCTCTATAATTAGATCATATAATTGACTTAAACCTAATCTAAGTAATCCAAGTAAGAATACTATGAAGAGCCAAAATAAACTGAAAGAATTTTGACTCACCAACGACAAGCTTCTATTATCATTCTAAAAAAAGATACAAACCCTCAGTTTTCATCTGTTATTTATAGCAAAACAACCTTTTTAACTTCCCCAGGAAACAAGATTTCCTAAGGAAACATAATATTAAAATACTAAAGGAAATAATATCTAAGAATGCCCTTGTCATCATTCTCCAATTCTTTAAGAATGCCTTTGTCCTCAAGGGTAAAGTCTGAAAATCTCTCCACTATGTCATCGTAATCTCCCCAAGAAGCTTTGCCTTAGGAACTCTTTTCCATTGGACTAACACTTGCCAAACTTTACTTTTCTACAACATTTCCTCCAACTTCTATATCAAAAGGCTTACTTGGGCTGAAATAACATCATTCCTTCCTCATCGAATGATAGTAGCTTGCTCACAACTAAGTTAGGATTCTCAACCCTCTTCTTTAACGCAGTAACATGGAACACTGGATGTAACCTTGAAATTGGTGGTAGCTCCAACACTTTAAATGGCCCATAATATCATTAAGACAACTTCACATTAATTTGCCGGTATGGTTAGAGCTTGGGATACACCTACTCCCCTGCTCAAACGTTATAGTCCGTCTCCCTTCATCATAATACTTGTTCATCCTTCCTGAGGCCTTTTTGAGCTCTCTCTTGGCCTTGACCAGAACCTTGTCCTTGGCCAACAATTCCTTTTCAACCTTTTCATTGTGAACTTATGTTGATGGAAGCATGATGTGAGGTGTTGTACCAATATTCAACCCAAGGGATGAACTTCTTGCATCGCTGTTGTTCCTTATGGCAGTAACACTACAAATATTGCTCAAGGTTTCGGTTCACTACCTCTATTTGCCCATTAGTTGGCGGATGGTAAGAAGAACTTGACTTTAACTTGTTGACTTACAAAGAAAAGAGCTCATGCCAAAAAGAACTCATTAATAGCTATCCTTTATCCGTCACAATGCTCTAAGAAACCCATGGAGCTTGATCACATTGTTACACTGCTCACTGTAATAAGTGACTTAGTGGAATGAAATATGCACACTTGCTTAGTCAATCCGCCGCAAACCAAAATGGTCTTGCAGCCATCACTACTAGGTTACCCTTCCACAAAATCCGTAGTCAAATCTTCTCATATCCTCTTTGGTATTAGTAATGGCTGCAGTAACCTCATGGGTCGTCTTGGATCATATTTCACCTTTTGACAAATATTACATTCCGCCACCATAACTTTTACCTCATTCTTAAGCCCTTCCCAATAGAAGAAGTGCTTGATTTTCACATAACATCATAAACACCCTGAATGTCCCTCTTTCTTGCTATTATGTAAGTGAGCAAAAATCTCCTCTCTCAAACCCGGTACCATTGGTACATATACATAGTTTTTACGTACACATAGTTTTTGTAATGGAACAAACCATTTCTCAACTTATACCTATCGACCTTTCTTCTTGATTTTCTAACTTTCCACAGAGTTCTTAAGCCTTAGCATCAAACTTCACAACAAACTTCACAACTTCCTTTAATTTGTTCTAAATTCTCCTTTCAACCCCACTAAGAGCCATTAAACCCGGTTCGTCCTCACCATGCATCATACATATTATCGACTATCCTTCTTTCAAGGAGAGTGGCTATGGTACAAACAAAGATAACCAGGTGAGCTCTGATACCAATAAGAGGGCGGAACACCCAATTTCTTACCAAAATTCTCACTCTCTAGTCTCTCGGTGCTAATCTCTAGAACCAGCAAGAGATTAATCACTCCTTAGAAACTCATCGAAGTACCAGCATCCAAGACACTGACTGCCCTAACGCATTCCTCAGCTCAGCGGGACTTACTGGTCAGGCTGGTCTCTTTCTATTTCCAGAAATAACCCATCAAAAGAGGGTTCACTGGATTAAGACTAAGATACCGTAGAGAGAGAATAAAGATAAAGAACCAGGTGAATTCTTTTCTTATTTCAGTATTTTGAGAAATCTCACCATTATTATTTCAGGTGTGCTAGACAGAAGAGAGGGATTAGTTAGAAAACATGAGTTTTTATTTCTGAATTTTTTTCAAGTCTTCGAAGTCTGAATACAATTGAAAGATAGAGTCATTTTATAGGGGAATGACTTAGGTACAAAACAAACAAAATGATATCATTGCTTATATCACACCGCAATGATAAAAGTAAAAACATTATCATGACACACACATGATTACACACTTTAATTATACAATCATAATGATTAAAGCATAACGGACCCACACAAGATTCGCACTGAAGCACACACTTTTTGACTTAAGAAAAGCAAACGGATAGGAAGACATCTGGAAACAGTAACTGCAATGATGGTGGAATCTGACAATAGAAACTGTAATAATAGTTGTCAATCAGAAAATGACAGGTTGCAATTCACGTGATCTTCATCATCGGAATCTGTTGCACCATAAATATGACAAGGCCAGCTGGAATACATGTATTGCTGGTGATTGGGACAGTTGGAAGTGGAAGTACAGGCTGGACAAAAAGTTGGATCATAGCAGGGAGATTGATCATCTGATAAGGACACAGTAGCAAACTGATCAATATCTTTTATGTTGGGACCTGCTTTTTCTTTTTGTATGTGACGATTATCATATCTTCTTTTTGCATTTTCAAGATCTTTTGTCTGCCACGATTCTGGTTGAGAGTCTGGATAATACCAAGCTGAAAAATCTTCTTGAGTGGAAAAATGTGTGACAAGAGAGTCAACATATTGATCCTGTGCTTGAGAAAAATTATCAAGATAAGATTTAAAAAAAGTGGACCAGGGAGTCACATTAGTAATGGTTAGCCATAACTCATCAGAAATAATTTGATTCTTTTCAAAAAACCATTTCTGGAGAGGCCTGATTTTTACAGCATAATTGAGGTTACCATCAAAGACTGGAATAGGGTTCTGTTCAATTATGTCAAATTCTTGTTTTGAGAAATAGACACCATTTGAATGAACAAAGTAAGGATGATGGAACACAATGACGGACCGGTGTTTAGCACGAAGGATTTTTGACCATGATTGCCATTTTTGAAGAGACTGAAATTGTGTGAGAAAATGGACAAGAAAACTGTTGAAGTCTTCTGAATCATAACTCCATATAAGAATTTGCTTAAAGAGATTATTAGAAACTTCAATAGCAAAATGATGAAGATGACTGAGACACCAAAGAAAGTTAAACAATTCTATGGAAAAAATAAAATAAGGGAAATGAGACTGTGTAGGATGATGAATGACTTTAGCAAAAGGATAAGTGGGATGAACACCAAGAGTTTTAAAGAAAACTTGACCATGAACTAAGACACAATTATACTGGTAAGAAAACATTAATTCTTTAATTCGATCTTTTGAGAAATTAGATCTGAGAAGATCTGGGAACTTTGAAATTTCTAAAGATGGGGGAGAAGAAGACGAAGAGAGTTGAAACATGAACACATGGAGTAAAGCTGATTCTGTTTGGATTGGACGAGAGAGATAATCTGCAAGGAAATTAGTTTTACCTTTGATGTGCTTGACAGTGACTGAATATTTGCTGAACCATTCTTCCCATCTGAGAAGAAGTTAATGAGGTAATTTTTTCTTATGGAAATGGAGCATTTGAGAAAATGATTTCATATCAGATTCGACTATGAAATGATGACCAATGAGATGAAATTCAAACTTCTCAATAGCATACTTGACTGCTAAGATTTCTTTGAATGTTGAGTGGTAATGAAGTTGGCTGGGCTTAAAGCTGCCATTTTGATAATCATATATCTGTCTGACACATTGCTCTGTTTGTTCAAAGAGAACTGCACCCCAAAACTTTTCACTAGCATCTGTCTGTAAAATTCTGGTACCTATAGACGGAATATGCAGAGAAGGAAGAGTTTGACAAACTCGCTTGATCTGTTGAACTGATTGAGTTTGTTGAGAACTCCATGGAGGTGGATTCTTTTGCAGCAATGTTGACAATGGTTTTGTGAGAGATGCAGCATTGGGTATGAATGCTCTGACATAGTTGACAAGACCAAAAAATTATTGAATTTCATGCTTAGTCTGTAACTCATCAGGGAACTTGAGCAATTCTTGACCAATGTGAGGCTGAGGTGATATTTTCCATCAGAAATTTGCATGCCAAGGAAAACAATCTGCTTCTGGGCAATTTCCATCTTTTTTCCTGAAAGCATGATGCCGTGATCTTTAGTAATCTGGGTAAACTGGCGGAGAAGTTGGTAATGTTCTTGCTCATTTTTGGAAAAGAAGGATGTCATTTATGTAGATGAGTGCACTATGCAGTATAGGAGCATAGATATTTGTCATGGCTTCTGAAATAATGAAGGAGCTGTCTTGAGACCAAATGGTAAGACTTTCCATTAAAAATGTGAGACTTTCCATTAAAAATAGTGATCTGGTATGCAGAAAGCAGTTTTGTATCTATCATCAGGATGAATACCGAGTTGCCAAAATCCTGCTTTTAAATCAAACTTGGAGAAGATTTTAACATCTGAAAGACAGGTAAATAAAGTTTGTCTCATGGGTAAGGGAAACTTATCATCTTGGAGAAAATGATTGAGCGGTTTGTAATTGATAACCAATCTCAATTTTCCACGAACTTGTTCTGATATTTTGTTCACATAGAAAGCTTCACAAGCCCATTGTGAAGTGGTTGATTCGATGAGATCTTGCTGTTACAACTGTGAATATTCTGATCTAGCAAAGAGGAAATGTTCTGGATTCATGCCTGAATGGCTTGCTTTGGTCGAGTTAATATCTTCATTCATGTGGAATGGGAGTTTGATGAAGAAATCAGGGTTATGCCATAGAGGATGAGAACATTTTTGTAGAAATTCGGAATGTGTTTCAGCACAAGAATCTTGGACAAGCTGATTTTTGAGGTCTGTGAAATCAATGGATGGTTGAAGGGCATAAAGACTAAGAACAGAAGTCCATGGTTTAAAATGTTGTTTAAATCGAAGACCTTCAGGGAGGATTTTAAGAGAAGGGAGCTTGGAATAAAGATCAAAACCAAAAACTAGGTCTTTCTTAGGAAGATGAGAACCAAGGACTTTGTGAGTAATCTTGCAGTCACGAAAAATTTCAAAGATGAGGGGTTTACTGATAAAAGACACAGTAAATGAGTTTCCATTGATAGTACGAAATTTTTCTTTATGGGGTTGCCAAAAGAAGAAGGAAGAATGTCTGGGTTAAGGATAAAGGTGACTGCACCAATATCAATGAAGACAATTACTGGTATGGGTTTTGAATATTTGGTAGGGAAAAACTTTATCATGACAGAGGGAATGGTTGATGAAGATGGTTGAACAACATATTGAAGTTGATAGAAAGAAGAATTATCAGAATTAGAAGTAAGATCTGAGGATTGATCAAATTGAAGAACATCTTGAGGAGTAGGAGTATTATGTACTGAAAATAGATCTTCAATTTCATCATCAGAGAGAGAAATACCTTTTTGTGTAAGGTACTGAATCATTTTCTTTGACTTTTTCTTCTGATTGGGGCAGTTTTTTGCAAAATGACATTTTTAGTGACAAAGATAACATCTATTGGTAGAGCGTTGTTTAAAGGGTTTTTTCTTGAGAAAGCGTCTGAACTTTGGTTTTCTGAAAGATGCTCTTTTCTTGTAAGGCTTTGACTTGAAGAAATAATGTTTTTTCTTTGTGAAGCAAGTGCATCGATCATGATTTTTGCATTTGATCTGCAAATCTGGACGTTGACAAACTTTCGTCAGTTGCTTGGACCTTTTCACGCATTCTTCAAAGAATTTCTTTTGAGCACAAAGTTTATCCAAAGCAGTGAGGACAAATGGTAGATTTCACCAAGAGTGCATTGTTGAAGAGGTCTGTCTTGGGTCTGCATGATTTTTGTAGCTTCTTGGGACAAGGATTCTGGGATGGAGGACAAGAATGCTTGTTTCATGTTTGGATCATCAATACCATGAAGAACATGGAATCGTTTGAGCATCTGTTGATAATGGTGATCAAGATCTTTCTTCTTGTAAGAGCAACACTTCATCTGGAAGTATTCTTCTCTCATTTTTGATTCATGAGCTTGAGGTCTGCCACAAAATTCATTATAAAGGACAAAAAGTGCTTGGTTGAGATCAGGGAGTTGACAAAATTGAATTTGTCTATACTCACCTAATTCCTGCCAGCACTCTCTGAGTGTACCTGTGAGTCTGGTAGTAAACTGAGTAAGGACTTGCTGAATCTGAGCATAAGGCTTTAACATTTCTGTCTGAAGCCACGCTTGAAACTTAAAGATTCGGTCTCGCCATTTAGAAAATGGAACATCATCAAGGGTGAAAGTGAACAATTTTGAAGTGTTGGTATTCTGAGGAGGTGGTTGTTGTTGTAGAGGAGCTTGTAGGTGAGGAAGCTCTGTTTCAGTACTAGCGTTTTCTTCATAAATCTGAGGTTCAGTATTCATGAACTGAGTACCTAAGATTTAGCTAGGATTACTGAAATTATCATCATCAGAGGACCGAAGGGAGGATTCAGTTAAAATATAAGGAGAAGACTCAATAGGAGAGGTCGGGAAGAAACTTGCAGGAGTTGATGGTAAAGAAGTGTCTAAAGTGTATGGAGATGGTTCAAAAGGGTCTAGGGCATAAGGTAAAGGTTCTGGAGGTGAAACATATGAGATTTGTGAAGATCCCATCTCTTGTAGAGTTTGAGAGATCAGGTTTGAATAAGAAACCATAAACTGATTTTCATGTTTACTTTGGGAATGAGAACTAGAACTTTGACTATGATAAGAAGAGTTTACCTTGGTTTTTCCTTTTCTACGAGCCAAGTGCTTCTGTCTTTTTTGTTTTGCATGCTGAGCTTTTTATTGTTCTCTGAGCTTAGTATGGAGGCGATGAGTAGTGCCGAAAGCAATATCTGCTTTAGATCTGGTTTCCATAGGAGCAAAAGGTTGACTGACCTTTGGAAAATTCGTCTGAGGAAAAGACCATGTACTACTGGTTGCTTCAAAAGGATTGTAGAGTGGAATAGGAGGAGGGGTATGAAAAGTCTGTTTGTAAAGATCTTGCTAAAGAGAAGCAAGTTGAGTCTTTAGACTTCTCATTTCTGCATCCTTTTGAGAGAAAGTAGTGGCAAAGCTCTGATTTGTCTGAATTAGGTGGATTAGATCGTTGTGAAGTTGATTCATTTTTTGTTGGAGTTGTTGTATAACTTGAGCAGTTCTTTCTGCAGCAGTGGATGTCTGAGATTGTAAATGGTTGAGCTTGGACTCAATTCTATGCATGACTTTGTTCTGAGCAATAGCATTTTCAGATTGCCAATTGAGAACAACTTCTGCTTAAGAAAGGTTTTTGAGTGATTCGTCAGATTGGACAACTTGAGATTGAACCACCTTTGGCTTTTGGGTAACAGTTTCATCAAGAGGTGGAAAATCAGTATCATAAGAGGTAGAAGGATGTTGAAACATCATAACCTCTGGAACAATGGGTGAAGAGTGTTTAACGACCCATTTTTGAGAGGATTTGCAAGACTTCAAAGAGGATGTTTTGGAAATCCAATCAAAACCTTGTTTATAATAGGGTAAAGGAGCTTTTGTAGAAGTAGAAGTGGGAAGAGCCATTGATGAACTCGAACTAGGGGGACGTCTTGGAAAACGGGTTTCAAGAATATCCTATGTAGGATTTGTTACAGGAGGTTGTTCAGGAGGATCAGAATATCTGACAATAAATTCATACTTGCTAGAAGGTTCTCCTAATAGACCTACAGTAGGATCTCCATCAAGTCATAATTGGTAAAGGGATTTAGGTTTGGAGGACTGTTTTGTAACAACATGGTGCTTATCTCTAGAACCAGGACAAAAGATATTGATCAGTTTGCTATTGTGTCCTTATCAAATGATTAATCTCTCAGCTATGATCCAACTTTTTGTCCAGCCTGTACTTCCACTTCCAACTGTCACAGTCACCAGCAATACATGCATTCCAGCTGGCCTTGTCGTATTTGTGGTGCAACATATTCCGATGATGAAGATCATGTGAATTGCAACCTGTCATTTTCTGATTGACAGCTATTATTGCAGTTCCTATTGCCAGATTCCACAATCATTGCAGTTACTGTTTCCAGATGCCTTCCTATCCGTTTGCTTTTCTTAAGTCAAAACGTGTGTGCTTCAGTGTGAAACTTGTGTGGGTCCGTTATGCTTTAATCATTATGATTGTATAATTAAAGTGTGTAATCATGTGTGTGTCATAATGATGTTTTTACTTTTATCATTGCGGTGTGATGTAAGCAATTATGTCATTTTGTTTTTCTTGTACCTAAGCCATTCTCCTATAAAATGACTTTATCTTTTAGTTGTATTCAGACTTCGAAGACTTAAAAAAAAATTCAGAAATAAAAACTCATGTTTTCTAATTAATCCCTCTCTTCTGTCTAGCACACCTGAAATAATAATGGTGAGATTTCTCAAAGTACTGAGATAAGAAAAGAACTTACCTGGTTCTTTATCTTTATTCTCTCTCTCCGGTATCTTAGTCTTAATCTAGTGAACTCCCTTTTGATGAGTTATTTTTGGAAATGGAAAGAGACCAGTCTGACCAGTAAGTCCCGCTGAGCTAAAGAATGCGTTAGGGCAGTCAGTGTCTTGGATGCTGGTACTTCGATGAGTTTCTAAGGAGTGATTAGTCTCTTGTTGGTTTTAGAGATTAGCACCGAGAGACTAGAGAGTGAGAATTTTGATAAGGAATTGGGTGTTCCGCCTCGTATTGGTATCAGAGTCATATCACCATTCTTATGGAACGTATGTTTTAGACAGATTCAAATCTTATGACTACTTCTTCTACTCCAAATCTTTCAGCTTCACTTACTTCTCCATTACTTAAATCTCCTTCTACTAAAATAGATAGTTTGTATGAAATTACTTATGTTTCAGATACTAAACTTCTTCCAGATATTATTCCCCCTCTTCTTAATCCTTATTCTGCTTTTGCTAAACCTAGTTCTTCATTCTCTGTCAAAACCCTTGTTAAACCTACTCGTAAACTTGTAAAAGAATATGTCCATTCTTCTAAGTTTGATAAGTGTCCAATCCCAGCTTCTTTAGAAGAGCAGTATGTCACTCTTGAAATCCCCCAATCCAATATTAATCAGTGGTTATCAGAAGGATACACCCATATCTATTTTGGTGCCATTAGAATTGCAGTCACCTATCATGGCAGAAAAGGTCTTCCTGCTTCCTGCAGGTTAGCCTTACTTGATACCAGATACCCTAACTACCAGCATGCTTGTCTTGCTACTGTTCTCACTACCCTTAATGCAGGCACTATCATGCTCACCTTTAAACCAAACTTCAACATCTCTCTTAAGGATGAATTCTGTTCTACAACCTTGCAAGTCCAATTACAAATCTCAGGTGTTGTCCAAAAACCTGGATCCATTTCTGCTACTATTCATCACCAGATGATATAAAGAGTACAAGATCATGCTCTTGATCTTTCACTTCCAAGTACCACAGAAGCTTTGCTTTTTACCATGGATTACTCTCATGTTTCTCATTGTACATCTATTCCGAGACAGATTTCTCGAGAAAAGCTCATTGAGTTGCTCCCAGATCAGTGGGTTACCTCATATGAAAAACAGCAACAAGTCCTAGCCCCGGTGTTTGCCAATAAGTCTGTAATGCTTTCAAATCCAGACGGCACAACTACCATCAAATTCCTCAAGCTAGATGAACCCAGTGCTCATCCTCCTAAGTTTCACACCCAGTTTATGATTCAGCCAGTAAGTATTTTTGACCTTTTTTTTCCTGAACCACAGATTCAACATGTCACCTCTTCAAGTCAGCCTATTTATTACTTCACACATCCAGATGATCATAGTCCCTATGATCTTGAATGTCAATGTAAAAGTTGTAAAAAGGCTTGTGCAACCCAACCCCTTATTGTTCCAAAACAGTCCTCCAAACCTAAATCCCTTTACCAATTATGGCTTGATGGAGATCCTACTGTAGGTCCATTAGGAGAACCTTCTGGCAAGTATGAATTTATTGTCAGATATTCTGATCCTCCTGAACAACCTCCAGTAATAAATCCTACATGGGATATTCTTGAAACCCGTTTTCCAAGACGTCCCTCTAGTTCGAGTTCATCAATGGCTCTTCCCACTTCTACCTCTACAAAAGCTCCTTTACGCTGTTATAAACAAGGTATTGATTGGATTTCCAAAACATCCTCTTTGAAGTCTTGCAAATCCTCTCAAAAATGGGTCGTTAAACACTATTCACCCGTTGTTCCAGAGGTCATGATGTTTCAACATCCTTCTACCTCTTATGATACTGATTTTCCACCTCTTGATGAAACTGTTACCCAAAAGCCAAAGGTGGTTCCATCTCAAGTTGTCCAATCTGACGGATAACTCAAAAACCTTTCTCAAATAGAAGCTGCTCTCAATTGGCAATCTGAAAATGCTATTGCTCAGAACAAAGTCATGCATAGAATTGAGTTGAAGCTCAACCATTCACAATCTCAGACATCCACTGCCGCAGAAAGGACTGCTCAAGTTATACAACAACTCCAGCAAAGAATGAATCAACTTCACAACGATCAGATCCACCTGATTTAGACAAATCAGAGTTTTACCACTGTTTTCTCTCAAAAGGATGCAGAAATGAGAAGTCTAAAGACTCAACTTGCCTCTCTTCAGCAAGATCTTTACAAACAGACTTTTCACACCCCTCATCCTGTTCCAATTTACAATCATTTTGAAGCAACCAGTAGTACATGGTCTTTTCCTCAAACGAATTTTCCAAAGGTTAGTCAACCTTTTGCTCCTATGGAAACCAGATCTGAAGCAGATATTGCTTTCGGCACTACTCATCGCCTCCATGCTAAGCTCAGAGAACAACAAGAAGCTCAGCATGCAGAACAAAAATGACAGAAACACTTGGCTCGTAGAAAAGGAAAAACCAAGGTAAACCCTTCTCATCTTCTCATTCCCAAAGTAGACATGAAGATCAGTTTATGGTTTCGTATCCAAACCTGATCTCTCAAACTTTACAAGAGATGGGATCTTTACAAATCCCATACGTTCCACCTCTAGAACCTTTACCTTGTGTCCCAGATCCTTTTGAACCATCTCCATATACTTTAGACACCTCTTTACCATAAACTCTTGCAAGTTTCTTCCCGACCTCTCCTATTGAGTCTTCTCCTCATATTTTAACTGAATCCTCACTTTAGTCTTCTGATGATGATAATTTCAGTAATCCTAGCCAAATCTTAGGTACTCAGTTCATGAATACTGAACCTCAAATTTATGAAGAAAACGCTAGTACTGAAACAGAGCTTCCTCATCCCCCAGCTCCTCCACAACAACAACCACCTCCTCAGAATACTAACACTTCAAAATTATTCACTTTCACCTTTGATGATGTTTCATTTTCTAAATGGCGAGATAGAATCTTTGAGTTTCAAGCGTGGCTCCAGAAAGAAATGTTAAAGCCTCATGCTCAGATTCAGCAAGTCCTTACTCAGTTTACTACTAGACTCACAGGTACACTCAGAGAGTGGTGGCAAGAATTAGGCGAGTATAGACAAATTCAATTTTGTCAACTCCCTGATCTCAACTAAGCACTTTTTGTCCTTTATAATGAATTTTGTGGCAGACCTCAAGCTCATGAATCAAAAATGAGAGAAGAATACTTTTAGATGAAGTGTTGCTCTTATAAGAAGAAAGATCTTAATCACCATTATCAATAGATGCTCAAACGATTCCATGCTCTTTATGGTATTGATGATCCAAACATGAAACAGGCATTCTTGTCCTCTATCCCAGAATCCTTGTCCCAAGAAGCTACAAAAATCATGTAGACCTAAGACAGACCTCTTCAACAATACACTCTTGGTGAAATCTACCAGTTTGTCCTCACTGTTTTGGATAAACTTTGTGCTCAAAAGAAATTCTTTGAAGAATATGTGAAAAGGTCCAAGCAACCAACGAAAGTTTGTCAGTGTCCAGATTTGTAGATCAAATGCAAAAATCATGATCGATGCACTTGCTCCACAAACAAGAAACACCATTTCTTCAAGTCAAAGCCTTACAAGGAGCATCTTTCAGAAAACCAAAGTTCAGACGCTTTCTCAGGAAAAAGCCCTTTAAACAGCGCTCTACCAACTGATGTTATCTTTGTCACCAAAAAGGTCATTTTGCAAAAAACTGCCCCAATCAGAAGAATAAGTCACAGGAAATGATTCAGTACCTTATACAAAAAGGTATTTCTCTCTCTGATGATGAAAATGAAGATAAATTTTCAGTATATGATACTTCTACTTCTCAAGATGTTCTTCAATTCGATCAGTCCTCAGATCTTACTTCTGATTCTTATAATTATGCTTGCTATCAACTTCAATATGCTGTTCAACCATCTTCATCAACCATTCCTTCTGTCATGATAAAACTTTTCCCTACCAAATATTCCAAACCCATACCAGTAATTGCCTTCATTGATATTGGTGCAGTCACTTCTACCCTTAACCCAGACATTCTTCCTTCTTCTTTCTGGCAACCCCATAAAGAAAAATTCCATACTGTCAATGAAAACCCCTTTACTGTGTCTTTTATCAGTAAACCTCTCATCTTTGAAATTTTTCCCGGCTGCATACTCACAAAGTCCTCAGTTCTCATCTTCCTAAGAAAGACCTAGTTTTTTGGTTTTGATCTTTATTCCAAGCTCCTTTCTCTTAAAATCCTCCCTGAAGGTATTTGATTTAAACAACATTTCAAACCATGGACTTCTGTTCATAATCTTTATGCCCTTCAACCATCCATTGATTTCACAGACTTAAAAAGTCAGCTTGTCCAAGATTCTTGTGCCGAAACACATTCAGAATTCCTACAAAAATGTTCTCATCCTCTGTGGTAGAACCCTGATTTCTTCATCAAACTCTCATTCCACATGAATGAAGATATTAACTCGACCAAAGCAAGCCATTCAGACATGAATCCAGAACATCTCCTCTTTACTAGATCAGAATGTTCACAGCTGCAATAGCAAGATCTCATCGAATCAACCACTTCACAATGGGCTTGTGAAGCTTTCTATATGAACAAAAGATCAGAACAAGTTCGTAAAAAATTGAGATTGGTTATCAATTACAAACCGTTCAATCATTTTCTCCAGGATGATAAGTTTCCCTTACCCATGAGACAAACTTTATTTGCCTGTCTTTCAGATGCTAAAATCTTCTCAAAGTTTGATTTAAAAGCAGGATTTTGGCAACTTGGCATTCATCCTGATGATAGATACAAAACTGCTTTCTACATACCAGATCACCATTTCCAATGGAAAGTCTTACCATTTGGTCTCAATACAGCTCCTTCATTATTTTAGAAAGCCATGACAAAGATCTATGCTCCTATACTGCATAGTGCACTCATCTATATAGATGATATCCTTCTTTTCTCCAAAAATGTGCAAGAACACTACAAACTTCTCCGCCAGTTTACGCAGATTACTAAAGATCACGACATCATGCTTTAAGCAGAAAAGATGGAAATTGCCCAGAAGCAGATTGTTTTCCTTGGCATGCAGATTCTGATGGAAAATATCACTTTCAGCCTCACATTGATCAAGAATTACTCAAGTTCCCTGATGAGTTACAGACTAAGCATGAAATTCAATAATTTCTTGGTCTTGTCAACTATGTCAGAGCATTCATACCCAATGCTACATCTCTCACAAAACCATTGTCAACATTGTTGCAAAAGAATCCACCTCCATGGAGTTTTCAACAAACTCAATCAGTTCAACAGATCAAGCGAGTTTTTCAAACTCTTTATTCTCTGCATATTCCCTCTACAAGTACCAGAATTTTACAGACAGATGGTAGTGAAAAGTTTTAGGGTGCAGTTCTTTTTGAACAAACAGAGCAAGGTGTCAGACAGATATGTGCTTATCAAAGTGGCAGCTTTAAACCCAGCCAACTTCATTACCACTCAACATTTAAAGAAATCTTAGCAGTCAAGTATGCTATTGAGAAGTTTGAATTTCATCCCATTGGTCATCATTTCATAGTCGAATCTAATATGAAATTATTTTCTCAAATGCTCAATTTCCACAAGAAAAAATTACCTTATCAACTTCTTCTCAGATGGGTAGAATGGTTCAGCAAATATTCCTTCACTGTCAAGCACATCAAAGGTAAAAATGACTTCCTTACAGACTATCCCTCTCGTCCAATCCAAACAGAATCAGCTTTGCTCCATGTGTTCATGTTTCAACCCTTTTCGTCTTCTTCTCCTCCATGTTTAGAAATTCCAGAGTTCCCAGATCTTCTCAGATCTAATTTCTCAAAAGATCGAATTAAAGAATTAATGTTTTCTTACCAGTATAATTGTGTCTTAGTTCATGGTCAAGTTTTCTTTAAAACCCTTGGTGTTCATCCCACTTATCTTTTTGCTAAAGTCATCCATCTTCCTATATAGTCTCATTTCCTTTATTTTATTTTTCCCATAGAATTGTTTAACTTTCTTTGGTGTCTCAGTCATCTTCATCATTTTGCTATTGAAGTTTCTAATGATCTTTTTAAGCAAGTTCTTACATGGGGTCATGATTCAGAAGACTTCAATAGTTTTCTTGTCCGTTTTCTTACACGATTTCAGTCTTTTCAAAAATGGCAATCATGGTAAAAAATCCTTTGTCCTAAACACTAGTCCGTTCTTGTGTTCCATCATCCTTACTTTGTTCGTTCAGATGGTGTCTATTTCTCAAATAAAAAATTTGACATAATTAAACAGAACCCTATTCCAGTCTTTGATGGTAACCTCAATTATGCTGCAAAAATCAGGCCTCTCCAGAAACGGCTTTTTGAAAATAATCAGATTATTCCTGATGAGTTATGGCCAACCATTACTAATGTGACTCCCTGGTCCACTTTTCCCAAATCTTATCTTAATAATCTTTCCCAAGCATAGGATCAATATGTTGACTCTCTTGTCACACATTTTTTCACTCAAGAAGATTTTCCAGCTTGGTATTATTCAAACTCTCAACTAGAATCGTGGCAGACAGAAGATCTTGAAAATGCAAAAAGAAGATATGATGATCGTCACATGCAAAAAGAAAAAGCAGGTCCCAGCACAAAAGATAGTGATCAGTTTGCTATTGTGTCCTTATCAGATGATCAATCTCCCAGCTATGATCCAACTTTTTGTCCAGCCTGTACTTCCACTTTCAACTGTCCCAGTCACCAGCAATACATGCATTCCAACTGGCCTTGTAAGACCCAGAATTTCATTTTCCTGAGAGAAATAGTGTTTCCTGGATAAAGAGTATTTTTGGACGGAATAGTGTTTTCAGATGAATAGTGATTTCGTGTGAATAGTATTTTTGAGTGAATAGTGATTTTCGGGAAAAGGAAGGTTTCCTTAAGTTTCGTGAAATAAAAATTTTCCGGTGAATAGTATTCACGTGAATAGTGATTTTCGGAAAATGGATACCAGATATCAAAAGCTCCAGAATATGAATTAGAGTTATTAGAAGCTGAAGCGGAGTAAAGATGAGTTCGTTTGAGTGGATTTTAAAGGTTCCGAATATGTGTTGATAAAAATACCCTCGTTGAGAACGTTATGAATTTTAGTAAGTTTATAACCGATTGAAATTTTTCGAAGTATGGAAT
Organism: Litchi chinensis; assembly: GCA_019925255.1. NCBI lineage: Eukaryota > Viridiplantae > Streptophyta > Magnoliopsida > Sapindales > Sapindaceae > Litchi > Litchi chinensis. The sequence goes on from CM034471.1 coordinate 11,397,286, forward strand.
TGGAAGTTAAGACACCCAATTAGAGTATTGCATGGTCAATTTGATGATTGAATGACCATAAAATATTTTTGAACTTTATTGGAGTGTGAATGAGAATTAATTATATTAAAGGGCAAAATGGACATTTCATTTAAGTATACATGGATTTGGTGTGAGCATTGCATGGAAATAACTTGAGCAAAAAACACAATCCATGTGAGCTTGAATTAATCAATGGAAGAGTGGTGATGTAGTGGGTGATATATAAAGTTGAAAATAAATAAATAAATAATGAATGGAATGAAAGTGATATCAAGAATGGTGCTTGGTTAAACAAGATGAAAAAGTAATAAACAAACAAAAAGCAAGAAATGAGGAGAAGACTCGGTCAAACAAAGAAGCAAAAGTAACAAATAAATAAAAAGTAAGAAAGGGAGCAAAGAAGTGGTCAAACAAGTAACAAAAAAGGCAAACAATTAAGAAGCAAATTCAATTGGTAAAAAAAAAGGGCTGTGGAACCGAGACAAAACAAAAGTAAGTCGGTCAACAAAAGCAACTCACATTAGTTATAAAGGGGTGTTGAACCGAGAGACCAAATGAGAGAGAGATAAGTCGGTTGAGAAGGAAACGTGAAGAGCAAGCTGAAACAGAAACCGAGAGAGAGAGCTGACCGTGAGTGAGCTGGAACCGTGAGGAAGAAACAGAAATTCTGCAGCTCATGAAAGAGGAGGAGGAGAAGAAGAAGAAGAGATGATCCAAGCTTTGTGATCTCTCAAAGTCATCCACCTTCATCAAGAAAAATGAGAGTAAGTGAAAGATTAGTTTATGTTTAATAGATAGACTTTTAAGTTAATGAATTATTTGAGGTTATGATGAGTTATATGAACAAAAATCAAGGTTGATCTTCATTAATCCATGCTTGGAAAGGAAGAAGAGAATTAGGGAACTTTGGATTAAAGATTTGAGAGGTAAGGGTTAGGGTTTGTTGAATATAAATTGATGAAATAAATTTATGTTTAGTTCAAGGTTGTGGTTATCTTGATTGAAAGGAAATCTTGAAAAGAAAAGCAAATAATTAAGTTAATGAATAATTATATTAATGCTTGAGCAATTGTTGTTTTCATATATGTTGAGATTGCTTTAAATAATTAAATGTGTTGAATCTAAAGTGAATAAATTGTGGATAGTTGAATGAGTTTAGATATAAAGAGTTTGGGTTAGAAAGTGAGTGGAAGATTTTCAAGGATATAATATGATTATGTATTGATGTGTGAGATTGTAATGAAGTGAAATTGTAATATCTTTTGAATCCTAAACCAAGATTGTTGGTTGGAGTATATTGTAGGAGAGTCTCAAGAAGCGAAAAGGAGTGTTGGAGAGGTGGTGAAGAAATTAGAAGTGACTTGTGAGTGGTTTTATTTTTAAAGCATTTATGAATTTAATTCATAAGAATTGAGTTATTTAATTATTGTTTTAATAAAAGAGGTTATTATGCAATTTTCAAGTTATTTTAGCATGTTACATATTTTATATGTGTTGCATGAATATTTTCAGTAAATTGCTATTATGATCATTTGAGTATTAAATCAATTTAGTATGTTGAGTAATTATACTCGAGAATTTTACATGCTAAAGTTATTTACAGATAATAGGCTTCGGCCTCAGAAAAAGGTAAAGTTTTATTTCAAACAATAAGCTAAAAGAAAAGAAAGAATTTTTAGTTAATTGAAAAAGATATTTTAGATGCCTTGGGTTTACCCTAGCCCCAGTTAAGTGCCCAACTGAGTACCCTATGCATGTACGGTAGATGTGAGAGAGTCACTAACCAAGAGTGGAGTCTGGACGACTCTTAAGAGAGAGAGTCAGTTGAGTCACCCTCTGCACGTATAAGGGTAGTGTAGATTGGACCGATTGCGAGAGAATAATGCGCGCCCAGAGTTTACGCATCGGCAACTACATATGGCAGATTCCTTCATTCCTAATGGCTAGCTAGAGATTTATGCGGCCACGACAGGAGTAGTTTCCCTGGGTTGCCCTTGGCGAGTTAAAAGAGAAAAGCACGTCCATAGACGTGAAGTTTATTAAAGTAGAAGTTGTTTCCAGTTTTTAGAAATAAAGAAAGATTTATAAGAATTACTCAGTTTTGTAATTTTTATAAATGTATAGAAAGATTATTAGTTTACAAAGTATTATGAGTAGAAATCCCACCTCACAAAGTGTAGTATCATTAAAGTTTATTTAATGATTATTTATATTTATTATGTTGTTGTAATTAAATTGCATATTTCTGTTCTATCAATATTCTATTATATGAGTTTTAAGTTAAGTATGTGTTTATGTGATGAATTATCGAGAATTAACGTTTTAAGGCGTATCGCCTTAAAAACGAGTTTACTTAAGAATATTGAGAAAGAATTTTTATACGCCGATGGTTTACCCTAGCCCCAGTTAAATACCCAGTAGAATGCTCTATACGTGCATGGTAGATGTGAGAAAATACTAACTAAGAGAGAGAGAGTCAATTGAGTGACCCTCTGCACGTATAGGGTAGTGTAGTTCAAACCGATTGCGTAGGGGTAACGTGTGCCCAGAGTCGCGCATCGATGACTGCATCGGGTAGATTCCCTGATTCCTAGTGGCTAGCTAGAGATTTATGCGGCCACGACAGGAGTAGTTTTCCCTGGGTTACCATCAAGGCGAGAAATGAGAAAGTTTTCGAAAGAAATTCAAATTGAATTTCAGAAACAGTTGTATTTGAAAATCTAAAAAGTATTTCAGAAAAATACTTTAGTTTATGAAATGGTTTAAGGTTTACCTCACTGAGTTTTATACTCACCACCCTATTTCGTATTTTATGAAAATCCTCCCCAGGTGTAGGGACGAGCCGTCAACCGAAGAGGCTCCATCAGACGCGTAAGTGGCCTGACGCAACAGCATCACTGCATAGGTTTAGTTTAAAAGTATATGTCATGCATTCCACGCACTCTTAATGAGTATTCATAAATTATATTTTGAGTTGTATATAGTACTTTGTATTTATAAAATTAAGTTTTCGATAAATTAAATTATCTATTTGTCTTGAATAAAATGGAACTATATTTATGGATTTCACATTGAAATGTTTGTGGTTGGATTGTGAAAATATATTTGAGGGCCTGAGGCCCAGTAGTGGAGAAATGTTTGTCATTGAAGTGTTTTATTTTGGAAATTTACAGGGTGGCATGTTTGAAAAACAATCGTTATGCTGCTCAAATTTTTATAAATCCGTTTTATAAATGTTCAAAATAAAAAGAAAAATTTTCTCACGTTTCCGCATTAACAGAAAGTTTCAAAAAGTAAACGGCGTAGCTTTACGAGAACCTTCCAGTTGGATCAGATATCCGCTGGAGGGCTACCGTAAGGCGGCCGGCAGGCCTAGTAAGGAGAGGGGCTTGTCAGGCCTTGTCCTATTTGTGGTGCAATAGATTCCGATGATGAAGATCACATAAATTGCAATACACAATTCCTTACCAAAATTCTCACTCTCTAGCCTCTCGGTGGTAATCTCTAGAATCAGCAAGAGACTCATCGAAGTACCATCATCCAAGACACTGACTGCTCTATCGTATTCCTCAGCTCAGCGAGACTTACTGGTCAGGCTGGTCTCTATCCATTTTCAGAAATAACCCATCAAAAGAGGGTTCACTGAATTAAGACTAAGATATCAGAGAGAGAGAATAAAGATAAAAAACCAGGTGAGTTCTTTCCTTATCTCAGTACTTTGAGAAATCTCACCATTATTATTTCAGGGTGTGGTAGACATAAGAGAGGGATTAGCTAGAAAACATGAGGTTTTATTTCTGATTTTTTTCCAAGTCTTCGAAGTCTTAATACAACTGAAAGATAGAGCCATTTTATAGGGGAATGGCTTAGGTACTAGACAAACAAAATGACATCATTGCTTGCATCACACCGCAATGATAAAAGTAAAAACATCATCATGACACACACATGATTACATACTTTAATTATACAATCATAATGATTAAAGCATAACGGACCCACACAAGTTTCACACTGAAGCACACACGTTTTGACTTAAGAAAAGCAATCGGATAGGAAGGCATCTAGAAACAGTAACTGCAATGATGGTGGAATCTGGCAATAGGAACTGCAATAATAGCTGTCAATCAAAAAATGACCGTTGCAATTCACGTGATCTTTATCATCAGAATCTGTTGCACCATAAATACAACAAGGCTAGTTGGAATGCATGTATTGCTGATGACTGGGATAGTTGGAAGTGGAAGTACAAGGTGGATAAAAAGTTGGATCATAGCTGAGAGATTGATCATCTGATAAGGACATAGTAGCAAACTGATCAATATCTTTTGTGTTGAGACCTGCTTTTTCTTTTTGCATGTGACGATCATCATATCTTCTTTTTGCATTTTCAAGATCTTCTGCCTGCCATGATTCTGGTTGAGAGTCTGGATAATACCAAGCTGAAAAATATTCTTGAGTGGAAAAATGTGTAACAAGAGAGTCAACATATTGATCCTGTGCTTGGGAAAGATTTTCAAGATAAGATTTGAAAAAATTGGACCAGGGAGTCACATCAGTAATGGTTGGCCATAATTGATCAGAAATAATCTGATTCTTTTCAAAAAGCCGTTTCTAGAGAGGCCTGATTTTTGCAGCATAATTGAGGTTACTATCAAAGATTGGGATATGGTTCTATTCAATTATGTCAAATTCTTGTTTTGAGAAATAGACACGATCTGAACGAACAAAGTAAGGATGATGGAACATAAGGACGAACCAGTGTTTAGGACAAAGGAGTTTTGACCACGATTACCATTTTTTAAGAGATTGAAATCGTGTAAGAAAATGGGCAAGAAAACTGTTGAAGTCTTCTGAATCATGACCCCATGTAAGAGTTTGCTTAAAGAGATCATTAGAAACTTCAAGAGCAAAGTGATGAAGATGACTGAGACACCAAAGAAAATTAAACAACTCTATGGGAAAAATAAAATAAAGGAAATGAGACTGTGTAGGAAGATGAATGACTTTAGTAAAAGGATAAGTGAGATGAACACCAAGAGTTTTAAAGAAAACTTGACGATGAACTAAGACACAATTATACTGGTAAGAAAACATTAATTATTTAATTCGTTCTTTTGGAAAATTAGATCTGAGAAGATCTGGAAACTCTGGAATTTCTAAACATGGAGGGGAAGAAGACGAAGAAGGTTGAAACATGAACACATGGAGCAAAGCTGATTCTGTTTGGATTGGACGAGAGAGATAGTCTGCAAGAAAGTTATTTTTACCTTTGATGTGCTTGACAGTGAAGGAATATTTACTGAACCATTCTACCAATTGGAGAAGAAGTTGGTGAGACAATTTTTTCTTATAGAAATGGAGCATTTGAGAAAATGATTTCATATCAGATTGGATTTTGAAATGATGACCAATGAGATGAAATTCAAACTTCTCAATAGCATACTTGACTGCTAAGATTTCTTTGAATGTTGAGTGATAATTAAGTTGGCTGGGCTTAAAGCTGCCACTTTGATAAGCACATATCTGTCTGACACCTTGCTCTGTTTGTTCAAAGAGAACTGCACCCCAAAACTTTTCACTAGCATTTTTCTGTAAAATTCTGATACCTGTAGAGGGAATATGCAGAGAAGGAAGAGTTTGACAAACTTGCTTGATCTGTTGAACTGATTGAGTTTGTTGAGAACTCCATGGAGGTGGATTCTTTTGCAGCAATGTTGATAATGGTTTTGTGAGAGATGCAGCATTGGGTATGAATGCTCTGACATAGTTGACAAGACCAAAAAATTATTGAATTTCATGCTTAGTCTATAACTTATCAGGGAACTTGAGCAATTCTTGACTAATGTGAGGCTGAGGGTGATATTTTCCATCAGAAATCTATCTGCCAAGGAAAACAATATGCTTTTGGGCAATTTCCATCTTTTTTGCTTAAACCATGATATCGTGATCTTTAGTAATCTGAGTAAACTGGCGGAGAAGTTGGTAGTGTTCTTGCTCATTTTTGGAGAAAAGAAGGATATCATCTATGTAGATGAGTGCACTATGCAGTATAGGAGCATAGATCTTTATCATGGCTTTATGAAATAATGAAGGAGCTGTTTTGAGACCAAATGGTAAGACTTTCTATTGGAAATGGTGATCTGGTATGCAGAAAGCAGTTTTGTATCTATCATCAGGATGAATGCCTAGTTGCCAAAATCCTGCTTTTAAATCAAACTTAGAAAAGATTTTAGCATCTGAAAGACAGGCAAATAAAGTTTGTCTCATGGGTAAGGGAAACTTATCATTCTGGAGAAAATGATTGAGCGGTTTGTAATTGATAACCAGTCTCAATTTTCCACGAACTTGTTATGATATTTTGTTCACATAGAAAGCTTCACACACCTATTGTGAAGTGGTTGATTCGATGAGATCTTTCTATTGCAGCTGTGAACATTCTGATCTAGCAAAGAGGAGATGTTCTGGATTCATGCCTGAATGGCTTGCTTTGGTCGGGTTAATATCTTCAGTCATGGGGAATGAGAGTTTGATGAAGAAATCAGGGTTCTGCTATAGAGGATGAGAACATTTTTGTAGAAATTCGGAATGTGTTTCAGCACAAGAATCTTGGACAAGCTGATTTTTGAGGTCTGTGAAATGAATGGATGGTTGAAGAGCATAAAGACTAAGAACAGAAGTCCATGGTTTGAAATATTATTTAAATCGAAGATCTTCAGGAAGGATTTTAAGAGAAGGGAGCTTGGAATAAAGATCAAAACCAAAAACCAAGTCTTTCTTAGGAAGATGAGAACTGAGGACTTTGTGAGTAATCTTACAGCTGGGAAAAATTTCAAAGATGAGGGGTGTACTGATAAAAGACATAGTAAAGGGGTTTCCATTGACAGTACGGAGTTTTTCTTGATGAGGTTGCCAGAAAGAAAAAGGAACAATGTTTGGGTTAAGGATGGATGTGACTGCACCAGTATCAATGAAGACAATTATTAGTATGGGTTTGGAATATTTGGTAGGGAAAAACTTTATCATGACGGAGGGAATAGTTGATGAAGATGGTTGAACAGCATATTGAAATTGATAGCAAGAAGACTTATCAGAATCAGAAGTAAGATATGAGGACTGATAAAATTGAAGAACATCTTGAAGAGTAGGAGTATCATGTACTGAAAATAGATCTTTAATTTTATCATCAGAGAGAGAAATACCTTTTTGTGTAAGGTACTGAACCATTTTCTAAGACTTATTCTTCTGATTGGGGTAGTTTTTTGCAAAATGACCTTTTTGGTGACAAAGATAACAACTGTTGGTAAAGCGCTGTTTAAAGGGCTTTTTCTTGAGAAAGCGTCTGAACTTTGGTTTTCTGAAAGATGCTCTTTTCTTGTAAGGCTTTGACTTGAAGAAATGATGTTTATTCTTTGTGGAGCAAGTGCATTGATCATGATTTTTGCATTTGATCTGTAAATCTGGACGCTGACAAACTTTCTTCAGTTGCTTGGACCTTTTCACGTATTCTTCAAAGAATTTCTTTTGAGCACAAAGTTTATCCAAAACAGTGAGGACAAACTGGTAGATTTCACCAAGAGTGCATTGTTGAAGAGGTCTGTCTTGGGTTTGCATGATTTTTGTAGCTTCTTGGGACAAGGATTCTGGGATAGAGGACAAGTTCCTTACCAAAATTATTTGGATCATCATATTCTAGTTCTTTCCTTATCTCAGTACTTTGAGAAATCTCACTATTATTATTTCAGGTGTGCTAGACAGAAGAGAGGGATTAGCTAGAAAACATGAGTTATTATTTAAATAGTATATTAATATAATATTTTACAATAAAATATTATATTATAATGATAATATAAGTATTTTAAGTTATTATTAATATTTTATTATATTATAATAAGAATAATATATAAAAATAATAATATTTTATAAAATATTATATTATATTATTATTTGTTATATTAGTGTGATAGGAAAGCTTTTTGTCACGCCAAGGCGTGATAGAAGGATCTTTTGTCACGACAAGCCGTGACAAAAAATTATCCTGTCACGTTCGGATTATTAAAGCATGACATCAACATGACGTCAGAGTTGTTCCCGGAACAAATGCAACATTCATTTTAACAAGTACGTAACGTGAACTTGTTGTCATCAACGTCACAGTTGTTCAGTAAACAAGTTAGACGTTTAACACAACGTCTGAAGTTGTTAAAATTGAACAAAATGCATGTATAACATCAGCATGACGTTAGAGTTGTTCCCGAAACAACTCCAACGTCGATTTAACAAGTACGTAATGTCAACTTATTCCGACCAATATCAAAGTTGTTCACTCAACAAGTTGGACGTTTGTCTCAACGTCTGAAGTTGTTAAATTAAACAAAACGGATGTATGACATCAACATAATGTCAGAATTGTTCCCAGAACAACTCCAACGTCCATTTTAATAAGTACGTAACGTCAATTTGTTCCTACCAAGGTGAAAGTTGTTCTTTCAACAAGTTTGACGTTTAGCACAACGTCTGAAGTTGTTCAAATTACACAAAATGATGTATGACATCAACATGACGTCAGAATTGTTCCTGGAACAACTTCAACGTCCATTTTAACAAGTATGTAACGTCAATTTGTTCCCACCAACGTGAACGTTGTTCTTTCAACAAGTTTGATGTTTAGCACAATGTCTGAAGTTGTTCAAATTGAACAAAATGATGTATAACATCAGCATGACGTCAGAGTTGTTCCAGGAACAACTCCAACATCTATTTTAACAAGTACATAACGTCAACTTATTCCCACAAATGTCAAAGTTGTTCCCTTAACAAGTTTGACGTTTAACACAATGTCTGAAGTTGTTCAAATTGAACAAAATGATTTATGACATCAGCATGACATCAGAGTTGTTACCCTAATAACTCCAACATTCATTTTAACAAGTACGTAACGTTAACTTGTTCCCACCAACGTCAAAGTTGTTTCCTGAACAACTTTGATGTTTACCACAATGTCTGAAGTTGTTCAAATTGAACAAAATGATGTATGACATCAACATGACGTCAGAGTTGTTCCGGGAACAAATCCAATGTTCATTTGAACAAGTACCTAACGTGAACTTGTTCAAACCAACGTCAAAGTTGTTGAGTTAATAAGTTGGACGTTTAGCCTAACGTCAGAAGTTGTTCAAATTGAACAAAACGGATGTTTGATATCAGCATGACGTCAGAGTTGTTCACGGAACAACTTCAATGTCCATTTGAACAAGTACATAATGTGAACTTGTTCTCACCAACGTCAAAGTTGTTCAGTTAACAAGTTGGACGTTTAGCCCAACGTCAGAAGTTATTCAAATTGAACAAAACAGATGTTTGACATCAGCATGACGTCAGAGTTGTTCTCGGAAAAACTTCGACGTCCATTTGAACAAGTACATAACGTGAACTTGTTCCCACCAAAGTCAAAGTTGTTGAGTTAACAAGTTGGACGTTTAGCCCAACGTCAGAAGTTGTTCAAATTGAACAAAACAGATGTTTGACATCAACATGATGTTAGAGTTGTTCCCGGAACAACTTCAACGTCCATTTGAACAAGTATGTAACGTTAACTTGGTCCTACCAACGTCAAAGTTGTTCACTAAACAAGTTGGACGTTCGTCTCAACGTCTAAAGTTGTTTAAATTGAACAAAACGGATGTATGACATCAACATGACGTCAGAGTTGTTCGTGGAACAACTCCAACGTCCATTTTAACAAGTACGTAACGTTAACTTGTTCCTACCAACGTCAAAGTTGTTCACTAAACAAGTCAAACATCTGAAGTTGTTGAAATTAAACAAAAACATGATAGGAGAACTTCTTGTCACGGTTGGGCGTGACAGAAGGCTCTTCCATCGCGGCAAACCGTGATAGAAAGCTCTCCCGTCACTGTTGGAGTATGACATTAGCATATATTAGAGTTGTTTACTGAACAATTCCAACGTCCATTTGAACAAGTACTTTATGTGAACTTGTTCCTACCAACGTCAAAGTTGTTCAATGAACAAATTTAACATTTAGTATGACATCTAAAGTTGTTCAAATTAAACAAAAGTGCATTGTCGTGATAAGAGAGATTCTTGTCATGCTTGTGTGTGACTAAAGTCTCTTCTATCATGCTTAAGCGTGACGCTTGCTATGGGCATGATGTCAAGCTCTTGTATCATGGCCAACTGTGACAGAAGGCTCTCCCGTCACGGATAGATCATTAAATTATGGCATTAGCCTACATCCTTTAAAAAATGCATAGGCATGATAGAAGAGCCTCTTGTCATGCACGAGCGTGACAGAAGACTCTCCCATCACGTCTAAGCATGATGTATGCCTTCGGCGTGATGTAAGGCTCTTCTATCATGGCCAACTGTGATAAATGACTATTTGTCCTTGTTTTTTTTGTTTTTTTTTTTGAGATACCGTTATTTTTAATTAAAATAAAATAAAAGTAAAAATAAATTTAAGTAAAAAAAATTTGTATATTAATAAAATGAAAACCACGTCCTCTCTCTCTACCCAGATCATCTCTTTCTCTCTCTTGTTCTTCTTGTTCATCTTTCTTATTCTTTTTTTCTCTTCTGCTTCTTCTCTTATCTTTCTTCTTCTCATTCGAACTCAGAATTATCTGCTCTTTACCTTCTTTTTCTCTCTTGCTCCTCCTCTATCTCTTTCATTGAAACCGTCGCTTCTTTCAGCCATGTGGCCGTACCATTGTTTCAGCACCATTGTTTCAGCGGCCAGGTGTTGGTGCGCGACAACACCATTGTTTCAGCATGGCCGCGCACCATATCAGTGTTAGTGCTCGGCTGCACCACTACTTTAGCATGGCTGCGCACTTATACTAATGCTATCCAATTTAATTTTTAATTTTTAATTTTAAAATATAGAAAAATATAATAACTTAAATTGAATTATTTTATATTAAATAACTTAAATTGGACTAAAATATTATTTAAATATATTTTTTAATAAAATAATTTTATTAAATTTATTTCTTCAAAATATATAAAAGTAGTTTTTATTTTATTTTTTATATAAAAAGTTACCGTTACAATTTAACTTTTGAACATTGCATATGATGAAACTAAAATACAGTAATTTTATTTTTTGTTAAATTAAAATTCTTACTTGTTATTGAATTGTAAATTCATTCATAATTGTTTTTGGATGCGAATTTGAAATGCAATTTAATTATAATTTATTTTTTAAAAAAATAGAAATTGTTATAGTAAAATTTTAAAAATATTGTGATAGGGGAATCGTGATGGGAGACTGTCCTGGCATGCTTGCCTCTTGTCACGCACAGACGTGATGGGATAACCTCTCGTCATGCCTAAGTGTAATGAGAGTCTTCCGTCACACTTGCCTTAGGTGTGATGAGAGGCTCTTCTATCATATCAAGCACGATGGGAGGCTCTCCCATCCCATCACGGCCAAGACTTGCACTAGTCATAGGTATGTGGTTGTACCATTGTTTTAGTGTGGCCATGTATCTATACCAATGTAATCCAATTATATTTTTAATTTTTTATTTTAAAATATTGTAAAATATCGTAACTGAAATTGGAAGTTGTCCTATCACGCTTATGTGTGATGAAACACTTTGCTGTCATGCCTTAGGCATGATAGGAGACTCTCCCATCACGCCAAATGGGAGACTCTCTCACAGCCTTCCTGTCACTTATAGGCGTGATGATAGAGCCTTCTGTCACGACTTGAGTGAAAATAAAGTCTTCTCTCATAGCATAAGCGTGGCAAGAAGACCTCTTATCACGCTTGTTATTTTTTTCTACTTTTTTAGGAATTTTGATCCCACCATTTTTATTTATTTTCGATGTTGTACAATTACAAATCAATTAAATTACTCATTATTTTGGAATTTGATTTTAGTATATTGTATTAAGTATTTTTTTTTTGAAATAGTATTAAGTATTGTTATTAATATTAGTACAAAATGATAATATTATTATTGTCACACAATCTATACCTCGAGGAAGAAAGAAATTTATAATAACAACCAAATAAAAAACCTTATCAAATGAATGCGAAAGGTATAAGTCAAGAAACTTGACTAGAAAATTTAAATTCATCTGATCAATTTAATGTTCAAAAACATATATAATCATGAATAAATTATTATATAAATAAATTAATCAAATTTATATTTTTTTATCACCGTAACATTGAACTTGTTCCAATTTAAGTTTCTTTATAATCTTTATTTTCTTCATTTTTAATCCAATTTAATATTCTATTTTATATTTTACAATATAGTAAAATGTAATAACTTAAATTGGATTATTTAAAAAAATAATTTATATTGAATTAAAATATTATGTAATTATATTTTTAAATAAAATAAGTTTATTAAATTTGTTTCTTAAAATACATAAATGTATTAACATTTAATTTCTATAATTTTCAGAGAGATTTCTATTAGAATTTGTTTTTGCATTTACATATTCATCTAAACAAATTAATTGCATTTAATGTCCCTTATTAACCAAAATACCTTTCAGCATGACAGGAGAACCTCCCGTCACGTTTGGCTGTGAAGAGACGAGAGAGCCTCCCTTCATGCTTGACTCGACGAGAGAGCCTTCTGTTATGTACAAGGCAAGCGTGACGAGAAAACCTCCCGCCACTCTTAGAAGTGATGATCGTGATAGGAAATTGTCCCGTCATGCCTATGTGTGACAAGAGATAAGTGTGACTAAACAGACTCCTATCACATTCCTACTGTTAATATAATAAGTTCATTAAATTAATTTTACATTTAAATCAAGTTAAACTTTTTTTAATCTACAATTTTAACTTTTAATAAAATTTAAAGCTTATTTTGATAACATCACATTCTCTTTGAAGTTCTTGAATATTATTATTTCATAACTTCAAAAAAATTTTCACTTAAAAGAATATATAAAATATGCAACAAAAGTTTTACTTATCAACTAGAATTTTACTAACACCATTAGTTATATCAATTTTAACGACAATATGAATTTCAACCTATAAAAAGTTAATATAAAAGAAAATAATATTTTCTCATTTTTATGCTAATAAATTCAACCGCAAGATTGTAACTTTTCTGTTAAAATAATTATCATCACCTCCTCACACCAAAAACTCATTCTCATAATCCTTTAAATGCCTAGGAATAAACATAAGGTCGACATTAAACATTCTTAAACCAAATGAAATAACATGTGCTTCTCCAATTGCTGTGTCAATATTTAATTTAAAACATCCTTAACTAGGTGACTTCCAATTGATAAGAGCTAAAACACTTGGAATCTTCCAGGTTAGATTAGAACTATGAAAACCTACAAGAAAATAATAGGATTAGCTACAACATTGACAAATGTTCAGATAGAGACAGTGATTATTCATGGATTTTTATAAATTAAAGCAGAATAAAATGACAGATAAATTATTATAATGAAAAGTGTAATGACTTTAACTACATATTCAGTATCAACCACATCAAAGTAGTGAAAAGCCTCATAAAAAAAGCGGTATCGATGCAAACCAACAAGGATCGCTTCTCTTGCAATGTCACTATACTTAGCATGATAATAACTAATTACTAAACTTCTCCTGCCTGTCACCTCCTTTGCAAACTTGACCATCAAAACATTATCATCTCCCAATACTCTTTATGGGTGAGTTTTTATCTGATTTATTGGGTAAGGACTCTAAAACCCAACCAAAAAAATAGAATAAAGTTGCAATTAAACTATATTCAATTGAATATTTTATAATTATGCAAGATGAGCTTGATGAATTCCATTCACATATTTTACCTTAACAAATTTATAAACTCATATTAGTTTCTACCACAGATGAAGAAGTAAAAAATTATGTATAATCAACTAGCGGTAAGTGGCCAACAATCCATTTCTCAACAAGTAGCTACTTAATAGTGTCATTTTAAGGCATTGAACAATCATAGAAACTACTCATAAGATGCAAATTCTTAATTGTATATGCTATTGGTTTCATGTATCGTGCATGTGCACAAACAAACATAAACTCTTATCAATTAAAGTGTTAGAACATCAATAAACTCTCATCAACTAGAATCACAACCATATTGGAGAAAACTTCCAAAACCAAAATAAATATTGTGGTTTTTTTCAACCTCAACTTTAACATGAAATTCCACAACTTTAACTGGTGTTTTCCTACACAAACCAACCACAACAAAACAAAACAAGAAGCAAATGAAAACAAACAAGTAAAACTAACCCACATAGTAAAACACATCAACCAACAAAACCACAAAAAAATATTCAAAACACAAACACATAATTGATAGACAACCAACCAAACCAAATAAAAATTCAAAGCAACTCAACTCCAAAACCAAAATGAACCTATCAGGTTATCACAACAACATGTAAATGAAATGTTAATAAGTCAACTTATCACAAAACGTGAACAACAATTTTAGTTTCCTTAACAACTTATGACAATAAACATCAACCCCTCGCAAAGTCAAACTTTAAGGGTATAACTAGAATTCAATTAACTATCCTCATAGGTCACAATATCAATAGTACCAGAAAACCATGCAATTTAACTTTTTATCATCGTGTAAAATGAATTGTAAGACAAAATATTAGGAACTAAAACAACAAATAAATAACTTTACAAAAGAGAAGTGCACTACAAATTCATGAAATGAAGATCAAGATTATATTTTAATATTCAGAAAAGCAACCACCGACTCTTATTTTGATACAAATTGAAGATAAAATCAACTCTAATTAAAGCATTCTCTTGTTGTTTACTTGTTTCAAGTAGCTAATCCTAATGATAGTAGGTTAATTAATTTTCAAAGAAATACAACATGTATGTGATTAACTAAAAGAGACCTATATTTAAAGGGTGAAGTTATAGAAAAGCATTCAACTCATTTCCTTATGTCTCTAAATTCCTTCAAGTCCACTCAGCATCATGAAACTAAAACCGAATAAAGCTACAAGACTAGCTAATTCTTCAAAGAGAAATACCTGGAATTTGCTCGCCAAAAAATAAAAAAACAAAGCAACTTCTAACAAAAGAAGTTTAAGCCAAATTGAGGACACTCACAGATAATAACAATGCAATTTCTAGTGCTTCTGGATCCTTGAATGCAAAAAAAATTGTCTTTGATTGTCCAGCTTTACTGCACCCAAAAAAACAACAAAACCACCTCTATCAACCTTCACTTTCTAGCTAATTCCTCAAGCATCCTATTTCAATCTCAATAAGCCAAATAAAGCAAATATCTTCCCTTCATTTTTCACACACCAAACCCACCAAAAAAACTAAAAATAAAAAATCACTTACATTTTTACTTCCCTTGCTTCTATTCACTTACATTTTTTAATCAAAACAAAACATATATACAAAGTGGTTTCAAAATAAATAAATACAAGGTCCAAGTTTCACAATCAACACCATAAAAAAATTAATCAATTTCTCATTTGTGAAACAAAACAAAAAAAAAAAATCCCATATTTCCTTCATTAAACCCCCTTTTTCTCAACATCCAAATACAAAAATCAACAATAAGTGAACAAGCAGTGGACTGAACATCTCACAAATTAATTAATTTCCCATTTCAGACACCAAAAACAACACAAAACCCAAGATCCAAAATCCCATTTTTCACAAACACAAAATCAAGAATACCATATACCAACCTTAGAATCTGAATGTGTTCAATATCATCAGAGAAGAAGAAGAACTCATGAATCTCCCTCTTACTAGCTAGATCTGACAAGTTCTTCATTTGCACCATTCTCATATGCAAAACAAACAAACCTAACACAGAAAAAAAATCACTTCTTTCACTAATTAAAAGCAAATATCAAGGGCTATTTGCTCAAACTTAAAAGAACCAACAATCCCACTTAAAACAAATTACAACTACAATTTTGGTATCTGGACTTCACTTCACCAATAAGACAATAGAAATTATAAACGAAATCAACAACCAACAAAATAGGGAAGACATCTCGATAACCTGGTCAGGAGCGAGCTTGGCAAAGAATTCACAAGCAACATTTTGTAACTGTACAAGAAAGCCTTTTCTGCCACCACCTTATTTCCCTCCACATAGCCTAACCTTCAAGGCAAAAATTTCAACAACCAACCATTCATCGTTTAAACAATTTTGAAACATCACAAATAACTGAACCTAACAAGTCTCTAACACACCAACAAGCCAACCTTTTCGAAATATTATTTATAAAATACATACCTATCGACAACGGAAGTGGTAGCCTTTCAGTTCACATCCTCCAACACCTACTTCCTCATCCACATGCGACTCACCAAGCTTGCCTTCAAGACCGCGGAAACGGAAGCCCCAAATCAATGAATTCGAAACCCAAAGCATCATCAATCTCCCAAACCATCATCAGAAACTATCATCAATCTCCCAAACCTTCATCAATCATCAGACAAACACCATCAATCCAAAATAAAAGAAAAAAAATTAGGGAGAAGGAGAGACGACAGTGTCGAGAGAGACAAAGATGGGGAAGGAGATGTTGTACGAGAGGTGCCATTGATGAGTTTCGATACCCATTTATGAGTTTCCACACTGACTGGAAACCCTTTCCATCGTTATGGGTTTTGAAATTGTCGGTGGAGGTTGATGTCGCGAGAGGGAGGTTGATCAGCGAAAAAGGGAGATGGGGTAGATGAACTGGGGAAGAAAATTGACTTTGGTGTTTTGTGTTTTTTTTTCCAATTGATTTTGTTCAGGCCCCTCAACCGGTTGCCTGTTTGCTGTATTAAAAAAATATTTTTTTCTATTTTTTTTTTCTAGCCATTGGATCTCAAATTTTCTTATCCAATGGACCCAAACCCACCCTCTCTGTTGTTTGTATCATACAAACGGTTTTTTTTGTTTGTATGGTAGCCGGTCACTCTTCAAGATAAAGCATCAGCTACCTTGTTTTCTTTTCTTAATTGGTAGACCATGTCATACTCCAACCCAACAAGCTTCACTATAAATTTCTATTGTTCTCACGTGACAATTTTCTGCTCTAATAAATGTTTCAAAGTCAATTAATTAATATGAAGTCTATATAATATGTGAATTCTAATAAAATTTATCATTAAAAATGAATTCATTAAACTCTAATAGACTCTAGATTGGATACACCCTTTTAATCTTAGTTTGACCAAGTATAGATTGACTCTTTTGTTTTTTGCGTTTATTATTATTATTATTATTATTATTTTTTGTTTCTTTTCCAATGTGCTGATACCATCTTTCTTGTTTTTGTTTTCATTTCCAAATCTATTCTCTTTCCATCCTGTTTTATTTTCAGATCTATTTTTTTCTCCATTTTTAATTTTTGTTTTGAATGCAAATGTTTTTGTTTATGGACACTCAAATCCATTTTAAATGCTAAAAGAACTGTGTTATTCAGATTCGTCGCACAAATCACAATCAATTTCTATTGTCCTTAAATTAATATTTTAAAAACTCAATACTAAATTAAGAATGACTAAATTAATAACTACACATGAAATTAACACGCGCTACAATTGAAAAACACGACCAACCGCCTAACATTCTATTTGTATCAAAAACATATATATATATATATATATCCAACACCCCTCGTACTGTCGCTCAAAACATAATCAGTCAACAAAAATAGATACAAACGGATGGTTGTCATGGACACTTTCTACTTATCTCATGGCTCACCGATGTTGGCAATCAACGATACATTACCGGCAAGGCATTTCATAAAGGGTTGGAAGGAGAAAGTGTTTAGAGAGAAACCCACTTCGATTTTGATTATATCTGGTCATTGGGAGACCCATGTTCCCACTGTCAACGTCTTTGATCGAAACGACACCATCCGCGACTTTTATGGTTTCCCCAGTCAGATGTTCAGGTACCTACACCTTTTCTTTTCCTTTTTTCATTCACATTTACATTTAGTTTGCCATTTATTTGTGATAGAAAAAGAATATTTTAAAGTTAGAATAATGGAATTTTAATTATTATCATTAGCATCTGGAGACGCCTTTAATATATTATCTAGGGATCCTCCCACTTCCTCATTTAGTTTGACATAATCACTAATGATCCCGTTATAGTTTTTAGGAATCTCATTTTACCCCTTACCATTATCACCATTATTGAAATGACCGAAATAACTAAAGTGTCCTAATAGTTTTGTCTTTTCATGTTAACAATCGAATTTTGATTTTCAAAGTCAATTTTGACGAAAAGGAATTTTTTGGATATTTTTATAAAATATAAGTACTATTTGATCGATTTCATAAAACGACAAAAGGATATTATTGATTTTTAAAAATACTAAAGAATTTTTTTATTATATCAAATTGCAAGGAGAAAAATAAGATTATCCCTATAATCTATCAACTGTTATCAAATTCAAAAGACTCTGAAATGATTATGGTTTGCTTTGCGTGATTGTTCATTATTGCTGTTGAAGAATTCACCAAAATTTTCTGCTAAGTGCAACTTATGTGCTGGATGTTGGTTTTGTGATTGTTGAATGTTCTACTTTTATGGGTTAAAGTGGTGGAAATTACCAGAAACACTCATTTTAAAAGGGTCTTTTTTTTTATCCATTATTTTGTTTAAAAAAAATTATTTTTAGCCCCTGAAATAAATTAATTTCATGATATACTCAAATTATTCATAATGCTCCTGCATATTTTTACCCATAAACCTTTAACTTTTAAAATTTTATAAAAAAATTGATTGTGTAATTACAAAACAGCCCCTACCTATATAAAGTCTAAGAAATCGATGGAAAGTCATTTCCATCATTGATCAAAAGTGAAACCTCTACCCATTTTGTTCGACCCGTACCCGATCGAGACATGACAAGCTTGTTCAACATTTTCCGGCCATTCTCTTGTTGTTTCCGACTTTGCCAAAGCATCTCTTACCGCCGGCAACCTTCTCCATTTACTAAGGTGCGTAAACTTTGGTTTCTATTTAAAAGTTTGTATTTTTTTATTTTGTTTTTGCGATTTTGAGATATTTTTTTGTGTTATGGATATTAAGTTATGATTATTAGGTTGAGAATAGGTTAGATTTAGGTTAAAAATGATCGATTCCAACAGTAGTAGCATCGTCGCTATCAGATCAGTTATTCGTAGATATTCGATTTTTCACTTCAGTTTTGCACTTGAGTTTGACATTCTCTGTTTTTTACTTTGGTTTTACACAACAATTTTTCATTGAGATGTGAAAAACGGAAGTGAAAAGCTGATCTATAACATTGATAGGTTATTTAGATACAATTAAAAATCGATTTAATTTTTCACATCCAAAATACTAATCGCATTTGTTGTTTTTCTTTTCTACAGATGGATTTCAAATATAAATATAGTTTGCAAACAATTAACAAGAATACGAGTGGGATTACATACATTGGTCAGAAATAGCTCGTTAAAATAATTGCAGTTATTATTACATGAAATTTGTATGACCGATTCATAGGAGAGTGCTCGTTCAAACATATGCTGCCTCCATGATATTATGGTTTTTTACTAGAGAGGTAGAGGCTCCAGGTGGGCACTGTAATGTAATATGGTTTGAAATCGGGGTGAGGGGGGAGAGAAAATATAGATTTGGGAAACAAGAGTTTTTACTGATGACAAGAATTGCTTTTGTGGGTATCGAAATAGAAATCTTTAGTACATTACAAACTGACATGAACAATATCCTATGACAATTATTCAATGAAGTGTTGCCAAGTATGCCTAATCTAGCCATCTTTCTCAAGGCAAGGAGTCATCTAATGCACCAAGGCCATGCAGTCGACGACGTAATAAATGATAAGGATTTATTGAAGTTAGCTAATGTAGGGATCACTTTCCATTTTTTCACAAGGCAGGATGATAGGGCCATCATTGCTTATTTTATGTGTGTCATGATAAAGAAGATTGAGGTGTGGAGCTCATTCCCTTAGGGTATATTAAGCTATTGTATATTGATCAATTGCCTTCATTTGGCGATTAATGAAGAACAGATTAAAAACCCATCGATTACCATTAATATTTATGGCTATATTCCAGCGTTTCAGGTACAATTAATATAGTTAAGATTTATAGTTTCCTCCTAATACGGTTAATATATAAGATTATATATATATATATACTAACTATGTGCTTGTTTTTTGTTTAATCATTTTTGCATTATAATGGTGGTTAGTGGAAATTTTCTTGACGTTGAGGGAGAAGATAGGAAGAAGTAACCAGTTATTGAAAAATGAGTTGTCAAAACATAAGAGATGGACACTTAAAAGGATGTCAAAAGGCATAAAAAGCCTTGATGATTTTCCCCTCATAAGTGGCGAACCTAACCTAAATTGGTTTTTTTTTTTTTTTTTAACTATCCTTATTTATATTAAGTATATAATAATACTATAACTATATATATGTATACATTACAAATAATTGGCTTGGTGCAAATCCTTGAGCCCATTAACGCTGAAAGAGATACGGATTATTGAAAATCTTTCAATTCGAAGCATTTAGTTGGCAAAGATGTACATAAAGTTGGTGGCGAAAAGAGTGAGGATGGTGATGATAATGACGATGATGACAATGATGGTGCACAAGGTGATGATGATTATCAGGTGGAGGATGGAAAAAGTGATGATGATCATATGGTTGATGAGATTACAAGGGGGGATGATGAGTTGAATGAAGACGTTTGAAGCATGCAATCCAAATAAGAGGATACCTTTTCAGAGTTTCGAGCAAAAAAGTTGCACGATGTACGAAATGTACATCTTGATGTACAAATCTTCCATTTATTTTGTTGTTTACTAAATATTCATTTGAGTAAATGTAAAAGTTGTGGACATATTGTATAGTAGCATAGAGTAGGATAGAGAGACAGTCTCTAAACCTGATAGACGAAGTGTAATTATTTAAATATGTAGGTTATATTTTATTGGATACTAAAAAAACAGGAGAAACTTTATCAAAATTTTTTACAATTATATACACTGTGTAAAATGATATATATATTCTACAGGTGAAGCAGTTGTTTAAGTATCTTATGAATTTACAGAATGTAACTCATAAGAAATTAAGATAGATAAGAGACAGAAGACATCCTATAAGATTGTTAAGGAGATGGATAAGAGGCTGAGACGGGTGGAAAAATATTTAAAAATTCCATAATCTCTGGCTGGTAGGCATGATCCGAAAGATGATGATGACGACGACGACGACGACGATGATGGTGAGAGCCCCGTCCGGGATGAGAACATCTATTGCCTACCACCACTACCATATCAGGACGAGAGGGTCCATTGATCACCTTTCTATGAGGACAAAGTGGTCCCTCAGTCACCTTTCCATGAGAACCAATCAGTCATTCATTAGAAGGATTAGGAGGTCCATTAGTCTCAAAATGACCACCAGTCACTCCATCAACAAGAGAACCAAGAAATCCGCCACTCTTAGAAGGTCTCAGGAGGTCTATCAGATACAAAGGTTGAGCATGGTGATGACCAGGTACATATAATATATCTATTGTGTTACAGTCTAACATATAATTCTAAAGTAATTTAAGTTTTTGATTTGCTTACAGTTGCAGGATGAGATCATTTAGGAACGGGGCCAACAAAAGACGAAGCCAAGGCATCTCTGCAAACACCATACATATATCCTAAACCACCTAAAAAGAAAAAACAAGTGCCCCAACTATAGGTTGAAAAGGTGGTAGAGTTTATAGACCCCGTAGAGGCTGTCTACAATGAATATAAAACTTTCACATTTTTGGACCTCAGGTATTAATAAAAAGCATCATTATCCTTTCATCCTAGTTGTTAATGTAATAAATTTACAATCAATTTTTTTTTTCAGGCGTGCGGTTCATCGTTGTGAGTGGTGTATGATACCGAATATATTGCAAACCCTTGCGGACGAGAACCAATAGTTAACTTCAGAGCACATCGATTCTTATTTGATGTGCCTATGAAAAAAGTGATGGAATGAGGTTGAAGACAATAGATACGTAGTCCATGAAGATTCCTTGTTTATGATTGTTTATATTTTAGTTAGTTATGCATTTACAATTTCAATGTCACCATATCCTTGAAGTTAAATAACATGTTTAATTTTTATCTTGTAGGCATTTATGATAATGTACTACAAAGAGCATTACATCGATAAAGGAATGAAATTTGATTCGATTAAAGTTGATGTACTCTTTGATTGGTTTGCAATTGGTTGTGGTCAAATAGATGCGTCAGTCTCGTGGTGGCATGTTGAAAATGTAAGTGTTGTTGGAAGATTAAAATTTATTATTCGATCATCCAAATTAGTTCTATACCACTAACGTCTTCAAACTGCAGGTGTTACTATAATGTAGTATGAATCAAAATTACTGGGTCATCTGTCAGGTGTGCCTAAGAGAGCAGAAAATATTAATATATGATTCATTTTCAAATATTGACGTAGCCGAACGGATCAAGCTGCTTGAGCTGTTGGTGTCTTTCATGCCCATTTTGTTACAATTTATGGGATTTTATGAGAAGATTCACATAGATATGCCACCGTGGATAAGCGGTGGAAACTTGAGCATCTTGATAGATCAGTTGTGCCCCAACAACTTGATAAGTGAGTAAATTTATAACTATATATATATATATATATTCTAAATGTTATGTTAATATCATCTAATTAATTTATTACTAATACAGAACGAGTTATGAAATGTATGTGACAATGTACATACGTGATCTTTTTCAGTAGAAAAAGAGTACATGGAAATCAAGACGACCCGATGTTGCAGGCGCTATTGCATTGAGGGTAGAGATTGTTAGGGATCTATATATGTTTTCGACATCATTGTATAAAGTAAATAAATTTGGGAAATGAACATTAGACTTTGATGAAGATGTTGTATATAAGTAAATGTATTAATTTATTTATTAATAATTATTCATTTTGTTAATTACCATTTTCGAATAATATACTGAAGGTTAATATTGCTAAGTTAAAAATCAAGAAATCAATTTTTTAAAGGGGTTAAAGAACCGACATTGGTTTTCAACCTACTTGAAAACCGATCAGAAGAGAAAATAAGAAAAACTCATGATTTGTTTTTAAAGCGGTTGAAAGACCGAAATCAATTTTTCAACATGCTTGAAAACTAATTAGTAGAATTAATTAAAAAAAAAAAAACTCGTAATCGGTTTTTAAGGGATGAAAAACCAAAATTGGTTTCTTAACCTCCATAAAAACCGATCCTGTGTTTTCTGCCTTTTTTACCCATTTTTCACTATATTTGAAGGTTCCCAATGACCAAAAAGACATAAAAACCATAGAACTAATGTTATATCCCACAACGGATCACCATTACAAACAAACATAATTGGATAAATCAACATTGAGATTTGCACAAAGTGAAACCTTGTCACCTAATGTTATGTCTTAATTTAATGTCATTATGTGGAGCCATTATGTAAGTTATTTATTCAATTTTATGTTAATTGATTAAATTGAGATAACTTGGGGCCATTTGTTGGTGATTAAAAGTCATCTCAAGGGAAGAAAATCAAGAAAATCAATGATTTTTTTTTAAGTGGTCAAAAAACCAAAATCGATTTTTCAACATACTTGAAAATCGATTAGTAGAGTAAATTAAAAAAAAAAAAAAAAAAAAAAAACTCATAATCGGTTTTTAAAGGGGTGAAAAATTGAAATCGGTTTCTTAACCCCATGAAAAACCAATCCTATATTTTGTCTCCTTTTTACCTTCTTTTTCACTATATTTGAAGGCTCCTGGTATCCAAAAAGACACAAAAACATAGAACTGATGTTATATCCCATAATGAATCACCATTACAAACAAACATAATCGGATGAATCAACATTGAGATTTGCACAAGGTAGAACCTTGTCACCTAAATATCATATCTTACTTCAGTGTCACCATTTGGAGTCATTATGTAAGTTATTTACCCAATTCTATGTTAATTGATTAAATTGAAGCAATTTTGGGGTAATTTGTTAGCGATTGAAAGCCATTTGAAGGGATGAAAATTAGGAAAATCCATGATTTGTTATTTAAAGTGGTTAAAAAATTGAAATCAATTTTTCATCTTGCTTGAAAATCGATTAGAAGAGAAAATCAAGAACAACCCATGATCAGTTTTTTAAATGGGTTGAAATTGGTTTTTCAACTTGCTTGAAAATTGATCAGAAGAGAAAATCAAGAAACAACCCATGATCGATTTTTTAAAGGAGTTGAAAAATCGAAATTGGTTTCTTAACCCCACTAAAAAAAACAATCGTTTATTCGCTTCCCTTTTTACCTCATTTTCCACCATATTTGAAGGTTCCCAGTTACCAATCGATTGTTAAATTTGATGTCAATCACTTCACTTCATTCATTAAATTTGCATTCATTCATTAAAATTGATGAAATTAAAATTAGTGACTTAAAAACCGATTTGCTTGTAATAGTATCATGATATTTTATAAATGCAGTAATATATATATATATATATTTAACATACATGAAACAGAAGTTCAAATTAATGTCTAATAATTGTTTTCATCATTACCTACCATTGGATTAGAAGTAAGAAACTGTTGAGGACATCGACGTTGGTTGTGTCCAGTCTTATAAAAAAGGTGGCATCTTCGAGATGGTGGGGTATTTTCACGAGTATTTGTGCTTGTCCCAGCTTTTGCATCCACGACTACATTTATCCTTTCACTAGCTGAAGTAAGGGATTAGGGTAACGAAGACAATTGTGTCCCTTTTGACCATATTTCCCATACTTTTTTTGTGCGATGAGCTTCCCAAACGAGAGGAATTCGAACCTCCTTTAACCTATCTACTTGTCTTTTTCCTATAGGTGGTAGTACATCCATGCTTCTAACTTCTGCAGAAACATTCCAACTGGCTAATATAGCGACGTGATTTATCAAACATGCATATGCAACTTTCAATCACTTCGTGCTATAATACTGACTGCAAAGTGTATCACAACTGATGCCCTTAAACTTAACATGTATCAGAAATTTAAATGTCATGATATGACATGAAATATCGAAAGCAACAACATACAATTACGATACTTAGTGATAGCACATGTATGAACACATGACAATTGATCTAGGTTCCACTACTTAAAAGTACATGTGTTCTCTTGAATATTAACTATCGCATCGCCTTTGCTAGGATGCATGACGCTGTACGTGATTGGTTTTATAATGGGATGTACGCTATTTTCCATTGATAACTTTTTTGCCAACATGATATGATCATACGCAGCAGTGGTAATATAAGTTGTGAGCTTCTTAGTAATAACACGTCCATTATTAAATCATCTCTGCATCACATTTCTCACATATTCATATGCAGTTATTATTGGCAAACGGTGTACTTACATTATGCAATTGTTGAGCGACTCTGTAATGTTGACGGTCATCATTTCATATCTTCTTTTTGGATAATGTGCTTGTGACCACCTGCTCACTCCAGCCTTAACCAAAGTTTCATGTGTTTTCGAATGTAACGCCCGAATTTCTTTCAATATTCTATTGCAATCATTTGGCACATTACAGTATGTTGCATTAGAGAATGCATTTTCCATATCTAAATGTTTTTTACAATGTTGTTTAAGGTTTTGCCACAAGTGAAAAAAACATAATATGTGTGGGACTTCAAGAACAGCTGTTTTCGTCTCATTCGATATGCTTTTATGATGATCGAATACAATAAGCAAATCATCTGACATGTCGATCGCCTCTCGCAATTTTTTTAGAAATCAAGTCTATGAACAATCTGACTCTCTATCAGCAAATCCAAAAGTGATAAGATGAATCATCTCCGACCCATATCTGCATGCAATAAAAAATATCACCCATTTACATTCGCCTTTCAAATGAGTAGTATCAATAGCAACAACTGATCTCATGTAAAACCGAAAACCCTCGATGAAAGCTCCAAGTGCAACGAACAAATACAAGAACTGGTTGTTTTCATCTTTCTCAATTGCAGTCATTATGCCGGGGTTTGATAGTTTTAACATTTTAAAGTAGGACGGAAGCTGTTGATATGACTCATTCGCTTGTTCATATGCTAGTTTTTTTGCATATTGTAAAGTCTTTCAAACTTTACTGCACAAGATCTGCATGTCATACTGCTCTAGCATTTTCTAATAAGATGATTAGGTGTATAAATATCTCTCCCTACCTTTCCCGTATACAATTTTTCGATGACAATAGCTTTCACACTCTTCATATGTGATTCCATGACTGTTTGACGACACGTGTGTTTCGCTACATACTTTAACATAAACCACATTGAACAAATTTTTTTACATCCTACACGAACTATAAAGCTACGACTCTTATCCTTGCAACTGGCCTCAAATCGCTCTGTCTTTGAACGTCTAACTCGGTATTCAAACTTGACTTTCAGAGTATATTCTCTAATAACTATATTTATTTATTGTTTACTATCAAAGAATGCACATTTGTGCAATGTACCAAGTTGGTTGACGGTCGACATAGCGCTTGAAGTAGCCTTAATGTCGCCTAATTCTACACTAGGAATAATTCATTATGGTTGTGAAAGATTGCTCTAAAATTGTAAACCTGAAAATCTTATTTTTAGAAACCTTTATTCCTCAAAGGCATCATCAAATCGAGTTTCCTCTTCATCACTATCTCCAGTTTGCTCTTCGTTACTATCCTGTGTCCCATCACCATCATTTTTTGTATCCCGATCTTTATTATCAGTACCATCATTCATATAGTCATCATTAATGTCACAAACGGGACTTTCCATAGATGTAAATAGGGTGACAGAAGCATCAACCTAATTACTCCCAATACTTGAAATAAGATAAAAATGACTTTAAACTATATGCATATTTACAAGTTTATCTGTATCTACCTTGTCAGGCCTTATGTCTAGTATTGAGTCAGTGACAATTGAACGAACGGTAGACCTACTAACTCCAGCTCTAAAATCTCTCAGAATCTTATCGATATGAATATCTTTAACATTAATATTTTTTATCGCCATCAAGCCAACCACACAAAGATCGGACATGATGCGTATATTTTTAACTTGGTTATTTGTCATACTTTGTAGTAAATAATACATATGGATGTCTCATATTCTTTTATCAATGCCATCTTCTTTGTACACAATGTCCACCAACGATAAAAAAACTACTATCTTTATGGACTCCACACATGATCGACTCACCCCCAATGTAGTTACATTCATTCCACTCTCCATTGAAGTTGATTACGATCGTTTTTTGAGTCATTTCTATAATATTCAAATAATATTATTAATAAATTAGTCTCACTCCAATGGGTTAACACTACAAAATACAATCATATCGAATAAAATCTAACACTATAAATAAATATCTAGCATAAAAACACAAGAAATATCACAATTATATTAGTACTACCTAACTCAATTTTTAAGTGGACCAAAAAACCAGTACCGTTTTTTACTCCACTAAAAATCAAGTTAGACGCATTTATTGTGCACTCACAATACTCTCTAGCTAAATATAACCAAATAGGATAAAATATAATCATATCTAACCATATATAATAGTAAAATTCGATACACAACATTCAAAACGCAAAAAATGTCAAAAATATGAAAAAATTGCTTGTTTTGGTTTTTTATCGATTTTTCATCCCAATGAAAAGCTGATCTAATTCTAAAATTGGTTTTTCATCGATTTCAGTTTTTCGTGAATGAAAAATGATTTTATTGCAGATTTTGCAAAAACGACTAGTCTGCCTTACGAATACCATATATATCACAACCAAATCATTCTTACAGTTTTTAGCTTGCAATATGAATAAAACAACCTAAAAACCAACTAACAAAAATACATACATTACTTTCAAAACTCAAATTACTTCAAATGGAAGATTAAACTTCAAAATCTTTAATGGATGACTTGAATGGATCAAAAACCTTCAATGGACGAAGAAGCTTTAATGAAGAATCCCTTGCTAGATTGTTTTTCGGCTACAATGGTGAATCCAAGAACAAAAACTATGGATGAAGAAAAAGAAAAGAGAGAGGATGTTGTTAGGAAGAAAAAGACTATTTTGGCAATTTCGGGTGAGGGCAATTATATGATTTTAACTTAAGAGAATTGTAGTAATCTTGGGTGTACAATGGAAATAATTTGTTTGAGAGATCAAAATAAATTTTTATAAAATCTAGATAAAAATAAAAATTTCATTTTCATTTGGATAAAAACTATGAATTTCCCATTAAAGTGGTGTATATATTGGTAGATAGATTTATAATCCAAAAAATTAGCTTAATTTTCACATTCATTAGCATATATACTATTCTCTTACATTTATGTTTCTAACGTGGGATTCATCTAATTTTCTTTGGCTTGATATGTGGGTTTAACATTTCTCCTTAAATGTGAACTTCAAAATTGGGTTTTAATCATCCACCAATTTTTTTTTTTATTATTTTTTTAGAGTTGCTTTTTATCTAAGTTTGCCCTAGATCCATTAAGGTGTTTGTTAAGTTTATGATATTATATTAATTTTTCATAATTATGACTATTTATGTATTTTTTAGAAGCAACACATATATTATTGATAACTTTACAACTTAAAAGAGAAGTTTATTAATCCGGTTGTGGCATTCCATTGATTTATATATAAGGGGGAACTACAGACTAGATCAAGGTGATCCACTCTAAACTTGAAACCCATTTTGAGTGGGGTGCTCCATACACAATCCCCGTGGGTAAATACAACATATTGAAACATACAATATATTTTAGAACTATATTTAAAATTTGAATTTCACTTATATGTAAACATACATTTAAATTAAAAGCTATAATTAATTCTACACATAAAATTAAAGTTCACAAGTAAACTTATTTCCACTCCTAGAAAATTGTATGCACACCCCTTTTATTTATACACCCTATAAAAAATTTAAAATTTCTCTAATTTGTTTTTAAACTCTACTTGATACCAAAATTATCTCTTTTTTTTAAAAAAATAAAAATTATACTATATTTTTATAAAGAACAAATTATAATTTAGCCTACTGGTTTAAAATAATTACAAGTGGAGTCAACTTTTGGTGTTTATTATAGTAAACTCTTCCACTGTTAGGAAATTCTGTTAGAGTTAACCGTTGATTGACAAAAATACCAAAATGCCCTCACTTTTTAATTGTTTTTCAATAAGAAAATTAAAAATTAATTAAAAATAATAATTAATTTAAAAATTATTTATAATCCACCAATCACTACCATCTTTCTCTCTCTCCCCCTTCAGCTCTCTCTCTCTCTCTCTTTTTCTCTCACCACAACAGTCTTTGATCTCTCTCTCCACCATCTTTCTTCAGCCCTCTTTCTCTTTCTCTCTTTCAATGCTTCATCCGAGACGAACCATCTCCTTCATTGGCCTCCATCATGGTTTCTTCACCTCTTTTCTCCTTCTCGATGTCGATGATATAAGTTTTGATGGTTGGAGCAAACTGATCCATCTAATTTCTCCTATTTGATGGATTTTCTTTTTTATTTTTGTGATTTTTTTTTGATGGGTTCATCATCGATAGGCCTCGGCTCCATCCGAGATGCAGGTAGAACGATGAAGCAGTTCGCTCCATGTCTGATATCTTATTTTCTATTTTTATGAAATTTTTTTGTTGAAATGATTTGGTTACTTTTTGAGTTTTTGGATTATGTTGATCTGGATTGATAATTGATGATGTTATTTGATGATTGATGATGTTGGGTATTATTTTTTGGGTTTAATTGAAGATGGTTTGAAGATGATGTTTGGGTTTTTGGTCTGGATGTGTTTGAAGATGATGTTGGGTTTTATTTTATTTTTTAGGTATTTTGTCAAGATGTGTTTGAAGATGATTGCTTGATGATGTGCTTGGGTTTTTGTAGATGATTGATGATGTTGGGTCTAGTTGTATTTGCAAATTGATGTCTGGATGGGTTCGATGCTTGCAGTGCTTAGGGTTGATGATGGATGATTCCGGGTGTCCACTCTAGAAACCCAACATCTTGGTTTTCTAGGTGATAATGATGATGAATTTTTTATTTAATTTTTTATTTTCTTTTTCAATTAATCTACTTTTGAAACGAATCCAAATAAAATTAAGGTATCTGGCTTCAGAAGAAGAAGAAGAAGAAGAAGAAGAAGAAATGAGAAGAGAAGATTAAAAGAAAATTAAAAATTAGTTTTATTAAAAGAAAATTAATTTTTTTATTTAATTTATTTTAAAGCTTTTATAATTTATTTTATAAGAAAATTAAAAATAAGATTAAAAGACTATTTTACCCCTATCTCAGTTAACTTTAACGGAGAGATTATAATGGCAGGGGGTTTATTGTAATAAATACCTAAAGTGAACTCAATCTGCAATTGTTTTCAAACCAATAGGTTAGACTGTAATTTGCTCTTTTATAAATACACTCAATCTATACCTATTTATTTATTTATTTATTTTTATAATATTAAGATCATTTCAGCGTTAAAAAACATCTGCTCCTTTAAGCCACATTGACAAGACCCGAACCAGATTTTTTCTAGGCTCTTATCTGGAGAGTCTCGCCGGGCACTCCAATGAATATCTTATAACCCTACTCACGGTTAAGAGAGACCCGCGAAGCGAACCCCTAATATACTTTGCCCGTTTACTTTGCTTTGACTATATCAATTTCTATTTCTTTGAAAATAGTTGGGTTGGTATAAATTTTTCGCGTTCAATTAAAGAAAATTTTACTAAAAATTTGACAGCATAACGACTGTATTTTTAAGGTTTTCAAAATTTTCCTACAAGAAATTACGCTTTTAACTATTCTCAATCACCACCCAACTTCTTTTTGTCCATAAACATACATTTTCACAATCAATTTTACAACTATTATGAATGATAACCATAGTAGGGTATATATATGTATCATATGTAAAATTTACAATTACATACTACATGTTTTACAAAAGTTACAAGTTTCAAAATATATGTTACCAAAGATGCAATGTGATACATGCACTTCCTCGATTTCGTATTCACAAAACATAAACATGATTTATATGTAATGTATCCTTTGGTTTCGCCCATCTAAATTGATGAAAATTTCCTTTATCTTGATCACCTGAGATAATTTCTTGAAAGAGTTGGTACACAACAATAAAGAAAACTTATTAGCTCAACCAAGCGTAGCAATTAGAAAAAAATACATAATTAAGAATCATAAACTGATTTAAAATATTGATAGTTTTCAACAAATATTTTTCTTTCTAAACACACCATGTGTAACCCTACATGCTCTAACCATTCTCAACGTAGTACGTCATGTGGCGATTTTTCAACTGACACCAACCGTGACGCTACTGAGATATCTTGGCCATTACGTGCGGAATTTGCTGCATCGCAATCGTAGTGTGAAACAATCTCAAGTCGGAGCAACTACATGCGGAATTTTCTGCATCATATATTGTAGTGCTAATAAACTATAACTCTTTGTAACTACATGCAGAATTTTCTACATCGCTTATTGTACTGCAATTTAAGTTATAACTCTTGACGACTACGAGTTGAATTTTCTGCATCGCAATGTAGCACAAATAACTATAAATTTAGATGGTTACGTGCGGAATTTTCTACATCGCATGCGTAGCGCTAGATAGTGTGAAAATTGAGGGAATATACATGATCTTTGAAACTCTTTTTACTATGTGTAAAAAGCACAAACTCACTTATCTTTCAACGCTTTTTAGAAATAACTTCATTTTCAATTCTCATTACTAAATCCAATAGAAGGTTATTTACAAAAACCCAAACTTGTATTTGGAAAATCATTTTATAAATCTTTTAAGAATAATACTTACATTTTAAAGTAAGATTGAAATAGTGTAAGTGGTGTAATACTTTCTTTGGCTCACGACTCGCTAAAAGCTTCAACGGCCTCCTTGTGCTCCCCTTGCTTGCTCGTCACCTGCACATCACATCCTTATTTAGAGTGTACTACAGTGAGCTACACATAGCTATTCACATTGCTTTGAATACAATTTACTCTTTAATACAGTCTTTAGACTACAACCTTCCCAACTCGATTCTAACTTAACTGAAGCACTAAAATTCTGATTTCTTTGCAAAAGTTTAACTTATATACTCCTAGGGACATCCCCACGCAGTCCGTATAATTTTCAGAGGCTTGGAATGAAAAGTCAAAATTTTCGGACCCCCTTTGACCGAATACTATTCACAGCCCAATCCGTGGGCTTTTTCATTTCCGTTTTCACTTGAATCATCTCTCTATCTCCCATTTAGGTCACCCGTAAAACGGTTTTGAAAAATTCCAACTATAAAGGGGTGAAACCTATGAAATACCCCTATTTTTCGATATTTTTTCGTGTCAAAATTTACATTTTTTACATTCTAAACTCGATTTGCTTTCTACTATAATTCTTAGACTTATATATACTTGATTTTGATCATTTATCACACTAAAATGTAAAGATGAAGTGGCATTGCATAGTGACTACAATTGCCCTTCATCTAGTCTAACTATACTTTCATAACTATCTCTTTTCATTTTGAAATTCTATCAATTCCATATAATTTCCTAACCTCAAATATACATGAAAGCAAGTTCAATTTGATCACAATTCAATAGAGTTATACACACCCTTCCTTGGTCATGACGTCCACACATACTCACATCATTCAACTTTTCAATTTCTCAAGTTATTTTCTCTCAAACATTTCATCAAACACATTACCTACACTTAATTCACTTAATCCAACCTTAAATCAAATTCTAGGGTTTCTCCTACACAAACCCTAACTTTTAATTCGTGCATGGGTTTCCTTGTTTTGAGTCTTCCTTTTTACTTATTATAGTTCTAAACATAATTCCTATCAAAACCCCCATTAAATTTTTAACAACAACAACCCAACCATCAACATATCATATAAGCTTAACTAACATCAACTTTAGTAAAAGTGAGAATAACTTACTTTGATCTTACCCAAACTTTGATTTTCTAACTTGAAGAAGACCAGTTTCTTGGTTGGATCTTCAATTTAGCTTGAAAAGATTGGGTTCTTCTTCCTTTGTTGTTGCCGTCCCTCTCTCACTCTCTTTCTATCTATTTTGCTTCCAATTTCACTAAGTGTTGGAAGTTAACACTTGTTTATAGATTTCTCATAGGTGTAAATGACCATAATGCCCCTTGTTAGTTTATTTCACAATTCACTTAATTTTCTCTAAGTTTTAGATGACTAACATGTTTATGTTTACATCTATAACTCTTATTTGAACAAAAACCATTTTTCCATTTGTTTAAATATCTCTTATTGATGATAAAATGACCTTTTTATCCTTCTTTGCATTTATCTTACTATTAGTGTTAAAATTACAAATAAGAAGGTTCTCTTGCAATCCCATGGAATCAAAAGTTTCATAAACCTCATCATATGGTGTGAAGAAATGTTGTTTAGTACCTAGTAACTCACTCATTTTGGCATCATATTTACGATCATAAATTGGGATCCTTTTGGTGCCAAGCCAACCATGATTGCAAACTAATATTGATGATGATGATGATGGTGAGAGGTTGGCAGTAGCAAGCTAGGGTTTCCTTGAACTCCTAAGATGTCTCCAACTAAGCGACTGTTTGGAGTAGTTCAAGGAAGCGAGTGTTGATAGATAGAGACACCACACTATAAGCGACTATGAATTGCGATTGTACATTTCTTCAAGGGACTTGATGTAATTCAACAAGTACAGTCTGGAACTGGAAAACAAATTTTGCTCTGGAATTCTATAGCAGCTTGATATGGATTAGATGAATGCCAGACATTGGTCCTTGCGCCAACACAAGAACTAGCACAACAGATTGAGAAGGTCCTTTTTTTAAAAAAAAAAAAATTTATTTGGTAGTGTTTCATGTTTTAGATTGGTATTGGAATATTCACTAGCAATGCCAGTTTGATTTTGTGTGTGGGCATACATACAAAGTACTTATCATTTTAGTAATTTTACTAAAAAATAATATTAGATATTTAAAAAAAATATTAATTTGGCTGCACATACAATTTTTTGGGTGCAAATATCGCGACTCTTGTTGGAAGGCTCAATGAAGCACTCCACTTAACAAAGCCCGCAAGTTAGTCCAGTCCAAGCTAGTCCAGCTCAAGTATCAAGGTCTGCTGCAACATGCGCCTGTTGTCTTATTAACGGCGTGTTGACCAGTTGGGCTATAACATCCGACAAAGCAGGCATGGATCAAGGCTGTGACGGTGGGGGGCTTGGATCAAGCGAATGACTCTCTTGATCCCCTTCGGTCCATAACTCATTCTTTTCTCACATATAAAAAGAGAGAGCCGCCAAAAGGTAGGGGATCAAACTTTTTCTCTGAAGCACTATTACTTTGCTGAACTTACTCCGGATCTTTACGCTTTCAAGCACCCATGCCCTCAAATACTAACAGCTCTAAGATTCCACAACCTCCACACACTGCTAAGAAGTATAGTAGTCCTCTCTTAGACGGACGACTATCCTTGTGCTACATAGCTCATTCTCCATCAATCAACTCCTTTAACCTCCATTAGCATTTTGTAGCGTTTTCTTTCTCATCTTTATTTATTTAATTTCGATTGCTAACTGGAACGTCAGATTATCTTTGGTCAACACCATCCCAGTGTCAAGATCACCCGCTTTTTTTGTTCAACTTGCATAGGTTGCAAGGTCCTAAAGCAGCTTATGTGTGGAATTCATGTGAAGCAGGTGAGATGGTTTCTAGATTCAAGGATATAAATGTTTTAGATGTCTTATAGGGGATCTTGCTCTATTCCAATAGGAAGTCTTTAGCCTATATTTGTGTGGTGCTTTGGTGCCTTTGGAGGAGTAGGAATGTAGGTATATTCTCAGGCCGCTATGTAGAACCAGACGGGGTGGTTAAGTGGGCATTCAATTTTCTATGCGAGTATCAAGCTACTCTTAAAGCCATTTCTCCGAGCATAAGTGCACAACCTCAATTGGTTTCTTATTCCTGGCGTCCACCGGATAAAGAGAGTTCGAAATTGAATTCTGGGCCGCCAGACCAAAATGCTCGTTCATTGGGGTGGAAGTTGTGACAGAGATTACATATGGTGCTCATAATATTTATAACACACTACAACAAATTCTTGTGTTGATTATGTTATAAAATTCATAAATGGTTTTATCACAGGCATTACCCATCTCCAATATAATAACTACTACGGTATACCTTCCATAATGATTATGTTATTTAGTACAGTATTATCCGTTCTCGCTAATATTTTAGCACAGGTTTCACTCGTACTCTCGTTAATGTTTATAGCACAGACTTCACCCATACTCCAAAAGCATTATTTACCATCACATCCTTATACAATGCAAACGTCTGCTTGTGCTAATTACATATCTATCACTTACATTACTCGTGATTAATTTGCACTTTTCTTGTAGTAACAATTTTACTAGTAGAATTGATTAAACAGTAATCTGATTAATTTTTACACAAATTATTTTCTTAGCACGACTAATATTTGATGATAATTTTAAAAGTTGAAGCAATACCATATTGCATTAACTGTTCTAGTACTAACAACGTCTTAATGCCTCCCAAATGTTACAATCAAAAGGTAAGAAATCGGGTAGTTATGATTATGAATTCCTTAAATTTTTTGCCCATTCATTAATATTCAGGAACACAATTTTCAAAGAAAGAATGCAGATAGGGGAAGCGATTAATCAAATCCAACAAAGTCAGACGACCATGCAACTTGTGTTTTCATCATGAGCGATGACATTTGCATAACTAAAAAAATTGTATGTACAATCCTTTTTTATGTACATATAATAAAAATATGTAAAATGTTTTTTTTTTTTAAAAAAAAAAAAAACGCATTTATTTTTACCACGTTAATTTTTTTAAAACAATAAAATATTTTATAATCAAATAAATTATAAAATATTAACATTTTAAAATTTAGACATATATATATATATATAAAAGAAGACTCGCTTCTACTATAAATTTGAGGGGAGACAACGGTCTTTTTCTTTCCTTTTGATAGAGAAGGCAGCCTCCTCTCCATTTTCATCTTGTAGAATGGAGGAGGCTTGTTTACTCGTTTTAGACTTAAGAGCAGGAAATAGCTACCACCCTTACCGATCAAAGTTTTAATTTGCTTTTGATTTTGATGGTTATCTTAATTTACATTATTCTTTTAATTTAGTCTAATTATTAAAAAAATACAATAGGAAAAGAAAATATAATATTTTTTTAATTAAACTTCAATAATTTAAATCAAGGGTAGTGTTGAAATTTAATATATATAAATTTTAAGTCATACATACACTTTCACAGAGGTGCAAATGTCGCCTTTCTTTCATCTTCAACAACATATATACACATATATATATATATATATCATTTATATGTACACAACATTATGATAGGCTTAGCCAATCCGACTTGAATAAATATACATTATACAATAATAGATACAACAAATTAATTCTAAAAAATTTAATGTATCTAATGACTTATAAATTTAAAACTGATATTAACAAAACAAGTTTGTCATAAGGACATATTTGTACATTCATAGTTTATGAATTAAAAAAAAAAGGGAAATGGCATATGTAACCTACTAATACATGAATGGATGTTTAGCTAATATAATTAAGCTGATATAAATCTGTAAGAGACATATGAAATAGAACCAAGGCTCCAGCAATGGTGAATGAGTTCTGCCTTGACATCTACGCCGGCAGCAGACACAGCTACGTGCAATGGATAAAAGTGGTCCGGCCAAGGGTAAGCCATTTTTGCTTGTGGTGCTCTCTCTTCATAACGGTTCATATCCTCATATCTGCAAGTAAAATTTGATTTATTAAATTCAAATGATAAAAATAATATAACTGAAGCAATCAATTAATTGTTGCTTAAAACATAAAAAACCTACTTTTAACTTTCTAGAAGGGTGAATATATATATATTGATATTATAAGTACATTTACAACTATCGAAACTATATGATTAGAACTCTATGATACGGTCCAAATCATTAGTTTTTGCTCTCTGCTCCCACCAAGGTGAGAGATAATGATCAACGTTAAGTGAAAAAACTGTCCACCAACTCTATGGTTTATTCATAGATTTGGAATATATTTTTTAAGAGCAACCAGACAACAAAAGCCACCTACTTTATAATTGTGGACCCATCTTAATAATTTGAAAATCGAAAGCAAAAGGACACATACATGCAGAAATAGAAGTGTAAGTTGATATGATCCGCTCTTGTCAATATAATATAAAATTATGTAAGTGTTAAAGAGAGTGTTTAGGCACTAATCCACTACCTTCCTTCAAGGAGAGCATTCTTAGGCCAGGTATCAAACTCCAAAGCCCATTAGGAAATGGACTTTGCACTTGCGTCCATAGCCCTCAGGCTGTGGGCAGCACTTCCTGAACCAATTATGAGGACACCTTCTTCCCTTAAAGGGGCCAATGCATTCCTCATGTAATGATAAGTTCCATCCTTATCCAAGTGAAGCGAGAGCTGGCACACTGGGATATTAGCCTCTGGATACATCAGC
This sequence comes from Litchi chinensis, assembly GCA_019925255.1. Classification (NCBI taxonomy): domain Eukaryota; kingdom Viridiplantae; phylum Streptophyta; class Magnoliopsida; order Sapindales; family Sapindaceae; genus Litchi; species Litchi chinensis. The sequence continues at coordinate 11,434,981 of CM034471.1, forward strand.
ATCAGTGGAACCCAAGCGCCATGGTCAAGACCACGTTTTCTATCTTCATCAACACGCTTCAACCCGGACCCCAGGAGCAGTTCCTCTTGGCCAGTTCTGGAGCTCCTGGTGCTGGATACTTGAGCTGGGACGATTGAGGACAAAATATTTAAAAAGATGATAGATCATAGATAAACATAAAATGCTATATTACCACCAGTTGAGCTTAATTAGTACTACAAGTTTGGGCTAAGAAATATAAATACTATCTCTAAACAAATTAAATAACTGACTCGCGTATTTTCACATAAATATATCTCTATCTTAAAACTATTGAAGCTTAATATTATCATTCGAGACTTTACCTACAAACTTATATTTGAAGATTGGTGATTATTTAAAAGAGATTTTTTTTTTTTTTTTTTTTAATATCAATGAAAACACTGATTTTGAAAATAACATAAAAATCTGAGTTAAGGATTTTTTAATTTTTTTTAATACAATTAGTCCTCGACCATGGCTTCATGAACTGAAAATACATCTTTGATTTGCCACTACTTTTTTTTATTGGCTTCACATGTAGGCTCTTTGTCTATCCCCTCATATGCAAGCCCAAATAGGCTTTGAATATTGGTCCTCGACCACTAATTTTTTTTAATACAATTAGTCCTCGACCATTTATTTGTTTTTTGTTGTTATACGGCAAACTTCGGCACAAGCCTATATAACGTTTGTTAAAGATTTTGATACCATGTTGTTTTCATAATTATTTTATTTTTATTTGTTAATGAGAAGTGACATTTGTATTAGTGGACAGCTTTACAATCCAAAAAAAAAACTAGCCTCTTGGATTGTGACATCCATTGGTGTGTATATATAATTATTTTGTATTTTATGTTTTCAATGTGGATAAGCCAATGAAGAGTACATGAATTCTACATCATAAACATAAATACAAGAAAAATATATAAATGCAAAGGCAGCAAAAATCCTTGACCGCTTCAAACTCTAGAGCCCCATGACATTAAGGTGGGTTTGAAGTATTGAAACCGGATATCAAGTCGGGTTTGCGGAAAATACTTTGACCTAATGGACTACATGATCAGTTTTGGGTTAAACATTTTTAACTCGGTCTAGTTATTCCCCTTTTTTAGTTACACAATAATATTTATATTATAAGCATTATAATCATCATCATTATAAGTGTTAGATTTGCAAGTTGTATTTATATTTATATTATTAGCATTATTATTATCATCATTCCCCTTTTTTACTTACACAATAATATTTATATTATAATTAAGCATTATTATCATCATCATTTTGTATTTAAAATAAACTAAGCTTGTAGACAATAAGATGCATAAATGGAGTTTTGAATTATTTATTTAATAGATTTACATGTTGCATAAAGATTATTGAATTTTATATTGTTTAAGTTATTTTTGTCCTCATACTTCAGATTAAAATTTAAAATTTATTAGTGTCTGTTCAATTGAATTTATATATCCACCAACCCATCGGGCCCATACTAAGCTATTTTTACCATTACAATTACAATTTGAAGATCAAAACAAATGTTCAGGGGTTAAAAAAAAAAAAAAAATTGTAGTTATTCGAATTTCTGTTGATACCAGACGTAACACCTTTTTGCGTTTTTTTTTTTGACATCACCTAACACGTTTTCTTTTTGCATAATTTTTTTAAGGGGAAATATTAGTTTGGTCTCTAACATTTTACCAAATATTACTTTTTTACTAACGTTTGAATTTTGAATTCCCCTCATCTCTAACGTTTCGAAAATGTATCAATTTAGTCTATTTGATCAAAAATTGACAGTCAAATATGACAGAAGTGACAAAAAAACAGATTTACCCTTGATATAATATAAAATAATTAAAATGATGTAATTACCCTTTCAAAAATTTATAATTACAAAATAATCATCTCTATTATTACAAAATTGTCATTGACCATCTCCAATCAAATTATGACACATCATTGAATCAATTTTTTTAAATTCAATTTACAATTAATAAATATTTTAACTAAAAAATAATATTTTTAATATAAAAAAAAAAAAAAATTCCTTCATCTTCCTCATCTCCAATTTCATCTTCTACAATCATCAAAATCATTATCTCTATCATTTTCATCCAACTAACATCAACATTAAACCAAACATCTCCCACTCTAAAAAAAAAAAAAAAGTTTATGCAAATTAAAAAAAAAAAAAGCTTATGTAAATTTAAAAAAAAAAAAAAAATTGGAGATGGCATCACCATCTCTAATCAGTCTCTACTGTCGGAGACTGGTCTCCGGTGATGAAGACCAGTTGGTCTCCAACGTGTGGAGACTAGGCCAGAGTGGAGACAGGTCTGGTCTCTACTCTAGTGAGAGAGACCAGTTTTCTAGTCGCTCTCGTCGGAAGGGACGGTCTCCATGGGAGACTGTTTTTTTTTTTTTTTTTTAATAATTAATTTAAAAATATTTTTTATATATTAAATTAAAAATATTGAAATATATATTATATTAAATATACATTGAAATATATGTAAATATATTCAAGATAAAATGACCAAAGTAACCCTCTCTTTATTAAAGTTGGCTAACATTTGACTAACAGAAGGACTAAATTGATACATTTCTAAAACATTAAGGATGACGGGAATTTAAAATACAAACGTTAGTAAAAAAGATAATATTTGGCTAAACGTTAGGGACCAAATTAATATTTTCCCCTTTTTTAATCTGTTTTGACAAAGCACCCGTTTTACCTAACGCCTATGTATGGCATAACGTTTCTAGCACTTTATAACGCAGCACACGTCACCCATTACGACATATTGAATCGAGTCAACTTGTTTTGCCGTTCAATTTGTATCCCCAACTCGATCGAAACAATATCATTGGGCATCAGCCGAGCCAACCATTAAAAGTAGATATCAAAGGAGGACAGTGATGGACACCTTCTATTTGTCTCATGGATCACCGACGTTGTCAATCGACGAATCATTACCAGCAAGGCATTTCATGGAGGGTTGGAAAGATAATGTGTTTGCAGAGAAACCCAATTCCATTTTGGTGATATCCGGTCACTGGGAGACGGATGTTCCCACTGTCAACATCGTTGATCGAAACGACACCATTCACGACTTTTATGGCTTCCCCAGTCAGATGTATCAGGTACCTGCACCTTTTTTTTTCTTTTCATTTTTTATTCCTCTCCCACCACATCCACCCCCCCGGGCCACCTACCCTACCCACCCTATTTAGGTGGTGGCCATTTATTTCTGGTTCAAAATATTATTTTAAGAATTCGTTTATTATGCCTGAATTGTGTGTCTTGGATTGTAAATATTGCCTAAGATATGTTTTACTGCAATTGAAGGATTCACCAGAATTTTCTTAACTTTATCCGTTTCAATTGTGAATATATGCCAGATGGTTTCTGGAAACTCAGAATTAAGTTTTTGGATTTTATTCAAAAATTTTAATCATATATATAATATATATTCATAATCTCTGCCTGACCGTCTTCAATTTTTATGTTTATATAAATGTTAATAAAGTCTCTTTTGTCTTGAGGAGAAAAAAAATGTGTCTTATTAGTCCTAAATTTTACAAAGTAATGTGCCGGATCATAGTTTTCTTATGTTAAAAGAATGTTTGATTTACCTTAGCGAACCAACCTGCCTCGTCCAAAACATGTAAGATTTACGATTATATATATGGTGCAAAGTAAAATGCACTTGGATATGGACGTATTTGGAATCTTAACCGTTCAATTTTCAATGAGTCAGATTTAAGACCTAAAATTAAACTTTCAATTATTGGGTTAGCACCCTTTGATCTGACTCATTGAAAATCAAATGGTTAAGATTCCAAGTTTACATTCATTGCCAAGTGCACGTTGAATGTGTCTATATATATATATATGTATATAAATATATATCATTGTGTGCTGAAATTAATTTAGTACATTATATATAAGTCATTGATTAAACATAAAATAAATTAAAGAAATTAAGAGGAAGTAAACCTAATGATTGATAAATAAAACATGAATTTATTATATCAATACACACCGAAAAGAAAAGGACTAATACACAATAATGTTATTTCGATTAACATAAATTAAAGTTTAAAAAATTAAAAAATTTAAAAGGCCAATTTCTTTTTAACTGCTGACCAACATTACAGTATATTTACTGTAGTTATTTTTGTTCTCTCTTATTTTAATGAGCTAGAATTGGTATTTCAATTCCATATCGAATGCTACATTTCTATAATCATCATCACACTTAGGCTTTAATAGAATGATGCATGCATATGTTTTGATTAGATTTGCGGTTTGTGGATTTTGTCCGTGATGGTATAATTATTGCTTCCCAACATTCGCATATTAAATTAAAAATTCTCCACCATGTCCGTTTTAGCTATTTTCCATCATTTTCTTCCAACTTGCATAGTTGTCTTAATTGGCAAGCAATCTCCTCAATAAGAAAATTCATTTTAAAAGGTTTTGTGTTTCATTTCACCTACCATACCTTAATTGCCAAGATGTTGTGTGTGTATACGTTGAAGAAAGACTATTATATAGAGCCGTAAAGAATCTCATTGAACCTAATGCTTTGAGAAAATAATAATAATAATAATAATGCCTTTGAGAAAATAAAACTTATTTTTGGTCCACCTTGTACAGGTAAGAAGCTTCCTTCACATGCCCTTAATGTGTACTTATTAATATAATTCGAATTTTATGCTGCCAAAATAGAGACACAATAACTTGGCAAAATTTATTTGATCCTCTATAAATTACTTATCAGAAAGCAAAATGGTAAAAGAAAATTGATTGAAATTATAAGATCTGTCATCAGGCATGTAGCGACATGATGTACAAAAAACTCCTGATCATTTTTCCTGCCAAGTATTTTTTAAAACATTAAATCAGCATTGATAACGTGGTTTATGTAGCAGTGGAGTAGTTTGGTGATTTAATATAACTAATTTGTTGAAACAATTAGACCAAGATTTATCTAGTATTTGACTGATTTTGAAATAGAATTTGTGTTTATTAGAATGCTCCTTTATAGCTATGGAATATTAGAGAGCCTGAGACTGGACAGCTTTTTGATGGAGCTGTTTGAATGGAAATTGGAAATTGACTTTTACCATTCAAATGTTCTTTGGAAGGAAGTCAGTCTTTGTGACCTTTAAAAAGAAAAAAGAGCTTCCATTTCTCTTCTTCTACAGTCAAAAACCAAAAGCAAAAGCTATCTCAATCGAGCCTGATGTCATATAGGATTGTAGTGGCATCACTTCTCATGATGTTTTGTGTAATTTATGTAATCACTAGATTCAAAGCTTAAACTTGTTGGTAAAAGGCTTCAATAATAGTATTAGGTTTTAATGGTTTCAAGATAGTATTGTGTTTCTCGGATCTTCATCTTCTACAATTTTTTTTTTTTTTTGGATAAATATTTTGTGCATGTCACAGCTCAAGTATCCAGCACCAGGAGCTCCAGAACTGGCCAAGAGAGTGAAGGAACTGCTGCTAGGGTCCGGGTTGAAGCGTGTAGATGAAGATAGAAAACGTGGACTTGACCATGGGGCGTGGGTTCCACTGATGCTGATGTATCCGGAGGCTAATATCCCAGTGTGCCAGCTCTCGATTCAATTGGACAAGGATGGAACTCACCATTACAACATGGGGAAAGCATTGGCCCCCCTTCGGGAGGAAGGCGTCCTCATAATTGGTTCAGGAAGTGCTACCCATAACCTGAGGAAATTAAACAGAAGTGAGAATGCTGTTGTTCAATGGGCTTTGGAATTTGATACCTGGCTTAAGGATGCTCTCCTTCAAGGAAGGTAATGGATTAGTGTAGGTGGCTTAGTTGCCTTCAAATTTCATAACAGGATTTGGCTACCTTGAGTAATCTTGCCCAACAATTACAACCATTGTATTGACTTCAATAATCACTCTTACAACCAATCCAATGGATGTAATTGATGGATAAGTTTACCCTACCAATAAAGTAATCAAACCCTTCATAATAGATCAATATTCACATTTACATCTACTTGTGTGTATTAAATTGATGTGTATACCAGGAGCCCATTACCTTTTTGTTGTTCTTGGAAAATTGTATGTTTGCAGCATTATTTGAGTGCTTATGTTGTATGATTTTTGTCATTTGAATTTACTTGATCAAATTTTTTCTTGCAGACATGAGGATGTGAACCGTTATGAAGAGAAAGCGCCACATGCGAAATTAGCTCACCCTTGGCCAGATCACTTTTACCCTTTGCACGTAGCTATGGGTGCTGCTGGCAAAGATGCCAAGGCAGAACTCATTCACAATAGCTGGAGCTATGGTACTCTTTCATATTCATCGTACAGGTTTAAGTAAGCAAGCTAAATTTTCCATTCCTGTGTTGTATGTTATACCATGCTGTCGTTGACATGTAAATAATGCGTGGTTGAAGATGATAAAAATAAAGTTGCACGATCCTCTGTTTTGTTTTGGGCTTATTTTGATAATTGATTGATGTCACTCTTTCTCTGCTCTTAATTTGGGCTTTGTGTTCCTAGAGACTACTGAAATGCGAAGAAATTTGAGTAATTCATATTGATTTTCGTAACTCCTAGATTTCTCAACTCTTGATTGTAAGATTTCAAGGGTACTGAGTCTTTCTTATTCCTTTTTTGGTTTAATTAGTCATCATATTCAATTTATTAACAATCAATTGGGTTATACTAAATCAATTTAAAAATTTGATTTCAATTTGTAATTTTAACATTCTTACATACATCACACATTATCTTTTAGTAGAGATGGTTATATATCTATCCATTCAACAAGGTGATGAGGGTTTAATTTCTTTAATGTACATATTTCAAACTTGTATGGATAGTTTTATCCTTTTATCATGGGAGTAGTTATCCCTCGATTATGACGATAGTTATTTGAGTCAGGTAAATAATAATTAATCTTAACAAGTCATTATCCCCCGATTATGGGAGTAGATATCTAAGTCATTTAAATGGAGATTGATCTTAGTAAGTTCTAGTAAACCTCTGCCTGGTCGGTATTTGCTCTTAATTTAAAATTAGAGAAGAAGAATAGATGACTACCTTTAAATTAAGAGCAAATAAATATATGGATGTTGATATATCATAACTTAAGTCAAAGTTTTAAAAATGTTATGGTATCATCCTGATCAATTAATGTGCAAAAACATTTCTAGACATATCAACCAAGTCATGATAGAAAACGCAACAATGGTATGAAACATAACAATAAAAACCATAACTCCATTTTTATTCAAATTGTCTTTTTGGAAAAAAGACATTACAAATCCACACATTTCTTTTTTTCGGATAAGGTTGGCTGAAATTTCAATCATAATCAATAAATTATTATATCCATATATTTTATTTGTATACATAACAACACAAGAAATTATTATATCCATACCAGATCACTATACTATTTCTTCAATTCTTGAATCACTATTTACTACCGACATACTTGATTTAACTCTCGTATTTATTCATCAATATGAACTGCAATACAAAATTAAAAACGTGGCAGCATGCAAGACGATTGATCCAGTGGAAAGCAAAATGAAAGCCAGTATTCCCAAATTTGATCTTCAGCTAAATTCCTATCATTAACAAGTTCATTAACAGCTTTGCTAAGCACTTTAGAGCAATTTTAAAAAGCTTGTAACCTGAATATACATATATTATATATGTATATATCTTAAATTAAAAAATCATGAACTAAGTTTTTGTTCATTCACTACACTTAAAATCACCACTATAATTACAATGAAAAATGTCGAGTTGTGTTACACATTTAATCAAACAAATGTCTAGGTTGTTTTAGACATTTAATAGCTCAAAAGCAAATTCTCAGCCCTCATGAATTTAGCTTAACTAAATTGAGAATGATGCAAAAATCTAAATCAGTAAACAATATATATATATATATATATATATATAATCGTTCAACTAAAAGTGTATAATTTTTTACTATCTCGACCAAATTTTCAACCGACTTAACTTATTTGAACCAAAATCAAAGATATAACAATTGAAAAAGCAGACAAATTACAATGAAGCTGCAAATGGACTTGGAAGAATTTGGCCACCTCCTGCTTTTCCGAGAGAGAGAGAGAGAGAGAGAGAGAGGTGACCTGAAGTCGCTAGATTATGATGTTGCAAAATGCTTCCTGGGGACTTTATCCGGGTTTTAGTTTTGGGTGATGGAGAGCCAATGACAATAAAAGGTGACCTGAAGTCGCTAGATTATGATGTTGCAAAATGCTTCCTGGGGACTTTATCCGGGTTTTAGTTTTGGGTGATGGAGAGCCAATGACAATAAGCCAGCACAGAGATATGACTAGCAAGATATAGATATAGGTAAAGGAGATACAAGTTGCCACTGGTTAGTTGTCGTCGGAGACAAAGATAATGTCGGAGATGTTTTGGTGGTCGTCGAAGATGAAGCCGTGGCCACTCACTTGGAGAAGGAGATAAAGTGTGGTGATAATGGTGTGAATTAAGTGTGGCAATTTGGATAATGACACAATAGATCAATATGAATCCAACATGAATATTTCGGTTTAGGGTTGAGCATAAATAGAGTGTGTCAATAAACAAGTCAACTTGTCTAGCACATTTAATAATCATGTCATAATCAGGTTTCCTTAATCGTTTCAAAAGTTGACCTGTTTAATAAAGGTAAAAAAGTAATTTTATAATAAAGGAGTATGTATGTAATTTGAGCTTTATGTGTGTGTGTCTCTATACATATATATATATATATATATAACTAAAAACCCTAATTCATTTCTTCATTTGCAATAGTCACACCCACTCTCTCAACCTGTTTAGTAGCTATCTAGTCTCTCTCTCTTCAACATATCTATTCAAACCCTTTATCCTATTCAACGTTTCAACATTGCACCCTTCTCTTTTCCTCTTTATCGAATCTAATTAGCTTTTGATATGCCGCTATTCGCCTAATCTATCCCTTCATCCTCTCCGATGTCTCTTCTTCTTCATCCCCTATTTTTTTTAAAAAAAAAATTTCAAAAGTGTTTTTTTTTAAAAAAAAAAAATTATATATTTTGGCTTGCAAGGCTAGGGGCTCCGATCTCAAGGTTCATTTCAAAGTATATTTATGGTCTTGTTATCTATTTGTACTTGCTTTTGTTTGATATACATGTTTTTTGCTTGATTATTGTGGCTTTTGTTTTTGGATCTTTGATTCAAATATAAGACACTTTTTTTTTTATTCACTTTATAAGACACATTTGTTTCTGAATCTAAAAAATTTTTGGGTTGGTGAGAATTCAGGTTGATGCTTAAATCTATAGATTACAATGAAGTCAATATTGATGATTGCATAACCCAAAGTTTGGAAGAGAAATTCAATTAGGAAGAAGATGAATATGTCGAAATAAAGGCCAACGATACGAGAAAAGGGAAGAATGCCATGTTGACCAAGCCTAACTGTAAAAGAAAGCTTACATCAAAAGTGTGGCTATATTTGTGAAGCTATCATGAGTTAAAGGTAAAAAGCTAAGGAGTAAGTGTAAGCTTTGCAACAAGATTTATATTTATAACAGCCACTACGGTATCGGTAACATGACATGCCACATAGAATATAATTGTCCAATGAGGACACACCGTGATATACATCAAATGTGGATTGACAAAACTGGTGCAAATGATATGACACTAAGCCTAAAGATCCTGCAGTATTTCGATGTATGAAATCTGTGACCATTGTATGTCATGATTTATCTTTTCAATTTGTGGAGTGGATGTGGATTAGAAAAATGGCTAAATATTTGGATAAAGATTTCACTTTAATTTCTAGAAATATTGCAAAGGCAAATATATTGAAGATGCATGCTAGAGAAAAACAGAAGGTTAGGAATATGGTAGAAAAATCCACTTGTAGAATTAGTTTGACATGTGATTTGCAGACATCTATAACCACTTATGGTTATTTATATCTCATATCTCATTTACTTGAAAGATTGGGTATTACAAAAGAAAGTGTTGAATTTTTGTTTCATGGCACCACCACATGATTGAGTTTCCTTAACTCATAAGATTAATACATTGCTATGTGAGTCGAGAATTGAAAATATGATATTTTCAATTACTTTGGATAATGCTTTATCTAATCAATCCTTTATTGATATTTTGAAAAACCAATTGAACATTAAGGGGGTAAGTGTATGACAAGAGGATTTTTGCATATTTGATGTTGTGCTGATATTCCTGATTTGATTGTTCAAGATGGTTTGAAAGAAATAGATGAGGTGATCCATAAAATCCATGAGTGTGTGAAATATATAAAGGGCTCACAAGTGAGAAAACAAAAGATTTTAGAATGTGTGAAACAAGTTGCTCTTGATGGTAAGACGGTTTTAAAGCAAGATGTTCCACCTAGATAGAATTCAACTTATCTTAGGCTTGAAAGTGTTTTGTATTACCATTGTGTTTTGTGTACATTAGAGTTGAGTGATAATATCTATAAACATTGTCCTTTTCCATGTGAGTGGGAAAAAGGTTGATATACTTGCCTTATTTTTTAAAGTATTTTACCGTCGCACACAAAACACGACAGTAATAAAAAGCACTTTCAAGTATAGATAAGTCAAATTCCATCTAGTTGGAATATCTTGCCTTATACTCATCTTATAATCAAGAGCAACTTGCTTTACACATTCTAAGAACTTTGATTTTCTCACTTGTGAGTCCTTTACATATTTCACACACTCATTGCTTTTATGAACCTCCTTATCTATTTCTTTCAAACAATCTTGAATAATCAAATTGAAAATATAAGCATAATAACGAATATGCAAAAAAATCCCCATGACATACAAGTGCCCCCTTAATGTTCAGTTGGTCTTTCAAAATATCAATGAATGATTTATTAGATGAAACATTGGTTAGAGTAATTAAAAATATTTTATTTTAAATTTTCCACTCATATAGCAATGTAATAATCTAATGAGCTAAAGAAACTCCATCATGTGGAGGTACCATTAAACAAATATTCAACACTTTCTTTTGTAACACCCAATTCTTATTAAGAAAATATGATATGAGACATAAATAACCATCAATAGCTATAGATGTTCACAAATCACATGTTAAACTAATTCTACCAAAGGATTCTTCTAGCATATTCCTAACCTTTTGTTTTTCTCTAGCATGCATATTTAACACATCCATCTTTTCAGTATTCTAATAAACTAAAATGAAATCCTTATTTAAAATATTCAAGCATTTTTCTAAACAAATTAAAAAGGTAAATCATAACATATAATGGTCACAGATATCATACCTCGAAATACTTTAGGATCTTTAGGCTTATTAAGTGTCATAGCATCCACACTAGTTTTGTCGATGCGTATTTGATGTATATCATGGTGTGTCCTCATCAAACAAGTATGTTCCATGTGGCTTTCATGTTACTGGCACTATAGTGGTTGTCACAAATATAAATCTTGTTGCAGAGCTTACACTTACTCTTTGGCTTTCCATCTTTACCTCGTAGTAGCTTCACAAATATAGTCCACACTTTTGGTGTAAGCTTTCTCTTGTGGGTACGCTTGCTTGGCATGATATTCTTCTCTTTTCCCATATCGTTGGCCTTTACTTCGATATATTAATTGAATTCCTCTTTCATACTTTAGTTTACTTAATTGTCGATATTGACATCATTGCTAACTATATATTTAAGCATCAACCTGATTCTCGCCAACCCAATAAGCTTTTAGATTAAAAAACAAAAGTGTCTTATAAATCGAATCAAAGAAAATGTGTCTTATATTTAAATCAAAGATCCAAGAACAAAAGCCACAATAATCAAGCAAAAAAACCTATAAATTGAGTAAAAACAAGTAGAATAGATAACAAGATGGAACATATACCTTGACATGAACCCTAAGATCAGAGCCCTTAACCTTGTAAGCTGAAACATATATATATATATATATATATATATATATGTATGACACTATTTAGATAAAGAAAAAGAACAACGGATGAAGAAGAGAAGACATTGAAGTGGATGAAGGGACAGATTCAACGAACAATGGTGTACTAGAAGCAAAGCTGATTCGATAAAGAGGAAAAAAGAAGGGTTTGAACACATATACTAAAGAGAGAGAAAGACCACAAAGTTGTTGAACAGGTTAAGAAAGTGGTTGTGGTTGCTGCAAGTTGAAAAAAAAATTAAGGTTTTTAGTTTTCACTATATATACACTTAAAGCTCAAATTACATATATACCCTTCTATTGTACAATTACTTTTATATCATGTTAAACAGATCAACTCATGACACAATTAAGAAAACATGAACACGACACGATTATTAAACGGGTTAACTCATTTATTAAGACGACTAGTTTATGCTCAACCCTAAATTAAAATATTTGTGTTGGATTCGTGTCGATTCGTTGTATCATTATCCAAATTGCACTCTTAAGTATGAATGAGTTGAAGTATGGCTACTAAAAACTTCAAAATTGAAGTGTGGTTAAAGTTTTTATCTATATATACATAAAGCTAAAATTCCATAAAGACTCATCAATAATAAAATCATTTTTTTACTCTTGTTAAACAGGGTCAATTCGTAATACAATTAGTGAAACCCGAATAGGTTAGAAAGGTTAACACAATTAGTGACATGATCTGTTTATGCTCAACCTTAATTCATAGTATTCATGCTTGTTTTGTGTCGACTCGTCTTGTAGTGACCAAAATTGCCACCTTATATGGAACTAAATAATTTTACAATAACCAAAAAAATATTAAAAAAAAAATCAAAGAAAGCCAAGCATATTAACTAAGAAAGCTTGATTAAGGCTCATGGTTATCAGGTCTAACCACAGAAAATACAACATTCAAACCAAAGAAACTCCAAATTTCTCATCTTTTCTCTATAAATAAATAGATCTTGAAACTCTATCGCGCCCTCTAAAACCAAGGTGGAAAGGAGAGTGTTGATTTCGCAATCGCTAATATTTCAAATCAAGAAATCATAAAAATCAAAATTTTGAGTACTTTTTTCTTTCATTTCCTAAACTGCTTTCATGAAAGGATGCTACAAATCATAAAATTTATTATTTCTTCACTTTTGCGCCAACCACCAATGACTTTCATCAATCTCATAATAAAAATTGAAACTTTCAACTTTAAATGTTGTAATAAACTCAAACAAAACACAACTCATCTCAAAGTTTTGAGTTTTTATTCATTTTCCCTTCTTTTATCAGCAACCAAACTGAATCTTCACACAAACACACACACTACAATCAAACTGCAATGGATCCAACTATTGTGGGTATATTTGAGACTGTATAAGTGGGCTAGTAAAAGCCCAACGAACTGATCCAACGGATTGATCCAATAAACAAAAACTCAGTTCACCAACTTTCAGCTTATAGAAATGAGCTCTAAGTTCGTTGCTGTAGTTCTCAGGTTACTAATCAACCATGGCTAGGGCTGCCTCATGCTCAACTCTCAGTCACCTAGAGCGAGGTCTAGTTTGTAGCTCGAAGTGCTTATTAAAGGAATTTTTCCAAAAAGGCAACAATCTAAATTGAGAAAGAGTCAACTACTAGAATTGGAAATAAAATCAAACTCCTATTTCAGTAGAATCTATCCCTAAATTCATGGACACTGGTTTTAGAAGTATAATTAACGTAGAATTCCTTCATATTCTTCATATTCTTATTGTACTCAAATTGTAACACCATACACTATAAATAGGGGTTAAAAGTTTATTGTAAAAATAGCAATCAATAAGATACTGTGACTTTGCCAAAATAATCAGAGAAACAATCGTGGACGTAAGCATCTTTTTGGGCCGAACCACATAAAAGATCTCATTGCATTTGCTGTTCTTCCTCTTTTTTCTTTTTTTTTTGTTTGTCTTTGCTTTTGTTTTGCTTTATTTGTAGTATTGGGTCAAGAACTTGGGTTGATTGAATTCAGACGTTGACACAAACTAAGACAATTTACACTTTTGGGGTCCAATCAATAATAGAAAAAACACTAAACTCAACCAAAAACATGGAATTAAACACAACAACCCGCAAATGAACAAAAAACCAAACAAAGATTCAAATTTCAATAATCCATCACAACCCCACCAAACATAACACAATCACGATAAAATATCAAAACCAAAACCAAGAAATAAAAAACTGACTAGATCGCAATTGCAGAGCAAATTGATATCTTTCTGAAGTAGAAGAGAGACGAGCACTCCACGCAAATTGTTGAAGAAAACGAATGATCAGTCTTCTGGGTATGTTATAAATCTTTATATATTTTAAACTTCCCCTCAAGTTTGCATTTTTCACCATTTATTCCCTTATAGTTTATTTTTTCTCAGAAATCTCCCTTATAGTTTACGTAAGTCTCCAAAATCCTCTCTGCAACTACAATTAATATTCCATTAGAAAAATGGTTAAAATAATAGGGCAAATATAAAAAATTCTAATATTCTTTTAGAAAAACTGTTAAGATAATCGGGGAGATATATAAATTGCTATAAAATCATTTAAACCTTCTAAAAGTAATATTGTCAAGTAAAAAAATAAATTATTTAAATTAAGACAAGAAAAAATTATATACAAAAATGTGGAAGGATTGAGACAAAACTCTAGGACACCCAACACACGCATTATAAGCTAGAGTCAATCATAATAACCAAATATTCGCATAGGAGGCTTTTATTATTGTGTTCAAAATGTGATGTTTATTATAAAGCAAAAATACTCAATATCACTCTTCAATCACGTAATAGCTTTGAAATCAAGTCATTACCATAGATAATAACATATTTCCTTCCCTTTTCAAAAGCAAATTAAATTGTTTATGGCATGCATGCACTTATGATGGCTACTAGTAGATATAGCAATATGATAGAGAGTCCTTGTTCGCAAGCTAAGCTTGAGAAAATGTTTTTTTTTTTTTTCTTCTTTTTCATCTAGAAAATGTGTCCTTTTTACTAGCACTATATGTATACTTTGTAGAGACTAGGAAGTAAATAAAATGAAAATTATTAAACTCCTTCTCTAGTTTGTACTTTTCTCCATTTTCCCCTCTAGCTTTATTTTTCTCCAAAGTGACCCTTATAGTTTATGTAAATCTCTAAAATCTTCCCTACAACTACAATTAATATTCCATTAGAAAAATTATTAAGATAAAAGTGTAGATATGTAATTTACTAAAAAATAATTTGAACCTTCTAAAAATGATATTTTCAATAAAAATAATAATTTAAATTGAAAAGATTAAAAAAAAATTATATATAAAAAAATGGATGGATCGAGATAGAATCCTACCACACACAGAACATCCATTGTAACTTAAAGTCAATCATCACGACAAAATTCTGTGATAGTAGGCTTATTGTGTTCAAAATGTGATTTTTACTATAAATAAAAAATACTCAATATCACTCTCGAATCTCTTAATAATTTTGAATTCCCATTACCATAGATAATAACACATTTCCTTCCTTCTCCAAAAGCAAATTAAATTGTTTGTGGCATGCATGCACTTATAACAGCTACCATATAGCAGTGCATTAGAGAGCCTTTGTTTGTAAGCTAAATTTTAGAAGACGTGCCTCTTGTGCTAGCATTATCTGTATACCTTTTAGAAACGTGCAGAGGAAAAAGGGAAATTATTAGACTTGCACCTCTAGTTAGGATTTTTCTCTATTTTCCCACTCTTGTTTAATTTTTCTCCAAGATCCCCTTGTAGTTTATGTAAATTTCTAAAACCCTCCCTACAGCTACATCTAATAATCCGTTAAAAAATTGTTAAGATATAATGATAGATATGTAAATTATTAAAAAAAAATATTTTGATCCTTCAAAAAAAATATTTTCAAGTAAAAAAAATGATTAAATTAAAAAGATAATAAATAATAAATATTAAAAAAATGGATGGATAGAGACAAAATCCTATCACATCAATTAGTGCATTATAAGCCTGAGTCAAGCATCACAACTAAATCTTATGATAGGAGGTTTTTATTATTGTGTTTCAAATGTGATTTCTATTATAAAGCGAAAATACTATATATTGCTTTCAAATCTATTAATAGTTCTGAAATGAAGCTACTACCATAGATAATAACACATTTCCTTCCTTCTCCAAAAGCAAATTAAATTGTTTGTGGCACGCATGCACTTATGATGGCTACTAGTAGATATAACAGTGCAATAGGGAGCCCTTGTTTGCTAGCTAAGTTTGAGAGAATGTGCTTTTTTTTTGGCACTATATGTATAATTTTCAAAGACCTAAAAAGTGAAAAAAAAAAAAAAAAATTATTGAACACCTCCTCTAGTTTGCAATTTTCTCCATTTCCCCTGTTTAGTTTAGTTTTTCTCCAAAATCGCCCATCTAGTTTATGTAAATCTCTAAAATCCTCTCTACAACTACACCTACAATTCTATTAAAAAACTATTAAGATATAAAGGTAATATGTCTAGTACCAAAAAATAATCTAAACCTTCTAAAAATAATATTTTCAAGTAAAAAAATAAATCATTTAAATTAAAAAGACAAAAATAAAAATAAAAAGATATAAAAATGTGGATGGATCGAGATAGAATCCTACCACATGCAATGCGTGCATTGTAACCTATAGTCAATCATCATGACCAAATCTTGTCATGGGATGCTTTTATTATTTTGTTCAAAATGTGATTTTTAGTATAAAGCCAAATTACTCAATATCACTCTTTCAGTCTCTTAATTGTTGCCATTACCATAGATAATAACACATTTTCTTCCCTTTCCAGAAGTAAATTGAATTGTTTGTGGCAACATGAAATTATGATGGCGAGTAGTAGTTATAGCAGTGCTATAGAGAGCCCTTGTTTGCTAGCTAAATTTGATAAAACATGCCTTTTGTGTTGGCATTATATGTATATTTCTCATAAAAACTAAGAAGTGTAATAAGAACAATTATTAAATTGTCCCTCTAGTTTGTACTTTTTTGTCCTTTTTTCCTCCTTAGTTTAATTTTTCTCGAAAATTTGCTTTGTAGTTTATGTAAAAATCTCTAAGATCCTCCCTACAACTACAACTAATATCACATTAGAAAAACCATTAAGATATAAGGGAAAATCCCAAAAAAAAACCCTTTGAACTATTTCATTTTTATTCAAAATCTCATTACTGTTACCTGTTAATAAAAAAGTTAGATAAAAGTTAAATAGATACTTTTAACCCTAAGATTTTTATTAAAAAATGTAATAATTATAAAATAATAATTTAAAATAAAAGTTATAAACTAATAAAACTTATCTTCACTGCCCATCCATAAGATGGACAATGAAGATCAACACACTAAATTAAAAAATGATAAAATGATAAAAATATAAAAATTAAATAATATTTTAAAATAAAAAATTATACACTAATAAAAATTTATCTCCAACGTCCATTTCATTAATGGACGGTGGAGATCAACATATAGAATTAAAATGAAAAAATATATTAATAAAAAAAAGTGAACATCAGATTCGATCGAAGCCATGAACTCTATCATCATCATCAACCTTCAACCTCTCATCAATCATGGACTATCAACATCAACTAGATTTATCATCATAATCTCTTGCAATCATCAATCATCAAGCCCAAAATCATCCCATCAATCTCCCACAATCATCAGCAAGCACCATTAAAAAGAAAAAAACCAATCAACAGAAATCAATAAAAACATAAATTAAATCAAAATTCATACAATTAAAAAACCCTAAGTATCAGCAAAAAAACAAAACAATTTGATTGCAAAAAGTAAACAAAAAGCCAAAAACAGCGAAGAAAATAAAATACATACAAGAAAATGAGCGAGATTGACAATGGTTTAGGCCATGCTAGGAGAGCAACTAAAAACAAGGAGGGTGAACACTAGGTGGCAATGGAGACCACCGAATCTAGGTCTCTACAATGGCCCGAACTGGGTCTGTGGTGTGGAGCCCATTATCTCCATTATGACGTTATCACCGCCACTGTGATCTCCACCACCATTATCACCGACTGGAGATAGAAAGAGAGAAAGAATGGGACCGACTAGAGATAGAGAAAGAAAAGGAATTGAGGAGAGAGAGTAAGAGAGAGAAAAGGTAGTTGAGAGAAAAAAAACTATTCTTATATATTTTCTTATTTTTTATTTTTAAATTAAAATATCTTATTTTATTATGATTTTATACTTAATATTATTTATTTTGATTTTCTAATTTTAATTAATATTATTTTAATTAATTTTTATCGCATTTTCATTTTTATCTTTAAAGTCAAACGGTCAACTATGTCAACCTGACGAAATCTATGACCTTCAAAAGCATTGTTGTCCTTTCATACACCTCTAAGGGGTACTTTGACTATTTTTTTATTAATATCAAGTGGTATTTCGAATAAAAATAAGACCACAAATTATAAAAAATACATATTTTCATACGTCAAGGGGTTTTATGGGATTTTTCCAATATATAAGGGTAGATATGTAAATTACTAAAAAATAATTTAAACCTTCTAAAAATAATATTTTCAAGATAAGTTATTTATGTTATATATATATATATATATAAAGAGCAGTTATTGAAAATGAAACAAGAAAGCAGAAATTGAAAATGAAACAAGATGCAAAGATTAGAAATTAAAGTTTGAAACTTACAAAATATAGTTTGGGAATGGAAATGACAAAGTCTTTTTGTTGAGAGGGGATTTGTACTAATTCAGATCTTTTGTTCAACGCATGAACTAGTTCTGAAACTTAGACTTGAAATTTGAAAAACAACATTTGCCTCTTGAAGAAGGAGAGATACATATTTATATTCGTTCTAATTGTCTTAACTCTAGTTTGATTAAAAAGTAACCAAGGATTGATTCCAGCTTTTCTGAAAATTTCGGTAGTGACTGAAGGAATCATTTTGAAATTTGCACATGCTCTTCTTGGTAAGTCCACCGAAAGGTCTTTTGTCTTCTTGTGGCGTGCTTGGCATTAAAAATATTCTGCTTGTCTGGTAAGTCCACCGAAAGGTCTTTTGTCTTCTTGTGGCGTGCTTGGTACTGAAAATATTCTGCTTGTCTGGTGAGTTCACCGAAAGGTTTTTTGTCTTTTTGCGGCGTGTGTGTCAGGAGGGTTGCATTGGTTTGTCTGTTGTTTTGTTGTGGCGTGCTTTCTTGTCAGGAATCTTTTAAAGTTTTTGGTAGGAGGCTAGATCACAGCCGAAAAGTTCATCATTGATGTCTTCAAGGCCTTCTTCATTATCATCATTGTTATCACTTTGTTGAGAATCTGATTTTGTCGAAGAAGAGACAGTTGGCAAAAATTCTGTCATAATTGCAACAACTTCTTCATTGGTCTTGGTTGCCCCGAGGCGTGCTTGTAATTGTGATTTGGAAAGAAAAAACTGTTCTTGTTCTGGTCTTGGTAGCAGATCTTTGCAGATTTCAGGATGTTCTGTAAAGTATTGTTTGACTGCATTGTCATCAACTTTAGAGAGGTTCATTCCACTCTACCATTTGATCATGTACTGTCGCCCAAAATAAGGAACCTAGAAATTACCAATCACTTTGTCTTGAATCTGATAATCTAACATGAATATCCATGTTAGGTTCAAGTGCTTATAAAACAAGAGAAGTTGGGGCAAAAATTCTTGTTCTTTTGGAACTATAATATGCCTGACCTAGTAGTCAAAGCCTTTCTTTACTGGAGGTGGTAGGAACTCAATAGTTGGTCTACATTTGTCCCACCATTCGTAAAACCAGTGAGGCAAATTATTTAATTGAAAATTTTTGTCAAAATAGAAAAACCATGATTTTGAATTTGAAAAATTCTGTTTGTAAAATGTACGATACCACGCATCCTTATAATCCTAATATGTATATTCTCGGGGTATAAAGGTTTGTGATAAAGTTTTGGCAGTATTGGGGTTGCCCCATTGTTCTTGAGAAATAATTTTTCTAATTTTTACTTTTGAAAATGCTATTTTGTCTCGATTAATTTTGTCTGCAATAGGTTGAAGACCTATTGAGTCTGAATCTATCAAAATTAATTCATAGAATTGTTGGGTTTTGTGAGCATTTTCGAAGAGACGAAAATGTCAGTTTGAAAGATATTGATCTGCTAATCTCTTGGGTTGGTTTAAATTTTGGTCTGTCATCATTGATGGTAATGGAAAATTTTTTTCAAAATAGGGTTCGTGGACATAGGAAAATTTGGGTTGGTTGATCTGCGAAAATAGTAATCTATTGTCTGTAGATTGTTGACTCAAAGAGGTTGAGACCACATTCTTGTAGGTGTTTGTCATGGAGGTAATTGGGCCGAATTTGTTTGTCAGGTCTAGCGGAGTAAGTAGTTTTTGTGGAAATGTACCTAAAGGCACTAACTGACTTTGTGGAGATTGGGTTTTGGCTACTGGTCCCATTGAATAGTCTGTCTTTTGGGAGTAAAAAGGCTTTTCTTCAACATTTGGACTGTCTATCCTGTATTGGGTTGAACCCATTGTCTTGTTTGGGGTTAGAGCCTTGGATGATACTTCTTTTGTCTCACCCGAAGATGCCAGGCTACTTTTGTCTTTTCCTTTGGAAGTGTGTGAACGGAGGTTGACACTCATTTTCTTCCCTGCAAGAATTCTCTTGTCAGAAAATCAGGCAAAGAGTTCTGATTTCCATTGATATGTTGGATATCAAAATCAAATATTGATAAAAGGGCTTGCCATCTTGTAAAGATTTGTTTTGAGACAAGGTTTTTGACATCTTTTTGTAAAATAAATTTGGCTGATTGACAATCAATTTTTAAAAGGAATTTTTGGTTGATTAAATCATCTTGAAATTTTTGAATAACTAAAACAATTGCTAAAATATCTTTTTTGACAGTAGAATACTTGCTTTGGGTATCATTCCATGTGCCTGAAAAATATCGAACTAAGTGGGTTTGTCCTGAAATGGTTTGTTTGAGTATCCCTCCATATCCTAATTCAGAGGCATCTGTTTCAACAATTTTTGGGGCTGAAGGATGACATATTGTCAAGCAAGGGATCTTTTTGACCTGTTCTTTGATTTTTCTAACAACAGCTGTATGTCTATCTGTCCATTGTGGAGGATTGGTCTTAAGTCTGTCAAATAATGGTCTGCACATTGGTCGTAGATTTTTGTAAAAATCTACGATGTAATTAAGGCATCTTAAGAACCTTTGTAATTGGGTTTTGTCCTTAATAACATCAGGAAATTTATCTGTAAACTCTAAACTTCTTTGGATTGGAATGATCGTTCTATTGTCAATGTTATGGCCTAAGAATCTTATCTTGGTTTGAAGGAGGACTATTTTTGGAGCAGAAACAACTAGTCCATTTTTCTTTACAATGTGAAGAAAGGTATGTAGATGTTTCCAATGTTGTTCTATAGTTTGGGAAAAGATGAGGACATCATCTATGTAGACAATTATGAATGATGAGTAAGGGTTAAAAATATCATTCATAATAGATTGGAATTCTGATGGTGCATTTTTTAGACCAAATGGTATGACATTCCATTCATATTGTCCAAAAGGAACTGTAAATGCTGTTTTGTATCTATCTTGTTCAACTATTTGTATTTGCCAAAATCCTGATTTCATGTCAAATTTTGATATGATAATTGTACTATGGAGTCTTTTAAGGAGATCTGATTTGTTTGGAATTGGATATCTAATCCATTCTAAAGCATCATTAAGAGGTTTGTAATTTATTACCAACCTAGGTACTCCCCTTTCTATCTCAGAGGCTTTTTGTACATAGAAGGCTGAACAGCTCTAGGGTGATTTAGATTTTCTGATTAAATTTTTGTCTAGTAAATCTTTTATTTCGTCTTGGCAGAATTGTAATAATTCATCATTCATTTGTATTGGTCTAGCCTTGATAGGAATCTGTCTTTCATGGAAGTCTTTCCTATAAGGAATGGCTACAATATGTTTCTTTCTATTCCAGAATGCATTGGGAAAGGAAGCACAGACTTGTGATTCTAATTTTGCTTTAAAATTTTTTATTTGTTGTTGAACCAATGGTCCTTCTAGGAGTTTCTTTTGTCTTAGGTATCGAATGTCATTTTGAAGGTAATTTATTTGGTTTTGTTTTCCTTTTAAACATTGGATAGTTTGATTTATATAGATCGAATGTGTTTTTAAAAGGTCCAATTCTTTTATCTGTTTTGGAACAGAGAATTTAAACAGAATTTCTTTGTCCATATAATTAGTTATTATTCCATCATTTGTTACTCTAAAGAGAGTAATTAATTCTAAGAATGACGTGCCTAAAATTGCTGTTTGGGATAATGTTTTGACTATTAAGAAAGGGGTTTTGTAACAAACACCTTGATTACAAATTTTTACAGAAGGTAGTTTGTATTTGATATCTAGGGCTGTCTTATTAGCTCCATAAAGGGTTTCTGAAGTATGTTTTAAGTATTTAGTAGGAACTAATCATTCTTGGAGACAATTTAGGTCAGCTCCTGAATCTATCAAGGCATGATGGATGTTTAGAACAAAATTGTCTTTTATTCTGATTTGTAAGCTACAATACCATTTTCTTATTGTTATTCTTTGTGTAAGATTGATGAACATATCTTCTGTTAGTGATTGGTTTTGTATTGGTGAAATATGGACAGGTTGGTTCGTATCCAAATCAGAGGAGGATGAGTCTTATGATTGAAAAAGATGTTTATCTTGTAGTATTTTGATAGTTAATTGTAACTCTTTTATTTCATTTTTTATTTGTTTTACTTCTTGTTGTAGATCATTGATAGTTATCTTTTTTGTTTTGAATTTTGATAGAACATCTTTGTCAAAATCTACTGCTTTAAAAGGTTTTTTAAATGTGTCCGTAGATCCTGGTTCCTTTTGAGTAATCATTTCTTTAAGTTGGGCTAAGTGTTTGATTTTCTGGTCGGGATCTTGTATTTAGTCAACTAATTTTATCCAAGGAAGTAAGTCATTTTTCTCTAGAACACAAATTGTCTTATAACTAGATTTGTCTTTATTATCACAGATACAGGGTTGTTTACCTATTTCTGAAGAGTTACTATCAGTAGAAACAGATGATGATTCTTCTAGATTCCAAATATCATTGTCAGGGTAAGATTCTTCAGATTTGGAGGAAGTATTGTTTAGGATACTAAGAATTTTAGTTTTGATGAAGTCTTCTAAATCTAAGGCTTGAATTTTCTTTTTGAGTTCTGGACATTTATTAGAATAATGGCCAGGTTTTCCACACTTGTAAAATTTATTAAGATTTTTATGGGTTTTATTGAATTTCTTGGAAGGTCTTTCCTTTCTTCTATTTTGTTTCTGTTTGTAATAATCATTGTCTTGATTTTTTAAATATCTTTGGTAGTTTCTTCTTCCTTTGTATGACCTGTAAGATTTATAGTTATGCTTTTTGTGTCTAGATGATTTTTTAAGTTTGTCAAAACCAAACTGGTCACACCATGATCCTAATTCTTTGTTGGTTGTTTTTCTATCATTTTTAACTTGGTCTTGGATTCTAAGATCATTGCACAGTTGTAATCCTGTAACTTCTATAGCTTGTACTATTTCTCCATAGGTCATTTTTTCTATATCTACTTCTAACCAATTGTCTTCTAATTGTAAGGTGACTATTTCGTCTCTAACCTTATTGGCAAATAATGTTGGTAATCCTGAAATAAATTTTTCCTTCCAATAAACTGCATTGCTATCGGTTCTTTGCATAAATCTTGTCAAGAAAACATCTTTGTACCACTTAAAGTCTCCTAGAGTTTTGCACCTAAGGTTATGAAGTTTAGACAATTGTCTTTCTTCTAGGAAATTTGAGTTTCCTATGAAGTGTAATCCTATTGTTGCTATGAGGGTATTTAAAGCATCTGGTTCTCTTGGATTTCTGTCTTGTAGATTTAATCTTGTAGCATCTAAAATTTCATTTCTTTGATTGTCACTAAGATGGTTATTCCACCATCTTGCCAATTGTCCTTCAAATCCTAAAGTAATCATTTGGGCAGCTTCTTTTTGAGATAAATTTTGTTTTTCTATATAGATTCTTCCTACAGTGTACATTTGTTTAAGAACAGTCATTGTCTGATAATTGGCTAATCCATCTATGTTCCATTGGTAACAGACATTGCCTGTATAAGCTCGATATGATGTTGGTTCTTCATATTGAAGGTTAGGTGGTGATGGTTTAGGATAATGATTTTTGTTTTGTCTGTCAGGATGATATAGTTTTTGGACAAATAATTCAGCTTCAGAAATTTGTATTTCTTCTTGATTATCTGAACTACTGTTTTGGCTAATTGTCTTATCTAAAGTAAGAATATTATTGCTGGTACTTGGTTCTTGTTTAAGATTTGCTATTTTGCTATCTATAATTTTGATAATATCTGGTCGTTAAAGCATTTGCCTATTCCTATTGGATCCGGAAATAATGGTTGTGAAGTTATTCGGACTTGTTTGTCTTTTTTCTTTTTGGTTGTATGTGTAGGATTTGAAATTTCTAATTTTTCTAGTTGTCTTCTTATATGATTATTGTCAGTTCTATGTTCACATTCTAGTCTATCTAACTGTTCTCCTATGGTCGTAAGATATTCATTAGCAAAATTGTTTTGTTTTATAATAATTCCAGATTGGTTTTGGGTTGATGGTTCTATTTTAGATAATTCCTCTGGAATGATAGCAAAAGGTATGCAAGGTACAGGAATTTACGATTCAGTTAGGGTCTCGAATTTTTCTCTTGGTGGGTGGCTTGCCATATGGGTTCCTTTGCTTGTCTTATAGGTTTTGAAAGGAGTGCTACCTATGGTGTTGCATTGGCGTTCATAAGTATGACGATGTCTGTACCATACGAAGAAAGGGATAGTTTCTTGAAGGGTTTGGACAGTTTCTAACCATCTAATCCTAAATTGGGCTCTTTTATTCTCCGTATATTTATTTTCATATTTATCTCTACATTCTTTGTTCATAGAGAAATCGTATTCTTGTAAGAGATACTCTAAATTAATTTTTTCAGAGGTAATAACATTGATTTCTGCACAATGATCAGTTTGGATTTGAGATTGGGTTGGGGAGAAATGTTGTTCCTCTTCTTCCCGTCTAGTATTATGATCATGTATGGGCCTAGCTATTTGTTCTTCGGTTCTATAAATTATATTGGTCAGGTTGTCATAGTTTCTAGGCAATGTTGGCATAGATTGTCTACTAGAGTGGTTTCTTAAAAGCGACCTAGCTGTTTGAAAAGCTGTGGAGGTTGGACTATTTGGTCTGGAAACATTATAATTGGAAACAGAATGTCTATGGTCGAAGGAAATTCCTAAAGATCCATCATCATAGTTTCTATGAGAAGTTAATGGTCTCTCAGGAGGAAGGTGAGTGTTTGGGGCTTGGTTCTTTTTTATCCATTCATCCGGAAACTTAATTTGATGCCATCCTAACGGCGTCGGTACTAAAGGCTGGATTTGCTTGGAAGCTACAAAGGACATTATTTGATTCTTTGGGATTCTTGGCCTAATGAAATTGGAAACTATTCCGGTGTTCATGACTCTATAATTAACATTGTAAATGAGTTTGTAAGGACAAGATCCTTTTATAAAATTATAATTATGGACTTGTATATCTACTTTTAAACATAATTCTTTGTGTTCGTCAGCTTTTAAGGCTATACTAAAGTCTGGAAAGCATACAAAGTAAACTGGTCCATAAGTTAAAGTTGTTTCTAGGGCTCCATGGATTGATTCCATGTAGTCTTCGATTCTAGCATCTCTTAAAACTATTAACATTGAATTATTGAGTCCTAATTTTGACATTGGTTTGACAGCTAATTGTACACCTCCTATATGAAGATCAGTATACCCTAATTTGACATAATAATTGAGACTATTTTTATTTAGCAAATTTGTGGAAAAAGTATCAGAAACGAATTTGACATTTATTTCTTTTAATTTATTTCCTAAGAGGCTTTTGAAGTTAAATATTCTGGAAGGTTTGTATATTGTCTTAAGATCTAGTTTGGGTAATTTTCAATTACTAAGTTCTTGGTCATTCCAATTTGTCTCATAATTAACTACAGATTGTGCTTCTTCACTATTTTCGTGATCCGGATCTACTCCTCTATGGATTGGAGTTTCTGACATGGTTGTGTGACTAAATTGAAATGTTACTATTATAAATAAAACCTATGGCTCCCAGTACGAGGAATTACACGACTCACACCTCTCTTGGGCTTTACAGGTCTCTCCACCTTCTTAAGGCTTCACCTAGTATTTTAGCCATAACAGTATCAACTCTCTCTCCCCACACAAACACATCACAAGGCTCTGATACCATGGGAAGCAGTAAATAAAGAGCACAATAATAAATAAATAGCAGTTATTGAAAATGAAACAAGAAAACAGAAATTGAAAATGAAACAAGATGCAAAGATTGGAAATTAAAGTTTGAAACTATCAAAATATAGTTTCTTCAAGAGGCAGAGGTTGTTTTTCAAATTTCAAGCCTAAGTTTCAGAACTAGTTCATGCGTTGAACAAAAGATCTGAATTAGTGCAAATCCCCTCTCAACAAAAAGACTTTGTCATTTCCATTCCCAAACTATATTTTGTAAGTTTCAAACTTTAATTTCCAATCTTTGCATCTTGTTTCATTTTCAATTTCTGCTTTCTTGTTTCATTTTCAATAACTGCTCTTTATTTATTATTGTGCTCTTTATTTACTGCTTCCCAATATATATATATATATATATATATATATATATAAGTGGATGGATCAAGATGAAATCATACCATACCAATGCTTGCATTGTAACCTAGATCAACCATCATGAGCAAATCTTGTGATAGGAGGCTTTATTATTGTGTTGAAAATGTGATTTTTATTATAATGCAAAAATATTCATTATCGCTCTTAGATCTCTTAATAGTTTTGAAATCTAGCCATTATAATAAATAATAACACATTTCCTTCCTTCTCCAAAAGCAAATTAAATTGTTTGTAGCACGCATGCACTTATGATGGCTACTAGTAGATATAGCATTGTGATTGATGTGTTCTTTTCTATGAGTATCAATGATAAAATTTATAAACCTACACTCTCGCTACAGTATAAAGAAGTAGAGATCGTCCTATAAATAGGTTTGGTACTCCCATTAAATCTAAGTACAATTGATGCAATAAAAATTAAAAAAATAATAATAAATAATTCGGTGGAAAATAAATCTAAATTAAGATAACTAAACTAATCTCAGTTTTACACAAATCACTTAAGAAATAAAGGATAGAATGACAAATTAACGCATAACAATTTAGCTATTCACTAAACTCGTAATTGGTGGGTTCTCTATGTCACTTAAAGATCCTAATCTAACCCTGCATTATGAACTCACTATAAGTGTTCCAAAAATTACTGATTAATGATGAGTTTTCACCAATCAAACGATGACTGACATTGTGTCGGTCTAATAACCCTTTAATCGGCGGTTCTGCTCACCGGAGGTAAGTATTTGATCGAGTTAGTTGAGTAATTGGTCTAACTTGACCCAACTTGGCGAGCCCAACCACCACAAAACCCACCACAAATCATTTAAGAAAAATCCAAAAAACTCCAAATTCAAATGAAAATAAGTGAGTTTGGGCGAAATTTGCATTTGAACGGGTTGGATTTAGCTTCTTGTTGAGTTGAAACTTTTGTTGACCAATTAGTGGGCATGTCTTGGTCAACTTGAGCTTGGATAGGTTGCAGTTGAGCTTGGATGGGTGGTTGCAGTTGAGTTCAAGTGGTGCTAATGGAGTTTTTCATGGCTGGTATGCAAAAGTTTAATGATCAAGTACCGTGTAGATAGAAGAATATGAGAAAGATGAGTTCGATATATAACACTTTGATTCAATTAATTAATACGAAATTCGTAATCTATTTCACAAGCGTTTCATACAGAACTCTGAACCTTTTCAGGGAACAGTATGCTAGCTGAGCCTTACTGCCCACTCCTTGGGTCTTACTTCGCTCAAGGCCTACCTCTTGTCCCTTTAATTTTCGGTTTTGGAGACTAGCTTATGAAATATAAAAAGAATTTCATTCTAATTAATTACATATAAATACTACATACATATGTAAATGAACGTTACCTTTGTATGATCAGGACCAGAGAATACCAACATAAACTAGTGTAAATTCTAGAGATGAAAGAGAATTTTAACAGGAAGTTTTTGAGAAAACATATTTATTACAGAAGAGAATAAGCTTACAGAATTCTCGAATACCTTCTGATTACAATGAGTGTCTCTTATATAGATTAGAGACAGGAAATACTAACAAATAATATTACATCATTGCTTACATCACACACTAATTATTTGTTATTTTATATCACTACTTACATCATTGCTTTGACAAACTAACACACTGATTACTAACTTTTAATACACTTATATGGATTGTCGGGAAATCTTTTGAATTTTGACTGAATAATTGGATCTTTTTACGGTTTGACTTTTGACTTGTTTTGGATGATTGATTGCTTTGTTGACTTTATGATGATTTGTTGAAATAGTGTGATCTGACATACTTATATCTGAAAGGGACTCATCTGTTTCACCATTTTCTTTACATTGTTGGTAGATTTGTGGACTTGGAGCATCTCGAGGATTGAGTCATCAAAGTCTTCTAGGTGAGGATATTGACTAGTGTCAGTGAATGAGCTGGCTTGCACATTTTGCACATGATTGAATGAATCGTTTCTTGATTGAGATGGGCATTTTGACTTCTTTGAATTTATCTTTTGTTTTTTATGCAATCTGGCTTGTGCCTGTAAGAATTCTTGTTCTTGAATAGTGTTAGGTTGTGAATCTAGATAATACTAATATGGTAATTGGATTTTGCTGAGTTGGCTTGTAATCATATCAAGATGAGTAGAATGAGCCTTTTGAAGTTGAGTAGTGTACTGAGTAGGAAGGAAATCCCATGGTGCATCATCCTGTAGGGCTGGCCAAATGGAGTTTGGAATAGTCTGATTTTTTTCGAAAAGAATCTTTTGAATATGTCGAATTCTTGTTGGATAATTTTCTGAGAAACCAAATATTTGAACTGGGTGACCTTCTAGGATTCCAAAAGATGATTGACTGAAATAAAGACCATCTGGACGAACTATGAAAGGTTTATGGAATATGATGATCACATAATTGTTCTTAATGACTTGTAGTTTGAAGGTGTATTACCATTTGTGTAGAGGTTGAAATCAATTGAGAAACTGAAGTAATGGGCACAAAGATGTTTCTGGATTCTTTTTGAAGAGTTTGAGAGTTTTGATCATAGGTGTAGCTGGAATTTAATGGCTATATGGTATAGATAAGAAGATGCCAAAAGAACCAAAGTAGTTCTATTGGAAAGTCAAATAATGGATGAAAGGTATTGGTAGGGATGGTGAAGACCTTTGCAAATGGGTATTCTAGGTGAACAGATAAGACATTTAAAAATACTTGACCGTATTTCTCAATGCACTCATTCTGATAGTGGAGCATGAGATTTTTGACTTTTGAAGACAAAAACTTAGATTGAACAACTTTATAATATTCTAGAGAAGCATCTCTAGGTATTCTAGAAGAAGAGAAAGTTGTCATACTTGAACTTTAAGGACTTTGAATGAACATGTAACATTGAATGAGTCTGTCTAGATTGATTGATGTGATTGGAGCAGTGATTTGGATTAGCCAGGAGAGATGATCTGCTAAAACATTGACTTCTCCTTTTATATGTTTGACATCAAATGAGTAGCGACCGAACTATTCTGACCAACGAAGTAATTACTGATGTGGTACTTTTTCTTTGTGGAACTTGAGCATTTGAGAGAAAGATTGCATATTTGTCTCAACAAGAAAATGATTTCCAATGAGATGAAATTCAAACTTTTCAATTGCATTCTTCACAACTAATATTTCTTTAAAGATTGAATGATAGTGCGGCTGTGAGTCTTTGAATTTTCCACTAGTGAACGCACAAAGATGTCTGTGACCTTTGTCGTCTTGTTCGAGAAGTGTAACATCCCAATAATTATCGTTTGCATCAGTTTGCAAAATTTTCTTGCCACTGGTTGGAATCTTGAGAGATGGAAGTTTTTAGACTTTTTACTTGAGGATCATGACAGGATTGGTATGTTCAGAGGACCAAGAAGAAGGGAGGGGAGAGAGGGGGAAGGGGCGGGGTGGTTTCGAAGGAGCTGGGTCAAGGAGTAAGTGTATCGAGTGAGATAAGAGATAAAGTTGCGAAAATAATTGATTATTCCCAAAAACTATTAAACTTATTTTTTACTGATAAGAACGTCTGGGAATGTTTTACTACTTTGGAGATATGAGATTGAGGATGGTAGGAACCATTTTTTATCTGCATGCCAATAAAATTAATTTTTGTTTTTGCAATTTCAGTTTTTTCTCGGAAAGCATAATTCCATGAATTTAACTATGTCCACAAACTATTGAAGGAGAGCATAATGAGATTCTTCATCTTTGAAATAGAGAAAAATATCATCTATGTATACTAAAGCAGAGTGAAGAATGGGTTGAAAAATCTGGGTCATTTTTTGTTGGAAGAGAGAAGGATCAGTTTTTAATCCGAAAGGTAAAACTGTCCACTAGTAATGGTGATTAGGAATACAGAAAGCGGTTTTGTGTTTGTCATCAAGGTGAAGACCTAATTGTCAAAATCCGACCTTTAAATCGAATTTAGAGAAAATGCGAGCATTGTGGAGTTGGACAAAAAAGATAGTTCTAGAAGGGAGAGAAAATTTGATGTCTTTGAGGAAATGATTTAAAGGTTAGTAATTAATAACTAACCTCACTTTTCCTCACACTTGTTCTGTTCGATTGTTGACATAAAAGACTTCACAAGACCAACGTGAATCAGTAGCTTCAATGAGATTTTGATCAAATAAAGCTTTGTATTCTTGTTCAATAAGGAGTAGATGTTCAGAATTTATTCTCGAATGATTTGCTTTGGTTGGATTGATATCTTCATTAAGTTTAAAGGGAAGAGTGACAAAGTAATTTGGGTTTTGCCAAAGAGAAATATTTAAGCAAAAAGGTCGAGTGTGAATCAGTAAAGGAATGTTGCTGTAAGGACTGAAGAATATGGGAAAAATTAGGTTGAAGTATTAGGTATAATTTTAAGCAAGTTGTCCAAGTCTGAAAATATGATTTATATCTAATGTCTTCAGGAAGAATTCTGAGTTTATTGAGTTTGGCATAGATATCAAAACCTAATACCATATCTTTTCCAGGAAGTGAAGATCCTGAAAATTTATGAGTAGTATAACAACCTGGAAAAGATTTGAACTGTTATAGGATGACTGATAAGGTTTGTGGTGAAAACATCATTACTTATTGTTTGAAAATGTTCTTGGTGTGGTTTCCAAAAGGATGAGGGAAGAATGTTTGGGTTAAGGATTGATTTAATGACACCTGTGTCAAATAAAGCAATTACTTTGATGGGTTTGGTGAATTTAGTTGGAAGGAGGTAGACTAAAGGAATTAAAGAAATAGAGGAAATGGAGGAGGAAGATTGTTGAAGTTGGTAACATGTGTTATCATCATAATATTCTAATGATTGTAGAAGTGTATGCTGAATCAATGTCTTCAATAATGTATTGAAGAATTGTTTCAGGATGTGGCTCTTCATCTTGTGAAAAAAGACTTTTTAATTCATCATAAGAGAAGGTGATACCTGACACCTGAGAGAGTTGTTGAAGGATTTTCTGAGACTTGTGTTTTTGCTTAGGGCATTGCTTTGCAAAATGTCATTTTCCATGATAGAGATAACAACAATCTGTCGTTTTCCACTTTGTTTTCCTCTTACGGAGGAATCTGCGAACCTTAAACTTATACCTCTTAGGCTTGAAAGATCTTGAAAAAAATGACTTGGATTTATGCTTGCTGAAATGATGCTTTTTCCAATAGGGCTTACATGTACACTTCTTTTCGTCTTTGCATTTGATATTTAAATCTAGACGTTGACATACCTTTGATAGTTGCCTTGATCGTTGAAGGTAGTCATCAAATAATTTCTTTTGGGCACATAGTCTTTCAAGTGCAGCAAGTACAAATTGATAGATTTCACCAAACATAATTTGATCAAGTGATCTGTTATGTGCTTACATCATTTTTGCTATTTCTTGAGCTAAGGATTCTGGGATAGAGAAAAGAAATGCTTGCTTCATGTTGGGGTCATTCATACCTCAAAAGACATAATATCTCTTGAGCATTCCTTAATAGTGCTTGTCGAGATATTTTCTTTGCAAAGAACAACACTTCATTTAAAAATATTCTTCACACATTTGAACTTCATAGGATTGTAGCATTCTATAGAATTCAGTGTAAAGAATATACATGGCTTGATCAATAGTAGATAGTTACACAAATTACAATTGTCGGAATTGATCGAGACTAATCCACCATTCTCGCAAATTTCTAGCGAATCTAGTAGAAAACTGTGTAAGAACTGCTTGAACTTGTGTATCCGGTTTATGCATCTTTGCTTGTAACCATGCATAAAACTCAATCATTCAATCTTACCATTTTTCTGGAGGAATATCATCAACTGTAAAGATGTGAAGTTTTTATTCAGACGGATTATACTGGTTTTCAGGGGGTTGATGATGTCGATGATGTTTGTGCCATGGGGGATCAACATCTTCAAGTTTTGGAAGAGAGGTGGTATAAGTGTGTGGGGTATCTGGGTCAGAGATATGCTCTTCGGGAGTATAATCTCTGGATTAGGTATTCATAAACTGAGGCTGAATAAAAAATATGGGATTTGAGGTAGAGGAAAAACTTGATGAGGAACTTGATGGGATTTATGGTAAAGATGGTGAAAAAGAATGTAATGAATTTTGTTTGAAGTCTAAGGTTCCATTCGATTCAGAATTAGAATCTTCAGACGGGGGAATAGCAGGTATCTGGTGAGAGGCTATATCTGTAAGATAACTGGTAAAAGGATTGATTTGATTTGTTGAGACTGAAACCATCATCTGAGAAGACCTAAGTGGTGAAGATTCTTGCTTTTTTGAGCTAGAGATAGGTTGTTTACCTTCTTTCTTAGCTACTCTTTCTTGTTTTCTTTGCTCTTCAAATTACTACTTCATGTGGCCATAAAACTGACTTTTTGAATCAAAAGCTACTTCAGTTGCAGATGGTTGGTGTAGTGTAACGAATGGTTGGCTAAGCTTTGAAAAAGCTGACAGTGAAGGTGTCCATTGGGTTGCTTCGAATAGATTATAAGGTTATGACACCAGGTGAGAGGATTGTGTTTGTTGAAAATAGTCTCTCTATAGAAAGGGCTAATTGAGTCTGCAAATTTTGTAACTCTGCCTCCTTTTCAAGGAAAGCTTGAGAGAATTCTTGTGTATTTTGCATAATAGTCATCAGTTCATTATGCTTTTGTTGCATTTGCCTTTGAAGCTATGCAATAATTTTTGCAGTATTCTGAGTATAATAAGTTATCCAATCAACTTTTTTGGATATGTTAAACAAAGTTTAATTTTGCTGTTTTGCATTCTCAGTTTGCCAGTTGAGAATTGCTTTAGCAAGAGAGATGTGTTTGGGAGTTCCATCTTATTGAATAATCCGATGCGATATGATTTTTGATCTCTAGTTAGCAGATTCATTAATTAGTGGAAATTCTTGATCATAATCTGCTTGACTGAAAGAGGTTGATGGTTGTTGCATCATCATGATTGAAATGGGTTAGGAAATAGAAGGTTGAGGTAGAGTGTTTTTAGCAATCCACTTCAAACTCTTTTTGTAACATAAAAGAGATTCTTTGGATCTGTATATTGAAGGTACTGATTGGGTTGATTTTGGTGGAAGATTTGGGTAATCTGGTAAATCCTAATAAGGGTTTTTGATAGGCGGATGTTTTGGAGGGTTTGAATATCTGACAACAAAATCAAATTTTCTAGAAGGTTCTCCTAATAATCCAACAGAGAGATCTCCATCAAGATAAGCTTGATAGAGAGGATCTTTAGAAGTTTTTTTTTTTCTTTTTATAAGGATGATATCCTTGGGGAAATTCAATGATTCCGATGGGATTATTTTAACATTTGATACAATCACACTCGATATCAAAAGGACAATGACCAGTAGAGTCTTTATATTGGATAATAGGCATACCGGTATTTAAGAAAGCAACAACTAATGGATCATCCTTATGAACACAATTAGCTGGTTGAACTAATGATATCATGAACTAGAAATTAGCTAATTGTGTTGTAAGAATTTCAGACTTGCTAAAGAAGACAATTGTTGTTCCGTCCTTGTTGCTTTTTATACGGGCTTCCATAATAGTGACCGATTCATGACCTTTGGAAATATGCTCATAACTTGTGATCTAGCTTTCTAGAAGAAGCTTAAGAAGGTTTTCTCTACTGATTTGCTTTGAGACCATGGTATAATGAGGTACATGCTGTGAATCCATGGTAAGTATGAACGTATCTATAGAGATTGGTAAGGCAAGATCTATAGCATGATCTTGAAGTCTCTATACCATTTGATAATGGAGAGTTGTCATAATGGAATCGGGTTTCATTTCAACACCTGTGATTTGAACCTGAACCTTTATAGCATTGAAACAGAACTCATCATTGAGCTAGATATTGAAATTTGGGATCAATATGAGAATGATTTTTCCAGCGTTAAGAATAGTTAGAAGAGTTCCTAGATACGCATGTTCATATTTTTTATATGTAGTGTCCAGAACTGTGAGTCTTGCAGCAACTGGGGAGACCTTTTCGACCATGAAGGGTAAAGGCTAATTTTATGACAACAAAATGGATATAAGTATATCCTTCTTGTTCCCAGTGATTAATGGAATTTTTAGAGATTTCAAGAGTAACATATTGTTCTGAGCTAAAAGCAGAGAGTTAACATTTGTCAAACATACTGGTTTGGACAAACTCTTTGACTAATTTACGAGTAGGTTTGATAAGAGTTTCAAGCACTTTTGGGAAAGTGGAGACGAGTTTAGTGAGAGCAGTGTAGGGATTTGTGACTGGAGGAATTTTAGAAGCAAGATCATCAGGGATATAAGTGAACTCATAAAGACTATCTATTTTAGTAGAAGGAGACCGAGAATAGAAAGAAGAAGGAGTAAATATAAGCGAACTAATACAAGAGGAACTAGGAGAAAACATAGATTCTGAAGAAGTATCCATAACTATAATTTTCGTTTTAGAATTCAAACTGGTTGTTTAAGTATTTTAGGCACAACCACAGTCTAATTCCATTTAGGGGACATCAGAGTATAACACTTAGATTCAATTAATTAATACGGTATTCATAATCTATCTCACAAGCGTTAGGACAAGAGGCAGGCCTTGAGCGAAGTAAGACTCAAAGAGTGGGCAGTAAGACTCGACTAGCATACCGTTCCCTGAAAAAGTTCAGAGTTTTGTATGAAACACTTGTGAAAGAAATTACAAATTTCGTATTAATTAATTAAATCTAAGTGTTATATGTCGATGTCCCCCGAATGGTACCGGAGCGTGGTTGTGCCTAAAATACTTAAACAGCCAGTTTGAATTCTAGAGCGAAAATCATAGTTATGGATATTTCTTCAGAATCTACGTTTTCTCCTAGTTCCTCTTGTATTAGTTTGCCTATATCTACTCTTTCTTCTTTCTATTCCAGGTCTCTTTCTACTAAAATAGATAGTCTTTATGAGTTCACTCATATCCCTAATATAGATGATCTTGCTTCTAAAATTCCCCTAGTCACAAATCCCTACATTGCTCTCACTAAACCCATCTCCACATTCCCAAAGGTCCTTAAAACCCTTATCAAACCTAATCGTAAATTAGTCAAAGAGTTTATCTAAACTAGAACGTTTGACAAATGTCAACTCCCTGCTTGCAGCTCAGAACAATATGTTACTCTTGAAATTCCTTAAGATTCCATTAATCAATGGAAACAAGAATGATACACTCACATCCACTTTGGTGCCATAAAATTAGCCCTTACCCTTCATGGTAAAAAAGGTCTCCCAGTTGCTACAAGACTCGCAGTACTAGATACCAAATACAAAAAATATAAACATGCATGTCTAGGAACTCTTCTAGCTACTCTTAACGCTGGAACAATCATTCTCACCTTGATCCCAAATTTTAATATCCCGCTCAATGATGAGTTCTGTTCCAGTGCTATAAAGGTTCAGGTTCAAATCATAGGTGTTGAAATGAAACCCGGTTCCATTATGGCAACTCTCCATTATCAAATGGTATGGAGACTTCAAGATCATGCCATAAATCTTGTCTTACCAACCTCCACAGATATATTGGTGCTTACCATGGATTCATAGCATGTACCTCACTGTACCATGGTCCTAAAGCAAATCAATAGAGAAAAGCTTCTTAAGCTTCTTTTAGAAAACTGGATCACAAATTATTAGCATACTTTCAAAGGTCCCAAACCGGTCACTACGATGAAAACCTGTATAAAAAGCAATAAGGACAGAAAAACAATTGTCTTCTTTAGCAAGTCTAGAATTCTTAGAGCACAACCAGCTAATTTTCAGTTCATGATATCATCAATTCAACGAGCTAATTGTGTTCACAAGGATGATCCACCATTTGCTGCTTTCTCAAATACCGATATGTCGATTTTCCAATATAGAGACTCTACTGGTTATTATCCTTTTGATATTGAGTGTGATTGTATCAAAAGTCAAAATAATCCCATTAGAATCATTAAACTTCCACAAGGATATCATCCTCATAAAAAGAAAAAGAACCCTCCTAAAGATCCTTTCTATCAAGCTTATCTTGATAGAGATCCCTCTGTTGGATTATTAGGAGAACCTTTTGGAAAATTTGACTTTGTTGTCAGATACTCAGACCCCTCCAAAACATTCATCAGTAAAAACACTTCTTGGGATTTATCAGATTACCCAAATCCTCCACCAAAATCAACCCCATCAATACCTTCAACATACAAATCTAAAGGATCTCTTCCATGTTACAAAAAGAGTTTGAAATGGATTGTTAAAAACACTCCATCTCATTCTTCTGTTTCCCAACTCATTCCAATCACGATGATGCAACAACCATCATCCTCTTTCAGCCAAGCAGATTATGATCAAGAATTTCCACCAATTCCTAAATCTGCTAATTAAAGACCAAAAATCATACCACCTCGATTATTCAATCTGATGGAACTCTCAAACTCGTCTTTCCTACTGAAACAATTCTTAACTGACAAACTGGTAATGCAAAACAGCAAAATCAAGCTTTGTTTAACATATCCAGAAAAGTTGATCGGATAACTTGTCATGCTCAAAATACTGTAAAAATTATCGTACAGCTTCAAAGGCAAATGTAACAAGTACATAAGAAGCTTATGACCATTATGCAAAATACATAAGGATTCTCTCAACCTTTCCTTCAAAAGGAGACAGAGATGTGGAATTTACAAACTCAATTAGCCCTTTCTGTAGAGAGACTATTTTCGACAAACATAATCCCCTTATTCGATGTCACAACCTTACAATCCATTTGAAGCAACCCAATGGACACCTTCACTGTTAGTTTTTCCAAAGCTCAATCAACTATTCCCTACGCTACACCAACCATCTGCAGCTAAACCAGCTTTTGGCTCAACAAGTGAGTTTTAGAACTACATGAAGCAGCAATTTAAAAAGCAAAGAAAACAAGAAAGAACAGCTAAGAGAAAAGGTAAACAACCTATCTCCAGCTCAAAAAAGTAAGAATCTTCACCACCCAGGTCTTTTCAGATGATGGTTTCAGCCTCAACAAAGCAAATCAATCATTTCACCAATTATCTTACAGATATAGCCTTCCACCAGATACTTGCTATTCCCCGGTCTGAAGATTTTGATTCTAAATAGAATCGAACCTTAGACTCTGAACAAAATTCATTACCTTCTTCTTCGCCCTCTTTACCACAAATCCCATCAAGTTCATCATCAAGTTCTTTTTTTACCTCAACTCTCACATTTTCTATTCAACCTCAATTTATGAATACTCAACCTAGAGATTACACTCCCAAAGAACATACCTCTTACCCAAATACCCCATACACTCATACCACATCTTTTTCGGACATTGAAGATGTTGATCCCCCACGACACAGACATCATTGACATCATCAACCCCCTGAAAACCAATATAATCTGTTTAGATAAAAAAATCCATACCTTCACAATTGATGATATTCCCAAAAAAAATGGGGAGATTTAATGTTTGAGTTTCATGCATGGTTACAAGCGGAAATGCTTAAACTGAATACACAAGTTCAAGTAATTTTTACATAGTTTTCTACCAAATTCACTGAAAATCTACACGAATAGTAGACTAACCTCGGTCAATATCGACAATTGCAATTTGTGCAACTACCTACTATTGATCAAACCATGAATATTTTTTAGACTGAATTCTTTGGGATGTCACAATCCTATGAAGTTCAAATGCGTGAAAAATATTTTCAAATGAAGTGTTGTTCTTTGCGAAGAAAAGATCTTGACAAGCATTATCAAGCAATGCTCAAGAAACACCATGTCCTTCGAGGTATGGACGACCCTAATATGAAGCAAGCATTTCTTTCCTCTACCAAAATCCTTGGCTCAAGAAACAGCAAAAATGATGCAAGCACATAACAAATCACTTGATCAAATTACGTTTGATTAAATATATCAGTTTGTACTTGCTGCACTTGAAAGATTATGTGCCTAAAAGAAATTCTTTGATGACTATCTTCAACGATCAAGGCAATTGTCAAAGGTATGTCAGCGTTCAGATTTAAAGATCAAATACAAGGACGAAAAAAAGTGTACGTGTAAGCCCTATAAAAATAAAAAAAAATAAAAAAATAAAAAAAATAAAAAAATCATTTCAACAAGCACAAATCCAAGTCGTTTCTTTCAAGATTTTTCAAACCCAAAAGGTATAAGCCTAAGGTTCGCAGATTCCTCCGCAAGAAGAAAACGAAGTGGAGAACAACAGATCATTGTTATCTCTATCACAAAAAATGACATTTTACAAAGCAATGCCTCAAGCAAAAACATAAGTCTCAGAAAATCTTTCAACATCTTTCTCAGATATCAGGTATCACCTTCTCTGATGATGAATTAGAAAGTCTCTTTTCACAAGATGAAGAGCCACATCCTGAAACAATTCTTCAATACACTATTGAAGACATTGATTCAACATACACTTCTGATACTAGTCAGCAATCATTAGAATATTCTGATGATAACACGTGTTATCAACTTCAACAATCTTCCTCTTCCATTTCCTCTATTTCTTTGATTTCTTTAGCCCCAGTCTACCTCTTTCGGACAAAATTCATCAAGCCCATCAGAGTAATTGCTTTCTTTGACATAGATGCCATTAAATCAATCCTTAACCCAGACATTCTTCTTTCATCCTTTTGGAAATCATACCAAAAACATTTTCAAACAGTAAGTAATTATGTTTTCACCACAAACCTCATCAGTCATCCTATAACAGTTCAAATGTTTCCAGTTTGTTATACTACACATAAATTTTTAGGACTTTCTTTTCCTAGAAAAGATATGATATTAGGTTTTGATATCTATGTCAAGCTCTATAAACTCAAAATTCTTTCTGAAGACATTAAATATAAATCATATTTTCAGACTTGGACAATCTACCCAAAATTGTACCCAATACTTCAGCCCAATTTTTTCGGTATTCTTCAGTCCCTACAGCAACATTCCTTTGTTGATTCACACTCAACCTTTTTGCTTAAATGCAAATATCCTCTTTGGCAAAGTCCCTACAATAACATTCCTTTACTGATTCATACTCAGTATTTTTGTTTAAATGCAAACATCCTTTTTGACAAAACTCCGATTACTTTGTCACTCTTCCCTTTAAACTTAATAAAGATATCAACTCAACCAAAGCAAGTCATTCGGGAATGAATCCTGAACATCTGCTCCTTGCAGAATAAGAATACAAAGTTTTACTTGATCAAAATCTCATTAAAGCTACTAATTCACAGTGGTCTTGTGAAGTCTTTTATGTCAACAATCGAGCAAAACAAACACGAGGAAAAATGAGGTTAGTTATTAACTACCAACCTTTAAACTATTTCCTCAAAGATATCAAATTCTCTCTCCCTTCTAGAACTACTTTTTTTGCCCAACTCTACAATGCTCGCATTTTCTCTAAATTCGATTTAAATGCCAGATTTTGGCAATTAAGTCTTCACCCTAATGACAGACACAAAATCGTTTTTTGTATTCTTAATCATCATTACCAGTGGACAGTTTTACCCTTCAGATTAAAAACTGCTCATTCTCTCTTCCAACAAAAAATGACTCAGATTTTTCAATCCATTTTTCACTCTGCTCTGGTATACATAGATGATATTCTTCTCTATTCTAAAGATGAAGAATCTCATTATGCTCTCATTCAACAATTTGTGGACATAGTTGAAACTCTTGGAATTATGTTTTTCAAGAAAAAAGCTGAAATTGCAAAAACAGAATTCAATTTTCTTGACATGCAGATACAAAATGGTTCCTACCATCCTCAATCCCACATCTCTAAAGTAGTAAAAATATTCTCAGACGTTCTTACCAGTAAAAAACAAATTCAACAGTTTTTTAGAATAATCAATTATGTTCACAACTTTATCCCTTATCTCATTCGATACACTTACTTCTTGACCCAGCTCATTCGAAAGAAACCTTCCCCTTGATCCTTTGAACATACCAATGTTGTGATGATCCTCAAGCAAAAAGTTCAAAAATTTCCACCTCTCAAGATTCCAACCAATGGCAATAAGATTTTGCAAACCGATGTAGGTGATAATTATTAGGCTGCTGCGCTTCTCGAACAAGATAACAAAGGTCACAGACATCTTTGTGCGTTTACCAGTGGAAAATTCAAAGACTCATAGTTGCACTATCATTTAACCTTTAAGGAAATATTAATTGTGAATAATGTAATTGAAAAGTTTGAATTTTATCTTATTGAAAATCATTTTCTTATTGGGACAAATATGTAATCTTTCTCCTAAATGCTCAAGTTCCACAAAAGAAAAGTGTCACATCAGCAATTACTTCGTTGGTCAGAATGGTTCAATCGCTACTCATTTAATGTCAAGCATATAAAAGAAGAAGTCAATGTTCTAGCAGATCATCTCTCCCGACCAATCCAAATCATTACTTCAATCACACCAATCAATCTAGATAAACTCATTCAATGTTATATGTTTAGTCAAAGTCCTCAAAGTTCAGATATGGTAACTTCCTCTTCTTCCAGAATACCTGAAGATGCTCCTCTAAAATATTATGAAATTGTTCAATCCAAGTTTGTCTTCAAAAGTCAAAAATCTCATGTTCCACTATCAAAATGAGTGCATTAAGAAATACAGTCAAATATTTTTAAATGTTTTATTTGTTCACCCAGAATACTCATTTGCAAAGGTCTTCACCATCCCTACCAATACCTTTCATCCATTATTTGACTTTCCAATAGAACTACCTTAGTTCTTTTGGTAACTTCTTCATCTACACCATATAGCCATTAAATTTCTTGTTACACTTATGATCAAAACTCTCGAACTCTTCAAAAGGAATTCAGAAACGTCTTTGTGCCCATTACTTCAGTTTCTCAATTGATTTCAACCCTTGTACAAATGGTTATACATCTTCAAACTACAAGCCACCAAGAACAATTATGTGATCATCATATTCCATAAACCTTTCACAGTTCATCTAGATGGTCTTTATTTCAGTCAATCCTCTTTTGGAATCTCAGAAAGTCATCAAGTTCAAATCTTTGGTTCCTTAGAAAATTATCTAGTAAGAATTCGACCAATTCAAAAGAATCTTTTAAAAAAAAATCAAACTATTCCAAATTCCATTTGGTCAGCCCTACAGGATGATGCACCATGGGATTTCATTCCCATTCAATACACTGCTCAACTTCAAAAGGTTCATTCTACTCATCTTGATATGATTACAAGCCAACTCAGCAAAATCTAGTTACCAGATTGGTATTATCCGGATTCACAACCTAATGCTATTCAAGAGCGAGAATTATTACAGGCATAAGTCAGATTGCATAAAAGACAAAATATAAAGTCAAATAAGTCAAAGTGTCCATCTTAATCAAGAGACGATTCATCCAATCATGTGCAAAATATGCAAGCCAGTTCATTCACTAACACTACTCAATATCCTCACCTAGAAACTTTGATGACTCAATCCTCAACATACTCCAGATCTGTAAAATCTGCCGATAATGCAAAGAAAATGGTGAAACAAATGAGTCACTTTCAGATATGAATATGTTAAATCTCACTATTTTCAACAAATCATCATAAATTCAACAAAGCAATCAATCAGCCGAAACAAGTCAAAAGGCAAACAATAAAAAGATCCAATCATTCAGCTAAAATTCAAAAGATTCCCCAACAATCCAAATAAGTGTGTTAAAAGTAGTAATCGGTGTGTCAGTTTGTTAAAGCAATAATGTAAGCAGTGATGTAAAATAACAAATAATTAGTGTGTGATGTAAGTAATGATGTAATATTATTTGTTTGTATTTCCTATCTCTAATCTATATAAGAGACACCCCTTGTAATCATAAATTATTCGAGAATCCTGTAACCTTCTTCTCTTTTGTAATAAATATGTTTTCTCAAAAACTTCCTGGCTAAAGTTCTCTTTTATCTCTAGAATTTACACTAGTCTATGTTGGTATTTTTTGGTCCTGATCATGCAAAGGTAACGTTCATTTACATATATATGTAATATTTAGATTTAATTAATTAGAATAAAATTACTTTTGTATTTCATAAGCTAATCTCCAAAACCGAAAATTAAATGAACAAGAGGCAAACCTTGAGTGAAGTGAGACCCAAGGAGTGGACAGTAAAGCTCGGCTACCATACCGTTTCTTGAAAATGTTCAAAGTTTTGTATGAAACACTTATGAAATAGATTACAAATTTTGTATTAATTAATTGAATCTAAGTGTTATATGTCGATGTTCCCTGAATGGTGTCACTTTTTTTTTTTCCAATGTTTAAAAAAAAAAAAAATCATTTTAATCTTTAAGATATCAAAAATTAACAAGTTTTTAAAACTATTTTAGAAACAGTTTTTTTCATCTCTAAAGTTCTCAAAACTCTTTAAAAATGTCTAAACTATCAGTCAACTGACTATCAACGAAAGCAGATAGTTTCGATGTAAAGGCTAAGATGATCTTTTCTTATAAGAAGAAGCTTACATTGTGATGTATGGATAACTATGATTTTAAATATTTTTTTAAAAGAAAAAAGAGAGAAAATATTTTTTGGCAAATGAGGACATTATGATAAACAATCAATTTTTTTAAAAGATTTTTTTTTTATATTTTTTCTAAAAGAAATTAAACAATTATAATAGTGAAATCCAACGCCTTTAGCATCATTCACCAGCAATATCACCATTCATCATCAGCCGTCATACCAACACAACCCAGCCCTCTCCATCATCATCATCAACATAAACAAACAAAACTGATCTTCATCAAAAAAATAAAAATAAAAATTCAACTCATGCACTTAACAAACACTACTC
Organism: Litchi chinensis; assembly: GCA_019925255.1. Classification (NCBI taxonomy): domain Eukaryota; kingdom Viridiplantae; phylum Streptophyta; class Magnoliopsida; order Sapindales; family Sapindaceae; genus Litchi; species Litchi chinensis. The sequence goes on from CM034471.1 coordinate 11,478,626, forward strand.
TAAATTTTCACCAAAAAAAAAAATCACATAAAAAAAAATATATATATATTAACCCAGATCTTTCTGGGTTGAAGATCTGGTTGAACCAGAACATCTGGTTTAAACTCTCCCAACGAAAACAAACAGGAAACAGCGGCAGCAACTCCCCTAACCTCGTCCCTCTCCCTGCCGTCCGAAACGAGTCAACTCGTCCGGCGATTCGGGTCAACTCCCCAGATGACACCTCTTCATACTCGGTCATCCGCCTGCGCCAACGCCCCGAAACCAACCCCCGCTTCGACCTCTATCTCCGCCGATTCGATTTCTTTCTCCGTCGCCTCGATCTCTTTCTCTGCCTCCTTCACCAGCTTCACCGTCTCCTAATGCTCTCCCTCCTTCCGAACAGCGAAATATCCTTCGCAAAACACGCCGCCTCCCTCGCCGTCAATACCGTTGTCAGCGACAACAACAATTACTTCCTCGGATTCGTTCCAACCGCCGGCGCGGCTTTAGCCTCGTAAAAGGTAGTGCGCGCACGAGGTAGAGAGAGACCTCGTAGAGAAAACAAAGAGATTGTAGAAGCCGTTGCTTACCAGTCTCCATTGATGATGATGATGATGTTGTTGCTGTGCATGTGACTGTGAGTGAGTGAGTGAGTGAGTGGTTTTGTTGTGTGTGGACAAAAACAGACAAAATTTGGCTGAATAACCATTGCGCACCAGATCGTTCACGATCTGGTTTAACTTCTTTTTTTAATATTTTTTATTAAAAAATTAATGCACCAGAACTGTTTTTACATTTCATTTAATTTTTTGATTTTTTTTCCATTAATTTACCCTAGATTTGTTTGAGGGGCAACTGATTCCATTGAGGACGTTCGAGGGGCTGTTCGGTACGGTGGGAAGGCAAACGGAGGCTCTTGATGAAGACACTATGCGTGAGCTTGATGGGTTTGTGAGTAATTGCAAGGCTGTTGTTGAAGGCCAACAGAGATTTATTAAAAAGTCAATAGAGTTTTATTTTGAAAAATAAAATAAAATAAAAAACACACACACACACACACAGAAATGAATGATCTGGAGCCAAAACTCCAGATCGTCCCGTTGACAATTTTTAAAAAAACAATAAAAACTCTCCGCTTTTTTTGTTATTATTGTTTAATTTCATTTTTATAAAAATTAAGCATTGTTATTATCATTTAATTTCTTTTTTAGAAAATTAATGGAGTCATTTTGGTAAATAACATAAACTTATAATTTAAAAACTCTATCTCATAGATATTTTAAATAATTTAATTTGTAAATTGATTTATCAGTAAGGGATAATATAGTAATTTAAGTGTCATTAACCACTACCAAGGGTGCAAAAGTCTTTTTATTTATTTTGTCTTCCTTACCATCGGATGAGTTGGATGTTTTGAAAAAGTTTTAAAAACCTTAAGGATGAGAAAAATTGTTTTTCAAATAATTTTAAAATTTTGATAATTTTTTATATTTTAGGGATACCATAAAATTTTCCCTTTTTAAAACAAAAGAAAAGATAAATTTATTATTTCTTTTCACTTTTGTTTATTTCTATCTGATTCAAGTAAATTCTGCTTAGCTTCGTGCATTTTATTTTATTATTATTATTTTTTTGGAACTTGTGCTCTGTGCATGCTATGTTCTTTTGTTGAGTTTGGGTCTGAATTCATCGGGCCTTATTTAGTCTCACTCACTTTCATTGAGCATGGACTAATTGTTTTTTATTTAGTTTTTTATTCTTTAATTCCAATCCCTCTTTTATTTTTCTATTCTTGAATGTTGATGAATGTTATTTCCATGTTTAATTTTAATTCCTTTGTTTTTTTTTACATATTTGATCCAGTTTGATCGTTTGTCAACAGTATTTATCGATTAATTATCAATTAGCCATCGAATTATCGATAAATCATTAATTATTGTTTCGTCGATCAATTAACGAATAACAATTTTTAGAACCATGGTCAATACATGTATTGATTAGACACTAACTAACAATTCAACTACTACTTATTTAATAGTGCAAAACCGGCTATGATTACCAACAAATAAGTTTTAAAAAATGAAGATGAAAAGTTAGCTGAATAGCAGCAATGACCCATAAAGAATTTTTTTTTAAACTTTTTTATTTATTTTATTATTTTTGGGGCAAAAGTTTTAAAAACATTCGAGAGGTAAAGGGAGAACAGAGCGGTGGTCGAAAGCAATCTCCAAGTGGACAATGCCCCCTTCCAACCCAAAACATGGAACGCTGTTGCTGGTCTTCAGTCAAACCTCACATTTGAATTTGATCCATAGATTTTAATTAGAGAAAGCCTATTTTTGTATAATCTAAGATTATTCTAAATTTCTTATTCCGTTATTTTGTTATATGGTGATTATGTCATGGAAAATTTTTGATGGAATGAATTAGGATTTATGATAAGCTTTCTTTTCATTTTTTTTTTCAATAGAAATATAAGGTTTGAATAGTTGAAAATAATGGTATACATATTATTTGATTTTATTCTCAATTAAAATAAGTTATTCTTGTTAGTCATTTTGTGTAGGGACTTCTTGTAATTAAAATTTTGAATCCATTTTGTTTATTGTAATGTATCATATGTATGTTTAGACTAGCTTATTTATTGACCAAAAGATAAGCTGCTTTTATCCTCAAAGTTCTTTTATTGTTTGGCTGCCAAACCAATTTAGCTTTTACACGATTATGAAAGGTTTTATGTCTTATGTGAGGAGCTCAAATTTTTGTTCCAAGAAATTCCTTTTAAACCTTTTTAATAATTAACTTTAAAATGTCAAAACTTTCTTCATGACATTTTATTAATTATTTTGTATGCTTTCAAACTAAAATCATTACTAATAAATTTATTCATCATTAATTCTTATATTTTCGTTATGATAAATTAATAAACATAATTAGGAGTTTTTTTTTTTTTAAATAGCACTTTTTATTGGATGAGTTTTTATCATAAAATCATTGCTCAGAGTTATAATAGCATCTAGTATGCCTTTTAGACAAGTTGCCCCTTGTATATAAGTTGAATAAAATATAAAAAGTGTGAATTATAAAGTAACAGATGAAGCGAGAGAAAAATACAAAACTGAATGTTGAAATGTTTATATTTGGACATAGGATAAAACATTATTCTACTCATTAAGATGATACTAATGATATATTATGGACTCAAATCCAATGCACACCAACCCATAATAAAAGTGGTTGAATACTTTTCTTAATCTTAAAAGGTCAAAAGTTCAAATCTCACTCTTTTCTTAAAACATAAGGTATAAGCAGTTTTCTATGAATTTAATCCAAAAAGAAAAAAAAAATTATCTAATATTATTCGCCCCCTCAAAAGCTTTAGAAAAACATTCAATATCAACTCCGAAAAATATATCCCAAACAAAAACCATAGATCTCAAACAAAGCGTCATATATACCAAACAAAAGGATCATAGCTCCCAAACAAAGGAAATGGATCCTTGGAAAAAAAAATAGTTCACAAATGAAGGACTATAAATCCCGAACAAAGAAAAATAGATCTAAAAAAAATCGCAATTTTATACACAAAGTAGAGTTTCTTCTCGTCAATGGCTTCCTCATTTGCCATTTTTATTCAATTTCAAAACCTAAACTTTTCTAACTCAAATTCAAATCATATTACATAGTTTCAAACTCAAGAAACCTATAATATTTTTTCAAACAAAAACTTCAAAAACCTCAACAATTTTTCCCAAATCACTGCACATGAGTCCATGACGGAATTATAGAGTGAAAGAGAAGAAAGAGAGAGAAGTCTGATTTGTTGATTTTCAAAATTTGAGTTGTGATTCAAAATTCATGAGTTCCAATCTTGAATAACAAAGAGGAGAATAAAAAGAGATCGAAGGAGAAGAAAGAGACAAGCTTTGAGCATCGTTTATTGGGGACAATTTAAAGTGCCATTAAAACTTAATCTATTTATTGAGTGATGGGATAAAAAGAAGAGAGAGCAGTGGTGCAATTTCACCCAATTTCACTTGCAAAATCAAACAACCAAACAATTGAATGCTCAAAATAAATTTATTTCTGGTAACCAAATAATCAAAATCTTATCTTGAAAAGCTCTTGGTGCAATAGATCTACTACAGTACTACTAAAAGTTGGTATCAAAAAGTTGCACCAAATGTACTCCTAAAACTATTGATGAACATCTTGTCATTTCATTTTTTTTTCTTAATACTAGTACCAGCTCAAAGAACAATTGAGACCAAACAGAATAAGACTCTAATAACATAGCTCGAAAAGGACAGCCAAGACCAAGCATTTTTTTTTAATACTGGTACTAGCTCAGAGGATAGTCGAAATCAAACAGGTAAAACTCTAATGACACAGCTTGGAGAGGACAGCTAAGACCAAGTGGGATAAGACTTTGATGAACAATTTCCCAAAAGTGGGATAGAGTAACACATATCAAATGGAGAAGCAGCACACAATGGGTAGGGGAATGGCCACAAATTGTGGGGAAGGGGAGTGTAGAACTCATGATCTTGAGAAGGTCATGGGCAACAGTACCTTACAACTATAGTACTACCCAAACCACGTCATTTCAATTTTTTTTTTTAATAAACTATATAAACATCATTTTACCTCCAAATATTTGCTTTGAGTTCAGGCTATTAATTAAATAGTAAGTACATTATTATTTAGTGTAATTTTAATCAAGGAAAGGACCAACTTCAAAGTTTACTTCTGTCTGTTTCCTGCCTTCAAAGCAATCCTTTAATACCTTAATTTGTGAAGCCTAAGCATGTTGCTTCTGTCCTGTCTTGACTTTACATTATTTTAAGTATCTCCTATAATGCTTATTTAGCTAGCCTATGAATAAACTAAACTGAAAAAACGAAAAAAGAAATAATAAAAAAAAAAAAAAGAATAAACTTAACCGGGTCTCGGAATACTTTATTATAACTTTGTAAGTAGAAAAAATAGTATATTGAATTGATGGATATAACATAATCTTCATTATAGCCTTAGTATATATATATCATTATAATTTCAGTAGTAATCATTATTCGATCAATTATTATAAGTTTCTAGATATCCTATTGTTATTACTTTAATTTAAATTAAGTTGAAAAATTGCTCAGCCTAATGATGCTTAGCAAATATGATATTTTGTTTTTCGAATTTGAAAAATTGCTCAGCCTAATTATTAACATCTAATTGTAGGTTACTGTGGTAAGCAATTAGATGCTTAACCATTCGACAAACCTGCATAAAAAGGGATCCAACTTGGTATAATGGTTGTTAACCATCATTACAGCCTCAAATTCTATTTTTAATTAAGCTTTTAAGTATGTTTTAATTTTCTTATATGAGCCGTTTACTTTTTTCTCTTTGTTTACATTAACATAATACTTTTTGCATACTCGTATTTAACATTGATATTATGAACAGATAAACTCATTCTGCAATAATTTATTAAAGGATGTAATGGATAGTATTATAAAATTAGGATAGGTGTACAATCCCAAAATTTAAATTTTAATATTGTATATAATTAATTTTAATATGTGAAAACCAATTTGATATATTATCAAAAAAAAACTATCATCAAATTTAAGAACTTGAGAAGATTGTTGTAGTTTTTCAATTTTAACTTATTGGAGTTTAACCAATGCCCGATGTAACTTGTGATGGAGAGCACTCATCCACCTATTAATATCTTAAGTTTGAGTCTCGATACCTCATGTTGTATTTAATTTAAAAATAATCTGACTCGAGTTTATTTTATTTTATTTGAGTACAGGAACTGTGACAGGGATGAACTCAGAGGACTGTCGGGACCAATCAAGATAAAACACTAGTGGTGCGGTCGGAAGGAGTGCTCCCAATTGGGAGGGATTCATCCACACGGAGGTAGGGGGTAAACCCACACGAGAGTGAGAGATCAACTCATACATAATGGTAGGAAAATCATTATTATTATTATTATTATTATTATTATTATTATTATTATATATTTGGATTTGTCGGGTGGATGTCGAACTTATGCCACATACAATGAGAGGCATGGGGGTTATTGGCACCTACCAACTGCGCTAGCAACCAAAGACTGAGTTTATTTTATTGAAATTTAATCCAAAATAGTTTTGGATTTTATAACTTAAAACTAGTCACAGAACTTTTAGGCTGTGTTTAATAATGTCGCACTATATCATATTAAATTGGACTTAATTGTATTATATTAGATTCTTTATTTGGTACAATTTTTTCAAATAGATCTTTTAGAAATAGATATTTTGATAATATATCTTTTGAAAATAAATCTTTTAGAATAAAGTTGTTGATTGTTTGATTGTTAATTAAAAAAACTATTTTGAAAAATGACATGAGAGTGAGTAATATACCTCATTGTCCATTTGTTCTCTTGCAACGCAACCAAGACCAATTTTTGCAGTTTTTGAAATTTTTCCACCAATGAAACAGGATTCCAGCCTCATGTCTATAGTTTAACAAAGTTATTTTCTAATTTTTAATGAGTGATTCTTTAGACAAACCTCAAAATATCTTTTAATACTTTGTATTCTGTTGGTGAATATAGAATACACACATAGACATAAAAAATATATATAAAAAATTTACTGGTTAAATAAGAGTTCTCATATGTTTTTATGAAACAAAACGTGAATGAAAATGGATGTTATATGTTTATATTTATAAAGAAAATATAATAGGGTTATAATGATATAGAGATATTAATAAAATAAAATAAGAGTGGATTAGACATTTTAATATTAAAAAAAAAAAAAAAACTCAAAAAGATCTATCTGGAAAAGCTCAAAATTTGAGTTTTTCCAATTAGACATTTTTCAGTTTTTTAATTCTCCAAAAGTTCTATTGAGATATCAATCAAATGACATAAAAAAAATCAAGTAGAGCTTTTGACATTAAAAAAATATTTTTGACTAGTAGATAAACTGTATCAAATACACACTCAATAAATAATACTTTGTTTGGTATAATATGAAATTGAATTGAGCTTTGAACAAGATCTTATTTATTTATTGAATTAAAAGTATAATCATTTTCAATCATTTTTAAATAAAACAAAAATTATTTTACACTGCATATTAGTAAAATGGTTTTTTATTTATAATTTTACAATAAAATTAAGCTTCAATAATTTTTCATTAATTTTAATATGTGAAAGAGATTATAATTATTTTCATAATATAGAATCCCCATAAACACTGGACTTGCATTTTTTTTTTTCTTTTTATATAAGATTGTTATTCAAAGCCAACATATTATTGAAAAAAAAAACATTCTAAAAAAGACATAGCAAAAAGCCAAAACAAAATAAAGAACAATCTCTAAAAGATTACAGCTAGACCATGGAAAGGGAAAGATGACAAAAGATTCATTTGAAACCAAACTTTTACAAATCAAACTCTATAGCATTAAAAACCTTATCGGAAAAATCCAATAAGAAAAACCTAACCCAAAAAAAAAAAAAAAAAGTATCCACCCTCCAAAGCCAAAACTAACTAAATTGATAACAGCTTTTGCCAAGAAAATCATTAGAGAGAAGTGAATCCAAAAAAACCGGAGTTGTCCACCACCAAGTGGAGCAAACAAAAGAAGGAGAATGAGAAGTTAAAGCATCAACAATTGAATTTCCTTTATGATAAATATGAGTCACCATAAAATTTGTAGCTTGCAAATAAGAAATACACTTTATCCTAAGCTGGACGTCAATACTAGGGAATCTTAGAAGAGTAGACAAGAAAAAGGGAAACAACATAAGTATAATCACTCTCCAACCAAAGCTTCACCAAATGAAAAGTCAAAGTATACTAGATGTCATCAATAGCCCGCTAACTCCGTCTCATAAGCATAACCAATTCCTAAAGGAATAGCAAAAACACTTTAAAAAAAAAAAAACCACGACAAGTTTGAAAAACTCTAGTATAACCAATTAAATCAGGAGCCCCAAAAGCAGAACCATCAGTATTGACCTTAAGCCAACTCAGAGAAGGAAGAACCTAAATAACCTCTATAATGTAGGAAGCCTTAGGAGGACAAGCTAGAACATGGAACTTACATAGAGCCAAAAGAACATCCATTGAATTTCGTATTACCCCAAAACTAAGAGAATATGTATCTCGAATAGAACACCAAACTAAGGAAAGTGCACCATGAAAGGAATGACACTTACCCTCGAAAGTAGTACTATTTCGTGTAACCTAAATGATTCAAAAAATTGCAATAATAGCAGTCTTCTAAAGATGCTAAAGTTGAGAACAAAAATTAGCAGACATAGCCACTTGCAACAAATCCATAATAGTTCCAATCAAAGAAATAACATGACCAAATACGGACAATAAGAAATGCCAAAGACTTACCACAAAAAGGCATGTAAAAAACAAATGCTCCAAACTCTCCTCAATAGACTAACACAAATGATAGTAGGAAGGGAATATGAATCCACAACGTTGGATAGACGTTAGGGAATATGAATTGATAGGTAATCTCTCATGCATAACTCTCCAAACTAACATAGATCTTGAAGGAGAAATAAAAGCAACCCAAATATGTCTTATCCAATGAAGATGGGATGCAATGAAGCCAAGGAAGTATGAGCACCAACAGTGGTCACTCTTTCATCCATAGAAAGAGTCTAAACTTTTATATCCGAAGAAGTACCAACAACCACTCGTCTATATCATTAACTAGATTTGGATGAGACATATAGACGATATAATGTTAAGTTTGTGTGATTAAAGCCTTCTTGGAATGGTGCAATCCAATATCTAGGAGGCATCAAACATCCAATAACATGGGAGATTTGATACAAATATATCCAAAAATAAATACCCCAGACGGAGCCTTACCACACATTTTTGTCTTACTGTTTCTGTATTATTATTTTAAAAAAAAAAATGACTAGCATGTAAATTAAGGGACACAAAAGGAGAAATTCATTTTTGGCAAATAATAATAATAATAAAAGTTATTTGTTCATTTTTAACACTATTTTTCGAACTCTTGAAATATTTGACATGCAAAATTATAAGTGAAATATTTTTATAGGTGAAAATATTTCACATTCAAACATTACATGTGAAATGTTTACTTACATGAAGGACAAAATTTATTTAAATTTTGTTTGGGCTAAAAATATGAATAATTTTATTTTCTATGTCAAAAAATAAACTTTTATTTTTCTCATGGGCCATCTTTAATCATTTTAATTTTTAACTATATAAGTTTATTTTAATAAGTCAAACTCCTAATATTAATTGGTAATACTAGACATCCCGCGTTTTGTATACCACTTGTATTCTAACTAATGATGCAATAATTAGTGAATAGATATATATATATTAATAATAATTTATTTTATTTATAAAATATATCTATTCATCATTTATTACATTAACTAAGACACTAGTTGAGATATAAATTGGGATGTCTAGAATTGCTGAATACAAGTTACCCTTGTTCCATGCACAGATGTATGTTTATAATTTGATAATTTATAATAATATTGCTCCTGTATAAAAAAAAATGGAAATTTACACCTCAATGCTTTTAAATTACTCATTTAAAACTGCTCTATTATTTCATATATACATATTGCGTGATGTACAACATGATGATTAATTGTAAGCTGCACATGTCATTTGATGAAAGATTGGAGAGATATATACAGGAAGCTGAGCATGCATGTGAATTGAATTAAAGCTTTCGTAATAGAATTTAAGTTGATTGGTGAGGCCGTTAAATTTATGAAGGTGGAGTGGCATTAATATACACTGAAAAACACAAGGAAATGATGCAGTAAACCATAAATTACTTCAGACAATGTCAGTTGGCATGCATGTATTTGATCGATGATATCAAGCTAGATCTATCTTGTGTTAAAAAATTAAGGCTCTCTACTCACTTTGGTATGATAAATTAAGGCTCTGTCATATTGAGAGGTGTGAACAAATAAATGCATGTTAACGACATCATTAATTCCTTTGTCTCGTTCGGTAAGGTAGTCAAATCATTCTTAAAGGATTTAGTTAACTTATTGTTTGGATAAAGTTATCCATCAATAAGTGATTGTAAGAATGATTATTAAAGAATATTCAAAGGTTATTATTGATATAATTTTACTCGATCAGTAAACTAACAAACCTTTTTAAAATTTAAAATGTATATATAATTTAGAAACACATCATACCAGTATGAAGTATACAATACCGTGTTATAAATTAGGATATAAGTGGATGTATAGAATACTTAATAGAGTAGTGATATTTTCACCCCTTGTAAATTGTATGCTCACTCCTTTCATAAGTACACCTCATCAAAACTATGAAAAATTTCTAGTTCATAAATAAACCCCAGTTAATACAAATATTGCCCTTCTTTGAATGTTTTGCACTATATTTTTATAAGTACAACTCATAATATTTATTTGTAATCTAATTAATTTTGCTAAAATTTTGAGATTTTTTCCTCAACACACAAAGTAAGTAGATTATGATTTTCTTCTAATAATAATTAATTTAAAACTTATCATTTTATAATCAATTTCTTAAAAAGATTTTAAATTATACTTTATACTTTACAATTAATTTGTATTCATTTAAAAGAATTTGATATTTGGAAAAAAAGAAAAGAAAAAAACTTAACTTAGAGAAGTTAGGATTTGAAAATGTATAAAGAGTTTTATCTTAGTTTAATTTTTTATTGGGTTTAATTTTTGAAGTTATATAATATCATTCAAACAAGTTTCATGTTATTTGATCAATTTGTAATTTTTTATCTCGATTTAACGGATATATTGTATTATGAAAAAAAGAAATTTGAATTGATCAATAATTTCTTATGGAGTATTTGGAATAAAACAAATTTCTCGATATATGTTCTTATCTTTTTCTTTCAAATATGTCTTCCTTTTTCTTTTTCTTTTTTTAACTAAATACAATAATTTTATCATGATTTTAATTCATTCTCAATATTTTGCGATTAATATGTTTCCTTAAAAATTGTTTGATATTTGAAATTAGTATTTCAAAATCATTTTCAACATTTTGTAATTAATTTGTTTCTTAAAAATTGTTTGACATTTTAAATTAGTAATTAAAAGTGAAGTTAAAGGTTTGAGAAAATAAAAATATTTTATCATATACATGAGAAGGTGATTAATATTTGTGGGTGTAGTTACAAATTGATTACTTTTTTAGTAATTTTCTTTAAAAATAATATGAGATTTTGAGAAATAGACCATGTTGGGGTTTACATAAAATATTTTAGGAGTGTAAATATCGTTACTCTATTTAATATGATTTGTGATGTGTAATAAATTATTTAGAATAGATAATTCAATCCACACTCGATCATATGATAATCTCATGGGAATTCTTGGGTTAAAATTTAGGTTAACAAGATAAGAAATTAACAGAAAATATAAACAAAGAAAAATTTTTAAATAAAAAGAAACGAGGATAATACAACTTCATGTGAGTGAACATGCTTATGAAGTCTACGTTCTCAAAATTTGAAAAAATAAATAATTTCTCATTCTAATTCTACTCTTCTTCAAAATTTGTTGAAACGATCAATAATTCACATCTGTCTCAACTAATTATAATATGTATTTTTGTTTGGTTATTTTAAGCCAAAAAGTTTGCCATTCAATTTGATCTGTCATAATCTCAACTGTATTTTCTTTATAAATAGTACAACAAGAGCTTGTCAATTTAATTAAGGGGCCCATTGTAATTTGTCACTCTAATTAAGTCTAGATAATAATTTTACATATATGAATATATAAATATGTAGGCAATGATGGAGGGAACTCTTATTGTAATCACTCTCTACTTTATTTTGTGAACACCGAAAATTTGTCATTATGTTATCAGGTAGAAATGTAATGACTCGAAAGTTCAAATTCAACAATCAAAATCTAGCTCCTGAGATGATTATTATTATCAGATGGGGAGGCAAAAAGGAAAAAAAGCATGCCAGCTTAATGCCACTCAATACTAAAGTCTACTAACTTAAATTAAACTTACTGAATTACAAAGATTTAGATGCATTATGGATAATCATCCCAATAAATTAACCTTTTGATAAGGTGTATGTGTGATATAAGCTTATAAGATAATTAGTTCTTCCATTAATCTCTACCTGACTCCATGAAACCTGACTTTTTCTTTAATTATATTCAAATTGTAATTAACCACTTCTTTAAATATTTAATATAAAAGGGATTGATCCGTGTACATATCAGACAAATTAAAATCTGAACATACTTTGTGATGGGCAAAATGTTTGCTCCTAATATAAAACACTATCATATTAGATGGTGTAGTATATTTATTCCTTTTACAAGCTTAGGATTAAACACACTTATTATCTATATGAGACTGTCAGGTTAATTGATATTGCCCCTGAGCATGCATTGATTTCAAAAATAATGTTTATAATTAACACAGTGCAAGCATACCCTTTTCAACTCTCTATCATTGGATCAATTTCTTTTTTCATATTCATAGACACTTTCTACGAAATATATATAAGTCAAAATTTTCTTGTCTCGTGTTTACTCAGATTGTGCGCACACGCGTGCCGTGGCCTCTTTAGAGTTTAGTGCATGCCTAATTGAGGTTGTTATCTGATATCGCAAGCAAATCAATTAAACACCCCTTTTGTGCGATTCTAACCTTAAAACCAATAATAAAGTACACTTTCTAAAACTTTGTTCAAAATAATTTTATCAAAATAATGTAATAAACTAATTTATAGCTATCACATTAATTTTAAAATGATATATTAATAATATCATAACTACACATAAATTTATTATATCATTTAAGTAATAAATTTAGATTTTTTTTTAGAGGTAATTTAGAAAAATTTTTGGATAGTGAAATATTACATAAAATCAATTCATTCATTTTCCTTCTAAATTGGTCATATTATGTCAGGATTAGTCCGCTGTACGCACACAGAAATAATCTTATACTGCTGTTTACATAAATATATATTAATTATGTACCGCTAAAACTAATGTCTCTCTCTCTCTCTCCCATTAATGATTATATATATGTACCAGTTGGTTGCTTCACTTGCAAAATTCACAATCAAAATTCAAAAGTATTGATCATATACCTATATAAAACCTACCTGATCCTTTTATATTTTCTCAAAGCTCTCTGTCTCTCTCTCTTTCTGAAAGCTAGCACAGTGAAAGCTTTTGTACTTAATTAGATTGAAGCATTTAAGTTCAACGTCTTCCCAAGGAATCCAATGACTTGAGGATTCTTTAAAAAAGTGACGTTATATTATAGGTTGTCACAGAAGAGAGAGAGAGATGAGTAGTTCAAGCCCAAATAAGGAAGAAGGTGTGTCACCAACCACAAACGGGTTGTTATACTGTGGAGGACCTATACCTTCAATGGTGGAGGTGGACCAAAAGCCTTACAAGAAGGTGGCGGCGAGGTATAAAGAATGCTTGAAGAACCATGCAGCAGCCATTGGTGGTAATGCCACAGATGGGTGTGGGGAGTTCATGCCAAGTGGAGAAGAAGGCACCATTGAAGCCCTCAAGTGCTCCGCTTGCAATTGCCATAGGAACTTCCATAGAAAAGAGCTTGAATGTGAGTCTCCTCTCGATTGCAACATGCAACACTCTCCACTACTCAGTGGTTCTACTAGTATTGGCAGAACATTCATTTTAAGCCATCCTCACTATCATCATCATCTTGTAGGTTCATCACCACAAGGCTACTTGGTTTCCCCAACCACGGAACCACCTCACCAGGTGTTATGGTCATACAAAAGTGGCTCAGCCCGTTCGGAATCCAATGATAAGGACGATGGAGGTGGGGTTGTGGAAAGGCCAGTTAAAAAGATAATAAGCAAGAGATTCAGGACCAAGTTCACAGAAGAACAGAAAGACAAGATGTTGAACTTCGCTGAAAAGGCTGGCTGGAGAATACAAAAGCCAGAAGAATCTGTGGTGCAGCAATTCTGCCAGGAGATTGGCATCAAGAGGAGAGTCCTCAAGGTCTGGATGCACAACAATAAACATAGTTTGGCCAAGAAACACTCTGCTGATTATACATAGTTCAAGCTGTTTTCATTTTATATATTATTACCCTTGTTTTTCTTTTTAGTTGTTCTATATATTTTTCGACCAATTTCCATTCTCTAGATGCTATATATTAATATATATATATATATATATATTTATATGTTGTGCATGAATATTTTTTTATTAGCGTAATGTAGTCTAGTTTAACGAGTTTTTGTTATTTTCAAGTAATAAGATTACTAGCAGCTTGATTAAGTGTGAACATACTATATCATTTAAATATGATAAGTACTATAACCACTTACCATTATAATATATTGATGTGCTACAACAATTTTTAATTAAGTTGTAATCGATGTAGAATCTTATTTTCTTTAATATATATATAATATATACTTCTTTTAATATATTGTTTGTTTGAGGATAAAGGAATGGATCAATTTTTTCTGAAGAATCACAAAGATATGAAAAACAATTGTTGAAGAAATATAAAGAAGTTAAATATCATACGAAAATAAGGCCTTGAGAGGGATATATATATATATATAGTGTTTTTATAATCATTACCTCTGAACTTTAAAAAATTATGATTAATCAATTAAATTTATTTATTACATTCTCTCTCCTCGAATAAATTCACTCATATTTGATTGGTTCATTCTAACTTTTTAAAGTTATGAAGTTTGAATATGATAACACTCTATATATATATATATATAATCCCATTATTGTAGGTGGTATGGTACACAAGTTAAGCATGATGTTAGATTATAATTTTATTAAATTATAAATAGTTGGAAATTTTATGTTAATTTTACATGGTACACGTACAAGATCAACATGTTGCTAGACTATTTTAAGATACTAGAGCCTATTTCGTCCTTTGAAAATAATTTAGACTTCAATAGCAATGCCCTAGGCAGAAGGCCTTTTGTTAAAATTGAGCACGTTTAACATGAAATGAATTGAACCTACAATCATGCAGCTGCTCTACAAAACATAATTTGATCCCTACAAAAGGCCTTTAGCTACTGATCGAACTTTGGTTTTTTTTTTTTTTAATGAATAAATAAAGTGAAAATTATATGAGAGAGCACTACAAAAATAAAGCTTTAAAAATAATATCACCGAAGAAGTTAAGTGAGTTTTTCAACACCATCTGTGTTCGTGAATATTAGTTCACATTCAAAGACAATAATTCTTGAATGATAAGAAAGACCACAAATTATGGTTTCTTTTTGTCTGTTGTTAATGAATTATAATTCGTACACAGTGATGGTGCTAAAAAACTCATTTTACTTAATAGAAAATATTTTCAAAACTAGCTCGCGTTATTTTGATGTTTGAAAAAATATATAATAAATAAATTAAGTACTTATTATTACAATAAATATATATTAAACCCTTCTCCTCCCTTGTATGAGGACGATTTGGACCTAAAATCTACTATACAACGACAACAAAATTTTACCGAATTGGACATTAAAAGGGCTTGTTGAAGTGAACATGTTCAGAATTAATAACTTAATTATGAAGAACAAGCAATTAATATTTATAAGTTTTTGGTTGGATGCATGTGCGAAAAGGTTTCCTTCATTTTAATTATCTTTTTTATGCCCACCAGCCCAAGTTTTTCTATGTGCTAGACTATAATACTTTTAGTACCCATTTCCACATCTTAAGGTGTAAAATTTTCGAGCTCAAATATTCCCTTTCTTAGTTATAAATGACCTTACTAATTCAACAAATTGGTATCTACAATTAAAATTCTTGTTTAATTAAAAAAAAATGTTTGAGATATCAGGTCCAAAACTTAGGAGACCAACTCGCAACATAAATTAAATTAATGGGTCTCCTTGACTTTTAAGGAAATATCAAAACAAATCCTTTAACTTAAACTACATGCAAAAAAAAAAAAAAAAAAAATGTCAATGATTAATTGATTCGTAGTTAACTTTTGTTAAATATAACGGAATAATATCATTTAAGTAAATTCTATATAATAAAATAAAAACAAAAACTTTACTCCATTAAATTTTGTCAAAGTCAATTAAAGCTTTTTATTTATTGTTAAAACTAAAGGGTTTGATTGGTATTTTATCAAAAATCAAAGGTTTATTTACAATTTTTGCTAAGTAGTTTGGGGGTTTTAATTTTATGGACACTAATTAATGCTGCATGATCCTTCTTAGGTAAAAAGACTACCGCATTGATTCCTACAATTTATTTATTATTAATTGGAGGCTGAAAAATATTTGTAAATGTTCATTTTTACCTTTAAATCACGACTAATCATGTGATTTATGTTAATGCGAAGAATAGCATTAATCATTAAAAAAGGCTTTAGACTTTGATTAGCGATAATTATTTCTTAGATAAAGTAAGAGTAAAGAAATCAAAAGGAATTAAAAGCCGTTCCAGTATGCGCCGTTTAAATTTATTTAATTATTAACAAAAGAAAGCAACTTAATTGAAAATCGAAAATCTGAGAGGGCCACTAAGATCAAATTTCTGGTTTTCATTTTACTTCTTGCTCTTACAGTTACAATTCCACTATATTGCGTGTTCAACTCCAATACATGTAGTAGCCTTATGTAAAGTAGTAGACAACTGTAAGTGTCATGCCGTCTCCGGCAAAGAGAATAGTGTGACACATCGCTTGACAGCTCTAGCTTTCTCCTTAAGAGAAGATTTAATTTAGGAGGCTGTAAATATTTATTTATTCAGTTGAATCAAGTTTGGTTTAGTTTAAAAGGGGAAAAAAAAACCTTGCGTCAGCTTGCAAACATGGTGTCAATCAAATAACCATTTTTTTTTTTTCTACTTTTTTTATTGTTAGATCGTATCAGGTAAAGTATATGTTAAAAAGTAGAAAGGGTGATTAGAAGTGGACAATTATCAATTTAGTCACTATTCAATTATTAAAATTATTTTATTATTTTTCCTTTGGGCATAATCTAAACTTTTTAGAGTAAATATTGACATATATGGCCAAAAAAAAAAAAAATGCTGGATTTGTGAATTAGCACTAAAAAACTAAAATTGGTCTTCATTAAATGCATTTAAAACTTGACTTACGGGTAGCTCTTGCACTCCCTTGCATCACAACTACACTTTGTTTTGACATAAAAACAATCATACCCTTCTATACTCTTCTAGACTTTATTAAAACCCACATCATATCGCGAACCTCATTTGCTGAATTGCCCACGGTTGTGGTCGACGCAGTGGCACAGAGATTAATATTAGACAGACATTTTATATTATATGTGTTAGTTATCATTAAATTTTTAAGTCTGATGATAACCAATAGGGTATCAGAGTATGAAGGTCCTTGGTTTAAACCATCTCTCTCCCTTTCATCTGAAAATCATTTCGTCACACATGTTATACAGTAAAGGAGGTATAACATGTGTTCGTCATCTGTCATCTATCATCTGTCTTAGTTACACGTAAAGGGGTGTACATGTGTCAACATCAAGTTTTAATGGGGGAGAGGGGGGGAGGAGGGTTTGAACGAAGGATCTCCAAACTCTAATAATCATGAGTAAATCAATATTTATTAAAATTAAACAATACTATATGTTTTACTCTTATGATATTGAAAATTATCTACTCTCACAATAGTGAGAGAAAACTCTTTATATATACTGTTAAATACATATGATGAAACTAACGCCAATATGAGTTGCATTTGGTGTGAGTTCCAAAGCATTTTATAAAATAAATTTTAAGATAAAAATAATTATAATTCATGTAAATTTTTTAATTTGTGAATTTTATCATGTAAAATAGTTTATGTAAAAATAATAATAATTCACACCAATAATCATGAGTAAATCAAGATTTATTAAGATTATATTTTATTCTCATAATATTGAAAAATATCTACTCTCACGGTTAAAAAGAAAGAAAAGTTTCTACATAAATTATTAAATATATATGATGAAACTCAAACTCCTATCATGAATGTAAAAGAAAAATGTACTAACTATTTATACTATAAATAAAAATGTAATTCACACTAGTTAAACTTATTTTTATTTTTAAGGTACAACGAATTTTTGATGGAGTTAGGAGCAGATAAGTGATCACGCAGGGACTGCCCACATCATAGACGTGTAGTCATAAACACTGATAAGTTGTATTTCATTAAAGGTACTATTGTACTTTCAAATAAATTACTTCTACTAGAATTTCGAAGTTTGGTTATTCTTGAAGCCGAGGGTCTCAAAAGGGTTTGATTTCAACAAATCCTTTTTTCGAGAAATTTTAGAGAAGAAAACTAAAGAAAGAGTTCTATCATATGTAAGTAACGCATAATTAACAAATGCAAATTTGCTTGAGTAAAGAAGTGAATGCCCATGGGGAGAATTCCAAAACACTAGCAAGCTTTGGTCCTTGAACAAAAAACTACCATTATACTTCCATTATATTTATAGGAAAACAGCAAGCCCTCTTGTATGTACGAAACGCCCGAAAACTTGTAATCATAATCATGAAATTATGTCTCCCTTAAAGAGGAAACCATTCTGGTCGCTACAAAAGAGGCTGGATCACCAAATGACAGTTTCAAGAGTTGAGGGATCTTAAGACTAAACAGTTGGCAGGCCTAATCCATATCATTACCTACAAAGGGTAAATTCAGTCACGTACGCTTTGGTTTCTTCACCGATTATTTTGGTAGTGAGGCCATACAATGTCAAACCCACAATAAAATATTCCCTGAGATGTCTCATTTATGCAATGTTCCAAAACTCGTTACTCGTTACTCGACCGACGAGGCAGCGAGCAGCGAGTACTCGGCAACTCGGTGAGTACTCGGTTTGACTTTCGGTCAACGGTCAACCCATTGACCTACGGTCAAACTCGGTCAAATCTGTAAAAATAAAATTTAAAATTTTATGTATGATTAAAATATAATCATATGATCATAAAAACTTTTAAAATCAATCTCATGCAACCTCCAAAGCCACTTTAACACAATTACATAATTACAACTTTTAAAATTTCGACAATATAACAACTATATTTTCAACAATTCCACCTGTAATACACAAAAATAATAACACTTCAAAAATCTATCATATCTAAACTACTTAAAACCCCTCATCCTTCTTTCATTCTCAAACACAAATACACAACCAACATTATATATAATATGTAAATAATAACATAGCAAAATGAAAGCAAAATGAAAAAACAAATATATGTGAGAAACAAAAATTTTTGGTGAAAGCAAAATGAAAAAACAAAAACAAAAAAAAAAACAAAATGAAAACAAAACAAAAAAAAAAACTCACGGACGAGCCGACGAGGAAGATCGGTCACGGGCTCACGGACGGAGACGACAACGGCGAGAAGACGACGGCAGAAGATGACAGCACGGCCATGCACCAAGAGCAGAACCAGATCGAGACCAGATGTGAGAGGGCAGAAGCAGAACAGCAGAAGTGCAGAACAGATCTGCGTTCTGTTCTGTTGTGTGTTATATCAGACGCCAAAACGACCCCGTTTTGGCTGAAAAAATTTTAAAAAAAAAAAAAGGCCGAGTCGGCCCGAGCTGGCCCGAGTCGGACCGAGTTGGACCTGAGTTGGGCCGATTTCGTACAGTCCTCGAGTTGAACCCCCCGATCTGGAGGTTCTCGGCTCGGAAACCGGCCGAGCGGCGAGTACTCGGCCAACTCAACCGAGTTTTTAAACCATGCATTTATGTAGTGATACGAAACAATAAAATAATATCATTTCTTTTTCTCTTACCTTTCTCATTTTTAAATCTTACTTTTTTCACTGATCCGTCTCATCACATCAATTGTAAAATAGTTTCATGAAAGAGTTATTCTAAACACAGATACTAGAATAAGATTTGGCCAATCTAGAGAAAATTAGCGAACCTTCTTTAACATCTTCAGCAGACTCAACTAAAACAGATGCACATGTATCATAGATGAAACTACCAACTGGATTCTGAACCGAACTGTTTACTTGGAATCTTGGGGATATTCAGAGGATGCAGAGACATAGTAAAAATCATAGCACGGAGGATCGCAAAATTTTAGCTGCAAATATATGAAAATAGATTAATGACCATCTAGAGCCTAGTTATAGAATTCAACCAGATGATTCAAGGAACCAGCATAGACAACAGTTCAAAACAATTGTGTCGCCCTGTCAGACAAACTACAAAGAATAAGCATTCAAATTACAAAAATAGATAATGAAAGAAATTATAATCCATGAATCCACAATGTATTACTATAAATGCAGTAAATATATTTCTCGTCCCTAACCGTACATGAGTGTAGCATCCACCAATATCGAAATCAATAACCATGTCAATTTTTATTAACGCAGCCTTGTCAGTCTCTCTCACAGCACAATAAACACGAAAACAAATCTTGAATGAAATTTAAAAAAAAAACAAAAATTAATTACAGAACACCATCCATACAAAAACGTTCGATGTTCATTTTGTGCGTTCCTATATCTAAGGGGACTAACTTCCCCTTCAGACAATACAGAACAGATTGTACAAGTAAAAACTGAATCATACTGTTCCTCAACAAATTCAGCCAGTGTCCTCAGTGCATATCAGCCTAAAATTCAGTATCAAAGCAAGCTACCATAACCTTAGAGACCATGGACCTTGCAAATGGGATGTAGCTCAAGCTGTACCTGAAAATTATGAATAGGGTAGAAACAATAAAAGTGGAATTCATGAAGACATATAGACTGAGAAAACAGAAATGAGAATACATGTGAAGAAGCAATGCTAGGGATATGAACTATCATTTTTAATTCCACACAAGTGAGATATATTCAAAAAAACTTCATTTGGATTGCTTCCGTGTATGATAAAGCAATAAGCAAGTCCTTTTCCTCTTTCTGTAGAGTACTAGTAAGTAATTTAAGCCACTTCACCTTTTCAAGAGGTTTTGTTGCAAGCAAGCAGAGAGTCTTTATTTTACATAATTTTAATTTTAGCAATTTAGGGATTCTCTTGTGTGAGCGTCCTACTCCTACCAATGGAGACAAGTACAATTTTATTATAGGCATGACCTCTGAGGTTTCTTCAAGCCTGAAGCCGAGGCACAAAGCAGAAAGCCTATTAATTAAGTAAACTTAACAAAATGGAAATGTGAAACGCAAATTTTGACCTAGCAGAAAATAGGATATCTCGACTCTGACAATATTCAGTGATGCAATAATGCAATTTTGATATGCTATATTTTCAACTATATTATAAGTATATAACCACCAAGGCATGCAACTCAGTGATTTTGATCCAAATTGAAGGGCATCTGTACATAAACAAATGGCACGGTTTTAAAAAGGTATTGTCACAACATAAGCAAATTAAAACATTAAAACATGAGAAACACAACAAAGGCTCCTTTAATCTACTTCAAAAACACACAAAATTGGATTTATTATGTGATGTCCAACTTTTTGTTGCATCTATGGAATGAAATGTTGCAATCTATTCGAGTCAAAAGACAAATAAAGCTTAAATGCAGATACAGATTGTTGGTAGAAAAAATATTAAGCCTCAAGAAAAATAATGTAGATACAGGTGACCAGAAGGCAAGAAAAACCATTGACACTATAGAAACAAAACAAAGAGAAGTAGAGAACATTATGTTTAAGATGGTAAAAACAGAGAAAAGATTTGTGTTTTACACATAACTTTATTTTCTTTATTAGAACTCTTAACATTTAAAATTTCAGGTCCAAATTTTCAAACTAGTGCACATATGGGAACTAGAGAATTAAGATGCATATAAAATAGAACTAATTTCTTGGACAAAAGGAAAGTAACCATTGTACGAAATACCAACATTAGTTTGTCAAACTAACCATAAGTTGGCCTTCGGAAAATTCACACGACCTTAACCCATTCAAAAAATGTCTCATGGATCTTAGCTTTATTGAATCTGATTGTCAATAAAGCCAACTCATTAAAATTGTAATGTAAGGGGTAAGTTTTGAGTTTACCATTAGAAAATTGTTAATTGTTGTAATCCATTACAACTTAACCACTAAGATGTTGAATTTGTAAGAAACAGAACTTTCGTAAATTATAAATAGTTTATAACTACATGTTCAATAGTGGAATTAAATTATATCATAGTTTAGTAAATTTTAATTTAAAGTTTTTATAACTTTTTTATTTTAACCGTTTTACAACGTTTTTAAAAGAAAATTGTAATCTAAATAAGTATGTCTTGATAACTTTTGCAATGCAAACAGTTTAAAATTATCAAATTTTCACATATAGATTATAATATAATTTTTAAGATATTAAATTTATACTATTGGTAAATTTAGAGTCATCATTAATTGTTTAATCGTCATTATATATATATATATATATATAATCTAGTGATTGAAAAATTTTCAATTTTTTGCCCAAGTATTTGTTCTTATCAATTGTAAAATAAATCACATCTTACTTCATAAAAATCAATTGGATTTCATCAAGGTTTCCACTTATGATAATGTAAGGGATCCCTCACTAAACTAAAATAAATTTTAGGTTTTTATATTTAAACTTCTTAATAGGTTGAATTCCGTAATACCAAATTTTGAAGACAAAACACAAATTCACTGTAAAACCAAATTTTGAAATGACACAACACGAATTCATTAAAGCATGACCCATTGTCAAGCCTGAACACAATCAATAAGCTTTTAACATGTGAGTTTGTAGGTATGCATCTCTTAGAGAATCTGGACTTGTCAATGGCTTTGCATGTTCAAGAGCCAAACAAAATGAAATGTGGAAAACCTTTTTGCCACCAAGACATGGATGATGAAAGAGAATGCAGGTACTTTAACATACCATATTAATGCACCAAACTCCAAAATGATTGCCAAAAGTGTCAATAGCCTGTTGTGAACCTGATTAATGCAGTCAATGACAGAACAAATTAAAACTAGAACCAAGGTTATTACTTGGTCTAAAGCACAATAAATTTACGAAATTTGATCAGAAAGTAACAAAGGCCAAAAAAAGGCCATAGCTTACATAAAAAGCACAAAACAAGGCAATGATCATGCTTGCAAGATATATGGCTGTTGCATAAATACGAACAGGATCAAGCATCATTGTCACCTGCCGTTTTGGGCCTATGAGAAATGCTGTGCTGTCATACAAATTTTTCAAACTTAGTATCTCAAACAATCATAACACCCACAAAGAACAACTGTTAAATGGAGCACATGAAAACCAATAGATTTGTTTGTAACTCTTTATAGGTTTAAATGTGAATGAAATCCTAATACACATATGTACAAGTCTTAATTATATCTGGTTTTAAATTCTAATGTATGAATAAGTATTAAGTCATTTGTCATATCAAACGAAACATATGAAAATTAGTTAGCTTCCTTTAATATTTGGTAACCGTTGATTATGTATTCTTAATAAATACATTAGAACCAATGAATTCATAGTTTGAAACCTCAATAAATTTTCCAAGTATTTGATAATATTTCATAATTTATCTAATTGTTAGGAATGTATTATTATTTAATTTGACTCGGTTAAATTATTTTATAACTAAAATAATAAACAAGGCAAATTTCAAAAATCCCCACAAGTTTGACCAAAATCAGAAAATCTTACAGTTTCAAAATTAGGTTTACACCCTCCTAATACGTGAGTTCTTTTGAAAATGGGAAAAATGTTCTTATGGAAACTGATAGGAGGATTTTATCTGATTCCAAACCACAACTGTTTTTCTATTTGGGTTAAACCTCCAAGGATGAGTTTCCTAATAAAAACATATAGATATTTATCATATAAAATCCTTTACAGTTTTGATCCCTGAAGGAGGCCAGCAGCTTCCTCCAAGTAAACAACAATATGATACGTAATCCCACTTTCATCAAGACCTAGATCATTTGAATATTTAAATTGAAAATCATGCAAAACGCAAGAGATCCTCTATATTGATTTTGCCTTGTTCCTTTTCCATTTTCTCCTCTTTCTCAAATTTTCTCCTACTTTGGCAAAATTCATAATATGAATAATAGAAAAATCTTTTTGATGATAAAAAATTAATATATCCTAAACATAGCAAACATAAGTCACATAACCCACAAGTCATATATTTATTTCATATTGTTCCTACCCCACCTGTAAGGCCCAAATCCTAATGGACTTAGAAGATTAATTAAAGTTCGATTTATTGTTATTAATTTGATTTAGCCTAAATTTTAGAAACAAAAGGGACATATGGACAAATGTCAACCCCCCGAGTAAACGCTTCAATAGGAATCACACAAAGGTAGATTGATTTAATATAAACTTCTAGTAAAATGTCTGCTTGTAATCCAACAGATAAAGTACATCACATGTTTTTCAAAAGACACCAAAATTTGGGTGTGGAATGAGAAAAGGCATTGCAAATGTGAGAAAAGGCATACCAAAAATTGTCTTATGTTGGCTTTACTAACTCTCACATTTACTATGTCTTTTCTCATTGTACATCCAATTTTGGTTTCTTTTAAAAATATCTACCAAATGGATATTTGTCCATATGCCCTTTTTGTTTCTAAAACTTTGACCGGGCCAAATCAATAGCAATAAATTAGGTTTCAATTAATCTTCTGAATCCATTAGGATTCGGGCCTTACATCATCACGTTGATGTTGAATATCCTAAGGGAACACGAACATATGTCATGTGCAGGAAGAAGATTGAATTTTAGCTAACATTTTTGTTCTCTATTTATGTTGATTTTAATTTCCACATGTGCATAAGCTCTTTAAATTTAGGGAAGGCAGGTCATTACCTTCTTTTGATTAAAACTTAAGAAACCACCTTCTTTTTGGAAGGCCGATTGAATAAGAACTTGAGATTCTCATTTGGCCACTAGAAATAGGGGTTTGGAATTTTTTTGGTTAACCAAACTTGATAAATAAGAAATATAAAAATTTTATTTTGTCCAATTTCTTCTAATTTTCAAAACTTTCTTCAAAATTCTTTTTTCTCTCTTTTGGTTTGATATCAAAGTGGTAAATACAAAAGAATGAGAAAAAAAAAAAGGGCTTTGGAAAAGGTGAAAAAGAAGGAATTTGGAGAAAAAATCATATGCTTATTTTTTATTCAAGTCTACTTAATAAGAAGAACTTGTGCCCCAATTTATAATGGCTAAATGAGAATTCAAAAGTTCCAAAATCAAACTAGGGTAACAATCTACCTTCCCAAAGTTAAAATCAAACATAATTGAAAAACAAAAATGCTAACTAATATCAAATCTTCTTCCTGCACCTAGCATATGTGCGTAGCTCCTCAAGATGTTAAATATCACTGCCCAACCCCAATAAATACAAAATAGTAGCAATTGTTTGTTTCTTCACATGACCCACATAAACAATTATACATTTAACAATTAGTCAATAGCAACACCATACAGAATATAATGTAAAAATTAGATACGAACCTCCCAAGTGAAAGTAAATTCCCAAATGTGAATGTGATTCCAAACTTGATAGGATTAAAGAAAACTAGCATTGACTGTTACATGAGAAAGAAAAGGGAAAGAAAACGGTCAGTATTATCAAAAGCCAGTAAATTTTATCAAAGTTTAACCAAAAGAAAAATAATACTACATCCAACTAAACTTTATAACCCTTTCTAACTCAGTCATCTTAAATGTTTTTTCCTTTTATGGCAGTATAGCTATCATGAGCACCTATAATAATAGATGACTACAGGTCTACTTCAAGTGTCATCAGAGAACTATTATGCTTAAATTTGAATTCACCATCTCTCAGTTGCAGGTCTTCTAACTGGTCTGTGTTCTAAAAAGGACACTATGTTTTTCAACACTGAAAGTACAACATTTATTTGACATTTATAAATCATTTAACTTTTAACACTACAACTACATGAAAAAAGTGGCATTTAGATCATTTATAAATCATTTAACCTTTTATGCATATTTTCAGAAATTAAATACTACAATGTCCTATATGTCGACGAGCTAAATATATATTTTGATCAAAACTAAAACTCTAAAAATAGATAGTAATGCTTTTGAGACGAACATCAAAATAATCAATATCTTTTTCCATTGGTATGCACTAATATCTTGGGGTTTTCATAATTTATAAAAAGATACCAGGGACTGTAGTTTCAGAAAATTTTAGGTCGACAGAAAACGAGGCATTTCTTTTAACTTTGTCATGTACACATGAAGAAATTTTTTTCATATATATATATATCATTACTATGGTATGGTCTATTGAAAATAAGTGATCATAATTTTTATTTCAAGACCACAAATTATAATCACTTATTTTCAGTAGATCCTATCATAGTGATGACTGATGAGATATATATATATATAGGATAATTTTCCAACCAGGATGTCCTTAAATTTTTATTTCAGGACCATAAATTATAATCATTTATTTTCAGTAGATCCTATTATAATGATGAAACCCACTGAAAATATGTAGTTTTAATTAGTAGTCCTAAAATAAAAATTTCAAAACGTTCTTACCATAGTCCACATATATATATTTGATTGGTGATCCTAACAATTTAAAAGTTAGAATGCACTAATCATAAAAGTTCTATATATATACACACATAGAGAGAGAGAAAGAAGCAGCAGCACCAGGTCGTAGACATAGAGTTAAAAGATGATGGTGCTTTCATTAATGTTTGCCTCCTCTAATCAACCATAAATTACTTTGAAGTAAACTCAATTAGTAGATAAGAGAATTCTCCTTGCATTCAAAGGCTTGTTGCTTTTCAAATCAGTAGATTAAAAGGGCATGAACACACCAATTGAGACATTTTGTTTGCTTTTTTTTTTTTTTTGAAAATATTTTGTTTGCTTTTTTAAGTGAACTAAAATCTGAAGAAGTAAGGAAAAAAAATTCATTTGAAACTTAAAAGTAGGAGAACTTGATTTTTGTTTGAAACCAGCAACAATTTTGGATATGTGTGCTCACTCTGAGAAGAACTTAACTTTATCTCTGCTTATTTAACCATCACATGTAAAGTCACTGCGAGCTTATCCAGTCTAGTTGAAAAAATCAAGAACAGAAGTACTAAAACTCGATAGAGAAAGCTGCATCTACTTTTTTTTTTCTTGAAGCTATACATTCTGCTAAAACGCCAAATCATGAGTTCCTTTGTCCTTAATCTGGTCAATCACTATTTGCTTTACTAAATTATGGGTTCTGCGAGGCTTTTAAATTCTGGGTCAACCACTATACACATTGCAATAGCAACAATAAAATTGTAGAGAAGAATGACAAAATCAACACACAATGGTTTAGCTTACCAAGAGTACACAAGTCAGGCCCGACACCAAGCATATGACGAAACCATAAAACCTCTGTAAGAAAGAGAACAAATGTTTTCAATGCAAAACAATCAGCGCAACTAAACAAGTGTGAACCCTAGCTAATAATCGATCCATGAAAGATTACCCAAAAAAGAGGACCTGTTTTGTGGTAAGGGTGCACTGGCGATTGAACTCGTCCATATAATGAGAGAAAGAGTCGCTAGTCCCTGCTGCAACTGGAGCCGATTCTTCGTCTTCTGCTTCCATTCCCACTAGCATCTTCATTTTCTCTAACGCCTGGTTCATCTTCTCCATTTTCGCCCTCTCCTTAGTCCTCCTCTTTCTTGGTTTTGTAGATCTATGTCTCACTGATGACTACCGTTATAGTTGTTAGAGGCCCAACATTTTTTTTATTTTCACTTCTCTTTTTTGCGTCAAATTTAAGAAAATATTGAAAGCAACAAAGTAGCTGTAAGGGTGGGGCATCTGCGACCCAACCCATGGATCCATCGGCTGATTTTTTATCGAATTGGATTAGGTTGGATTAAATCTTAAAAAGGTTTAGATGAATTAGATTAGATTAAATTAAAAATTAAAGAAGGGAGACATTTACACCCTTAAAACTGTATGTACACCCTTTTTATATTTATACAACTATGCCTCATTAAAATTTTTAAAAAATTAATATTCTATAAATTTTTGCATTTACATCCCATTAAAATTTTTGTATTACCAATTGTATCCGGATCTGCAACTGTGTTGTGTGTTGAGAGAACTCATAATTGGATCTCCTTCACTCACAAAGCCATTGAAGAAGAAGCGCATTCCTTTTGAGTTAACAACTTTCATAGGAAGATTTAGCAACGGAACCTTTCATTTGGATATTGTGGGAATATTAACAATATATAAATTACGGGGTGTACATAAAAATTTAGAGGGTGAAAACATAGCCACTCAAAATTAAGTTGAATTGAGTTGGATTGAAAAATTTTCAATCCAACTCAACTTAACAAATGCACATTCCTAGTTCTAAATTTAATATTTTCTCCTCCCTCTAGAAAAATATTTGTTAGAGATGAAGATTAAGGACCGCCTTTATAGTAGATTGAATTTTTTATTTGTAATCATTGAATCTTTATTTGTATATATTTTATTTATATCAAACTACTAAGATTATAGGAGTTACCAACTGAGCTTCTATTTTTTTGGTAGATTGAATTTAATCCGATCAATCTAACTCAATTCAATATTATTAAATTGGATGGAGTTGTGTTGGGTTATATAATTTATTAGATTGGGTTGGTTTGAAAAATTTTCAACCCAACCCACATTGAGTTGGAAAATTTTCAATCTAATTCAACCAGAACCCGAAAACACTCATGTAGTCACTCCTCGTGCTAGATGCTAGTCTTATTGAGTATTATTCACGGTCCATTCGTGGCCCAATTTACGAACAGCTCATGGACCCACGTCAATGCCTCCCATTTCCCACCACAAGCCTGAGATTTGGGCTCCAATTTACACAAGTAAATCTCATTAAATATTGAAAAAAGAAAAGGAAAAAAAATCCTAACTTCTGTACAGAAAAAGGAAAATAGTTTTGATGACCTAATTTATTAATATATAATAACATAAAATTAAGGTAATAATATTTTTTATACTTTGTGGGTTATTACAATTACAGATACACATATCAAAGAAAATGTTAATTTATATGTATTTACGAAATTTTTTACAAGTTTTTGTATGAATATTTTTTTTATTGTAATTACGAATGTAATTGTCTCACATTATAAGAATAAATATTCAAGTGAACAAAATAAAAAAAGAATGCAACTTTGAGTTTGTTGTGCTAAAAATTAATTTAAAATGCTAGTGAATTATGAGATGAGTTGGATGGGGTTTTAAATTAAAGTTGAGAAAGCTTATGGGTATGTCGATTTCTTTGGTAGCTTAACACAATTAAAACTAAGGTTCTATATCCAGTCATTGCAAAAGGATAAAAGTTAGTTTTATGTAGTAACCATTTTTAAAGAAAAAGAAATGCACACTGCGAAGTAAAGAAAAAAGTGTGCCCACATAAACAGTTACAACTTAAGAACAGCTGTGAAAATTGTTGGATTCTTGTTGACAAACATACTAGGTAATTTTCTTTAGGGTTAAAGCATTTCTATCATTAACAAATTTATAATGCCTAGAATATTACTACCATTCTAATTAAGATAGAGAATAAGTAAAAATAATAGTAGGGAAGTTATTAAAAGTATATTTACAAAAAATAAAAATAATACTATTTTCCCTATTTCTCTTATTAGTAATATAATTTAAATTTGTAAGAAATTAATAAATAAAAATTTTAGAAAATTAAAATTGAAGAGCCTCATATCATATGGTACTTGGAGTAAATTAAAATTCATCTAAAATTTCAAGTGTAACACAGAATCACATGTTATTTTATTTTCCAAGTAACAAAATGTTTTAATCTACATGTAACATACCCAATAGTTAAATACTCGAATAGAATTATGGAAGCATGACAATTGATCTTATAAAACCATGATGTATAAATACTCCCACTAATTCACACAATTTAGAGATCATAAACACTCAACCTATATAAATTTCTATGAGGTAACTCAATTGATTTTCCTGCAATTTTCTCTGATTTCTCCTTTATCACCCTCCTTAACATCAAGCAAGCCCATCTTCACCATGGCCTGTTGGAAATCAAAGAAAAACATTGCCTGGTTGAAGGCATAGCCATTCACGAGGTTTCTTGTTTGTGGACTTGTATATAAAGTTTGGTCAGAAAATAAGACGCCAGATTTTGTCTGCAACGTATTGAAATAGAAATTATCGAAAGTGTTTCTCGTAGCATCGAAAGGCTGCTCTGCATTGTCACCGGCACTACATGTTTTAGATAATGTCTTTGCGAAGTTGGAATCAAGGCTTGGATCGACACCGCTCAATCGGCTTTTGAATGATGAACATCTGGCAACTCCTAGTGTATGTGCCCCTGTACCATGCATGCACCAAATTAAACCACTCAAAATAATGACCAGACATCTAAGTCATTCTAATGGGTAATGTTATACATTTCATCATGTCTTCCAATTTTAAAAATTATTATGAATCTCCCTAATAGGAAACAATATTAGGACATATTTGGACCGTTTTTGAAACGGTGTTTTTAAAATTATTTTTAAAAATGAAAAATATGTTTTCAAGATAATGTCTTAAAAATACAATGTGTTTAGTATGATTTTTCAAAACTTATTTTTCAAAAAAAAAAATGTGTTTGATATTATTTTTAAAAATGAGTAAAATAATTATTGGAATGAAAAGTAATGATTTATTTTAAAAATACATTTTGAAAATTGTGAAAAACATTAAAAAAAAATGTTTTTTTTTCCTTTTTAGTTCTGATTTTCAAAAAGATATTTTCTAGTTTCAAAAACACTTTCAACCCATTTTTAGCTTTTGAAAAATCATTTTCAAAAGGGATCCAAACAACACGGTACCTAAATTTCTTAAATAATTTTGTATCGCTTATTTTCAAAAAAGTAAATAGATTATAGAAAATAATACAATTCCTTGGAAACAACTTTAGGAAAAAATAATAATAATAATAGGATATTATCATTAATAATAATAATCTGTGTTGCTGGCAGGCAGTTTAGTGAGCTGCTGGTGGGCCGTCATTGTCATACTAATTTTTTAGCAAAAAGAATATTGAAATTAAACCAAATCTGCAAATTTAATTATTAGATATTGTAGATATATCAATTGCTTAAAGGACAAATTAAATGACAGAAAATTATGGTGATCTAGTTCATTAGAAGATTGATAATCCAATAATGAGACTAAGCACTGTTTCAAAATTAGTCAATAGAATAACATCTAGAAAGAGTGATATGATTATAGTTACCAGACAAAGCAACCACGTCTTGGGCAGTGAAACCACGCTGTCCAAACGTTCTAAGAAGCTCAGATGCATTGAAGGTAGGAAATGGCAAGTTGATGGTGTCTTGTATTTTTGACCTCCTCCCATCTTTTCTTCCCAATGGTATGTCATAAATTGGACCCCCAGTCTGTTTGGAATATCATCATTACCATTATTATATCCTAAAGATAGTAAATGGACCCATACATAAAATTTGATTAAAAATTTAAAATACAAAAATAATTTCACGGTTTTTATTTTTTTTTAAAAAAAAAAAAA
Source organism: Litchi chinensis (assembly GCA_019925255.1). NCBI lineage: Eukaryota > Viridiplantae > Streptophyta > Magnoliopsida > Sapindales > Sapindaceae > Litchi > Litchi chinensis. Next base: position 11,510,241 of record CM034471.1, read on the forward strand.
AAAAAAACTAATAGAAGGTTTTACGTGCACAAATAATATCAAACTTTTAAGTTTCTTAATTCTAAAATGTATGATAGATTTTTTTTTTCTTTGGGTTAAACTATAAGAAAATAACAAAAGCAATACGCTTCCAAGGGCATTGCTGGTGCCCAGCTTTTTTAAAGACAACAAAGGGTAAGTTTCGAGCACTACAACCCATAAAATGTAAATAATTTTTCTAATTTTCTCACTTAATAAAAGTGGATCTCGCCCATTTTTTGGGAATAATAATCATGATCATGCGTTACAGTCTTATCTTAGCTACATCTTGGTAGTTATGTGATCCGGTATAAGGAGAAAAAGGAAAAAAAAAATGGAATTCAAGTAATTAAAAAAAAATTAATAAATAAATATAATACCCAGAAGACAGCATCTCTGGCAGCCATTGCAACAATATCAGCGCAGGAGACAACACCAGGACATTGTTCTTCCAGCTGCTCTTTTGCATCATCAATAACTTCATAGCCTCGCAAGCTCAAATTGCCTGGGGAGTCCTTTTCTGCTTTGTTATCCTTTGTTGAATCTATCAAGATCGACCCATCACAACCCTAGTTCACAAAACAGTACGCATATTATTAGTTAATGACTTCAAAAAGGACGAACTATAAGGTGTATGGCGTTGAGAGAGAGACAGAGAGAGAAAGAGAGAGCGAGAACCTCTATAAAGCAATCGTGGAAATGCATTCTGACAAGAGCAGCAGCTAAAGTAGGATCATTTTGGAGAGCTATGTTGACAGCGTTTTTGACAATTTGTTCGGCAAATGGACAATTCAACAAATAATATTGCATGCTGAGACCATCTGCTCCAAATCTGAACCCACTTACAATCACTTCCATTAGTAAAAGCATACCAATTAAATTAGCCATAGCCGTTTTCGCAGGTGACTTCAACAGCATGTGCATATAGATAGAGTTGAAGCTCACAAAAGAACAAATGTGTTAGAATTATGAGACTGAATATCTGTCTAATGAGGAAGGTTTGGAGTTGGGTACAATGAAGAGTGAAGAGAAGTGCAATGCATATATATTATATATAGATGGAGTGGAATGATTGAAAGATGATTTTCTAGAGAACATTTTGAGTGGAAAATGAAAATTAAAAAAATAAAAAAAGACAGAAGATAGTGGGTTGCGATGTGTTCCACCTAATCTAACTCTTAAAATGAGATTATCTCAAAATAATGCATGTCAAATTGCATGGAGGAAGACACATAATTAATTCACCACTATTGATATTGTCCATTCCAAATCTAATCTAATTCTTAATATGAGATTATCTTAAAATAATGCATGTCAAATTGCATGGAGGAAGACATGTAATTAATTTGAGAAAAAATTCTCTGTTAGATTTTTAGTTTTGCTAAAGTTTTTATGAGAAAAGTTTAAGTTTGAATCATGTATGAAAAAAAAAAATATAACAATCATGATCACCTATTATTTTTTATGTTAATATTTCACTATATTATCAAAAGCTTAGCAAAAAAAATGATGACAGAAAATATTTATTTAATTAATTCACCTCTATTGATATTGTCCATTCCAAATTACATATCCATCTTGCATTTAAAACAAAAAGCGATCATTGCTAAGTTTTAAAAGAAAATAAGGACAAATTAAAACAATCTCTTAATTCAAGTTCTTAGCTCCCTTAATTCAAGTTCTTAGCTTTGAATAATATATACAAAAATTAAAATTTTTATGTTATTGATACCATGCTTATGTTTTAGAATCTGAACAAAGTCAAATGTATAGTATAGTCCGAGTCCCGTAGCACATTATCCTAGTTTCATTACCTAATTAATTTATGTTTTATGTTTTCAGATAGATCGTGTTATACCATATGTACGATTAAAATGACATCTAGTGAATAATTTCAAGATTTTTACATTATTAAGTGGCGGTTGTTATCAATATTCAGTCAAAATTTACTTATGTATTTTATTTGTCTACAGCTATAAATTTGACGAGGGAAGAGCTGAAATATCTTTAGGACCTTTGTACTGAAAAAGAATATGAACTGAATAATTCATTCAAGAAGTGTCCAGAGAACTTCCCAACTCATTCGAGACCTTACGTATATATCCAATATCTAATAAGAGAATAATTAAATATTATTTGTAGTGCAGATCTAGCTAGGATAATAAAACATCTGCCGGGAGCAGAAAAGATTATACATATAAAGGAAACGTAAACGGATTGTCAAACCTCTCATCCAATTAACGTTGTAGTGATCCATTGACTCAAGTGATAAAACTTATTTTTTATTTTTGACCTTGCACACCACTTTCTTTGAAAAAGTTTGTTAAGAATTGTTTTTACATGAACTTGATCGAACAAATATCGCCATATTGTTTCCACCTTCAATTTAATTCTAAATTCAGATTTGCTTTGTAGTTTAACCAGCTCAAATCGACAAAGTAGATATTATATGATTGTTTTATGTTTCATCAATATATCTATCACCCTATCTGTTGATTGATTGGCTTCACAAGATTTTCGATCGTCACCATGTGAGGTAGATAGATTCATTTTCGATCGTCACCCTATTTGAGTAATGATAGTGTAAAAAGACAAAATGAATCTATTTATTGTATTATTTTGTGCATGTATCATACCCTTTTGTTGTCTTTACGGACGTGTTAATAAAATTTATTTTATTTTTCGTTATTAATGAGAAAATTCACACTTTTTTAATGATATGTTTTGGACTTATCAAAACTGGTAGTAACACTTCAAGGACCTTTTTGTTAAATGGGATGTGAGACAGTAAGTCGGGACAAAATATCTTGTGAAAAAAACAACTGATGGTTGACCAAAGACTCCACGTAGACACAGCACTTTGATATTGATGGTGTTGAGTAAAACACTTAGAAATGTGGTTTTTATTTTTTTATTTTTTTTGGGAAATGGAACTTTGAAATGTTGGTTGTTTATTTTGCCAAAGAAAGCGAAAGTGCCTGCATGCAGCTGTTTTCCATTGAGAAACCTACTCTGATAATTCATAATTGTCGTCTTATGTGAAGTGGGAAGACTTGCATAAAACTTCTATTAAAAAAAAATGGAAAATCAAAAATATGGTTGGCCAAAGACTTCACGTAGGCAAAGCACTTTGATATTACTGGTGTTAAGTAAAACACTTCGAAATGTCCTTCAAAAAAAAAATGGAACTTTGAAATGTTTGTTTATCGTACCAAAGGCAGTGAAAGTGCGTGCATGCAGCTGGTTTCCATTAAGAAATCTACTCCGATAATTGATAATTGTCGTCTTATGTGAAGTGGGAAGACTTGCATATAACAGCTATTAAAAAATTTTTAAAAAAAAAACCAAAAATAGAATTACGCGTGAAAATCCATAATGCTTGTGTGAGTGCTTCGAACACGTTTATTTTATTAGGTACATATGTTTTGTGGTACCATCTTCCATAGCATATTATGATATGTGTCATTTCAGAAGTGCTTTGCGCACGCTTTAACTACTCTAGCACTACGACTACTGTGTCGGCTATAAAAGGTACATGTCCCTCTCGCAACTTAAAATCCAATGTGTTCAATATATCTTGAATTAAATGATAATTTACTATGGTATTGAAGGGCACATTTAAATTGAAAGGTTTTGTATTTAAATTCTAAAAGCCGGCCCTAATATTAAATCTTGGAGTTTGGTTCGATCCATATTGATTACCAGTTTAAGTCTGAACTAAACCAGTTTGAAGTTCAAAAGGTTCGCAACTTTTTGGAGGGGACTGGAGTTGGATTGACAACCCTACATTGTCTGCTAAAAATCGATGAGATTTGAAGTAAACCCACATCAACAAAGCAAAGAGCTTCTTCAATTATCTTTTGTATCTTGGGGGTTGGACAAACGAAAATGGCCAACCATGCAAAGCCATGTATTTAGAACCATTACATCAAATATTCAACGCATGGATGCCGAAAGCTTTTCCACTCTCTCAAAACTTCATAGAGTCGCCAACTTTAATTAATTACGCGCATTTGGTGTTCGTGCTTTCATGAAATATTATTTTACTATTTGAAACTTAATATTATTTAGCTAATGCCATAATTTGCCATAATCTATATTTATTACTTCTCTAAATTCTTGTTCAAGAACATGAAATTCGAATTGAGGATGGATGGTTGATTGAATGATAATGATCAATATATATATGAGTTCTTTTTTTATATGGCACTAAAGAACTGAATATACACTTTACTAATATTAAAGAACTGAATTGAATTTTAATAACACCATGTAACTATTCAATTTTTTTTTTTAATGATAAAAGTATCATTGATTTTATAACTGTTTCATTTTAAATAATATTAAAATAAAAAATAACGGTTTTTAAAAAGAAAGAAACTCCTTCAGTTTACAAACATTTATTTGAACTGAGTGTTACAAAGTAATCCATTAATTTAATAGGTGATATTTGAGTTTAGACTTAGTGATACAATAACATTAACAGTTCATGTTTAGACAATATAAACTATTAATTAATTATATTTGGGTTGATATAAGTACAACATATTAACCCATAATGTCTGCCCTTCTATAGACCAAAATTAATAATCTTAAAAAAACAAGATCACATTATAAACAATTGACTCACAAAAATAATCATATTTTGTACAAGCAATTCGATCAATAAATAAACCAACGTGCATGTCTCACCGAGCATTCGCCTAAAATGCATTCCTCTTCGTATATTCAACGTTTGTTAATCGTTGTAATACGAATGGATAATTTTAATTTCTTTTTGTAATTTGATATAATAGTCAAAAATCTCTAATTTCAAAAATCACTAAAAATCTCTATAATTTATAAAAATAACCAATAACTCACTATCATTCATAAAGATAACAAAAAACTTTTCTAACTTCAGAGATCACTAATTTTTTTTTTAATTATTTTTATAAGTTATGACAGATTTTTTTACTATTTATACCAAATTATAAAAGGATTCTTAACAATTTTTGAAACTAGGAGATTTTTTAACTATTATGTCAAACTACAAATAGAAAATTAAAACTACCCCCATAATATTAATAGATATTTTCACTCATTGTCCAATGCACAAATTTTCATAGCTAGAAAAACACACACACTTCTTTTTCAAAATTATAATTAATTTAATTTTTATAAATACATCAAAATAAGTTATTACACAAGTTCTATAATTGTAATTTTCATACGCTTATTTCCAAGAATAACGAAATGACATTTAAACTAGAATACTCATAGGTAGGGATGGCAAAAATACTCGATCCGATCCAAACCAAAAAAAATCCGATCTATTTGGAGCGGGTTTGGAGCTAAAAAAATTGACTTTAGGACGGGTTTGGGGCCAAAGGACTGACCCGATCAAGTTATCGGGTCAAGAACGGGGCAAGCTTTTTTGCCCCGACCCGCCCCATTAACCCGGCATATAAATAAAAAAAAAAAAAAAAAAACCTAACAAGCAGCAGCAGTCACTTCTCCAATTCTCCTATTCTCCATCTTGTCCCTTCCCCTTTCGTCAGTTTGTTCCCCTATTTTATTTGTACATATGTATAGGGTTAGATAAAAAAAGCTCAACAAGTTGATTGTTATGAAGAAGATAGTGATGGTGATGGTGAAGGGCTAAATTATGATAATTATATATAACACTTTTAATATTATTTTTATGTAACATTAAAACTTATTAACTCAATTTTATTTATTTTTTTGGGTTATAGGTTCGTGTTTCAAAGCATTGGGATGAATTTTTAGCATTGCTTTTGTAAAGTTTTCGGTTATTTATTTATTTAGTGTTTTAATGAAACTTGATTATATTGTTGCTATTATTTTGATATTTATGACTATGTAGTGTTAATATTTTGGATTGTGTAATGACATTTTATCATCAATGTAATTAATCTTGTGATATTTGTTATTATTATTATTATTTTACATATTTGTTTTAGTTAAAAATTAAATCGAGTCAACGGGTCGGACTCGGAGCAAGTCCCTCCAATTGGATTTGGGTTTGGGGCAAAAAGTAATGATCCGTTTGGGGCAAGGGTTGGGTTTGGAGCATCCCTAAAAAATTTCGGATCGGGTTCGGAAATGACAAAACTCAATCCGATCCGATCCATTGCCATCCCTACTCACAAGCAACCAAAACATGAAAAATTAAAAGACAGCCCAAATTTAAATACAGCAAAGTGAGCCACATTACCACATTAATTTTTTTTATGTACCTTCTTATCCCCTTTTGATTTTGCAAGTTCATTTATGGTATTCGACTTCAGTTTAACTGTTAAAGATATATACATGAGGAAACGAAAAACCATAATGGAACTGGAAAAAGAGAACTACTGCCCTGATGATGATGCAGCATTCTAGGCCTGTTATATATATATATACACGCTTTCACTTTAGGCCCCGGAGGAAACAAAAAACACATTTACAAAGTGTTCCGATCCTACCGAACATCAAAATGAGTAGTCGAGCTCTTCCTTAATTTTTCGTCATAATCAACACTAGTCTTCCCATCTAATTTGCACTGCTCACTGGTCCTGGCGACATGGCCTGAGCCTCTGCATTTATAGCAAACAAACCTCGCAGGCACCGCGTCGGAGTCATTAATGCCAGAACATCTTGTGTGCTGCCATACCCCGCATACATCACACGCCAGCATTCTCTCGCCGTCGTCATCCTTAGCTCCACAACTGCAATCCACTGTCCATCTTTCTATCCCTCTCTCCATTTTGTATTTACCAAGACCATTTTTTGCCAGGCATCTTCCCCGGATTCGAACGAATTCTGTGGATCCTAACAAGAGTTTGACCTGGGTGGAATCATCTACACCACTATAGCCAAGTAGCTCTTCAGCCTGAAATTTCCTAAATACCAGATATACTTCTTGGTATGCCTTTGACACTTCAACCTTGAGGTCAGAAACAGTAGCATTTGCACGTAAGACGATTAGCTCTGGAGGTGGGTCCGTTGCATCTTCTTCCAATTGATCAATGAGTTCTACCTGACATGAGAGGCGTATGAAAAACGGGTTCTTAGTTGATGATGTCTTGTCAGGCTTGTAATCTCTCATGAACTGCTTGCAGTCCAGGAGCTTCTCGGCTGAGCTAATTGCAAGTTCCCGTGTTGCCTCAGTTCCATAGCTCAGCATGGTTTGTGGGTGAAGCAACGATTCAAAAAACAATTTTAGGTCTTGCATTAGAATTACTCCTGATGGACATTTAATGACAGGAGAATCACTGCAAGAGGTGATTTCTTTGCAGGAGATATTTCCAGGCTCGAGTCTGTAACAGATAAACCACAAATTAATCCATCTTCCCACAAATTTTTTATATACACAAATCCTAAAATATTAAACGAAGGGAACAAATAAATTAGATGAAAGCAAGTGCTTACCTGTACTCGAATGTGCCAGAATCAGGATTGCACCGGACAACAACCACCATCCCATCAGCTGCTAATTTCCCTCCAAGTTCCTTGAGACAATGATCCAGGAGCTCTGCAGGAGCCACTTTAAATACTGCACCCTTAAGAGCCCGCCAACTTACCCAGTTGGATCCAGACACTGCCCGTAGAACTCTAAACATGGCTTCTTCCACACGTTCAATTTCACCCTTAGTCCACGAGTGCAATCCCCCTGGTGCACAGGGGCCAGGCTTCTTGCAGGTGGCATCATCAACCCTTGAGCTTGAGGAAGACTTGTGATCCTCATGAGTAAGCCTCATCAAGAAACAAAAGAGATCTCTAATATTTACAAGCTCACAGTCGGATAATGACTGGTAGAATGAGATTCTATCTTGAAGATGAGTGCGGGGTTTCCGCCCTTGAGAAACAAAGATGGACAACGGTATGCTAGAGAGGGTCTCAACAGCAGATTTATAAGCATCAAGAGTGAGACCAAAACTTCCAGCACCAAATTCAAAACCCCACTCACCATACCATGGATGGCCTTTGGTAATGGCATGAAGTAGCCGATACTCCATCCCATACTTTTTCGACACATCCATCACACTAACTTTTCTGTTTAGGTATTCAAAAAATAAAAGATAAACAAAAAATCAGTGACTTCTATTCATTGCATTCATTTCATGATATACTCAAACTAACAGCATTAGCATACAAAATTAACACTACCCAACATGGTACCTTGGACAACAATGATACAAAGCAATTTGATTATACAAAAAGCAGATAATTACAAAATAGTTACTTTTAAAATAAGTATGTATCATTATGTGGTTACCATATTATGCAACAAAACTAATTTTATAATCTAGGACTGATTGCTCAAGAAAGTTCAGTTTTCAGTGGAACATATCAGTGACTTTCACTCAGCTACAAGTTCTGTTCATATATAACTTAATGTAGTTAGCTCCCATAATAGCCACCAACTCTTAAACATATTGTAATAAAATTTACTTGATGGACCACTTTATGAGTTTCTGAAAAGGAAAATGGGAAATTTATAAACTCGTAAAAATGAGAAAAACAAATGTTTAAGCAAAAGCTGCATAGATACAAGACTTGCATCAAACAAAGTTTAATCTCAATTTACACTTTAATATAATTATTCAATTTGATTGCAATACATGCAGGAAGCTTAACCATTAACAAGCAACTAACCTGACTCCAAGAGTTCTACATAACCGATCCCAGAAGTCCATGATATGACAACCTGAAAGAACCTTGGAACCCCCTTCTCTCCCATTGACCCTAAGAAGGTGGCCATAACCATTTGCATGAACAACACCATGTAAAAGATGAGTAGTGTCCTCCAACTGATGGTACACCCAATCTTCAACATCATCTGTTGTTGTCTCATGGTTGCATGTCTTGCATCTGACATAAGGAATACAACAAGTACCATACAAATAGTTAGCTCAGCATGTCAAAATTTGTTAAAAGTGGCACAGAAGTAACAGATAATATATTTCTATATTCTTGCTCTGCACAAATCCAATTCAGTATAATTATGTAAAACTGGTCAATAGGTTTCCTTCCACCAAAGAATACTAAGCTTCCTTATTTTCTCTTAATCCTTAGAAATGGATGTAGCAGTAAATCATTGAATGATCTCCCAGAGATGACAGCAGATTAAGTTATACATGCATATACAAGTTTAAGACTACAGTGAACTAGAAAAAGAATCAGAACAATGCCCTCTCAAGACAGTAAGGCCCCATTTAATACGCAGGATTGGATTGGATTTGATGGCATAGAATTGGATGAGATTAATTAGGGCATGTTTGGAAGGGAAGAAATGGGATGAAATTGGGATAAAAAATTTCCCAGGCTGCTCCAATCAACAGCCTTTTTGGATTGGAAAATTTTTTATCCCAATCCCATCCTCTTTCCTCCCTTCCAAACACGCCCCAAAAGGGAAAAAAATTTGATCATTCTCAACAATATAGAATTGTCAACACGAAGCTAGAGAAAACACAGGACACTAACAGTTCTAAAATAACATATACTCACAAATAAGAAAGAAAAAATGGCAATACAATAACCAAATCTATACTCATCACCAGTCCCCAACCTTAGCAACATTCTTTCACATTGTACATAACTTCCAATTAATAAAAAACAAAACGTTAAATGAACCTGTATTAAACAAACAAAAACATATATATACACAAAACATACACACAATGTCTATTACCACCCACACGAACATCTAGCATTCAATTAATATCAACTACACATGCACATATTTCAAACATGACAAAACAATAGTCCAACTACACTACACTACACAGACAAGCATGGCTTTCAAAACCACAACTTTATACAACCACAAGGGTACAGACCTGGATTCGGACAAATGCAGAATGTCTCCACAGCAGGTGCACGGTTTATTGTATCCGCCAATAGAATTGCCACCAGCCTTGACAATGAAGTGGTAACGTTTACTGCATACCGGATTCCCACTCCAACCTTGTAACATATATAATTCAATTCAAATACAAAATCAGAATCCAACTATTATGTTTAATCCAAACTATAATTTCAACTGCTAATTTGAAACAAACACATGACTGATGTGTATACACGTGTAACATGGCCGAACGTGTTTGAAAAAAAAAAATAATACTTAAAATAATATATGGATGATAAAGATAGACTCCGTTTGATGACGTGTACAAATATTTCACACGTGGAAATTCACAATATGCCCTTAATTAATAAAGCATACGCGGAATAATAATAAGGGTATTTTAGGAAACTAGTTCACTGTGGGCCATGACACGTATTAGCTGTCACGCACTAGGAGCATGGGTGGTCGTGATACAATTACACTCAAACACGTCTCTATCCAATAATACGACGAGAAATTCTCATCTCATCTCGTAATAAACTAAAAAACCGTTCAAACGACTTTTTGACTTTTTGACTGTTATACCATTTTTCATTTTAGTTGTTGTTCTCTTAACGATGAAGGTTCTAATATCCACCGTTCATTTTAATAATTTATCCTCTCACGATACGACCGCGTGATTTTCGCGATACTTTCCGAAAATAAAAAATTCTCCGATTTCCCGCCCCAGCAACCGGCAACCGATAAAAAAAAAAAAAAGCAACAGAGCGTCCTAGAAAAGCGTGCTTAGAAAAAAAATAGCTGTGAGAGAGAGAGAATCGGTCAACATGACAATGACTCGGGGCGAGTCGACTCACCAACAACTCTGCACTGGTCGCAGTACACGGATCTGGATCTGGCCACGTCCTCCTCCACGACGTCCAAGCACACCGTCACCGGAGCCACGACGGAGTCGGGGCTTTCCGTCGCGTCGCCGACGCGGAAGAGGATCTGCCACATCTGCAGGTGAGGGAAGAGCGAAGTCGGCGGAGGGAGCATCGCGTGCCGCGACAGGAAAGTCCTGACGTTGGCTCGGAACGGCTCCGTCACGGCGGATCCTTCGACGGCGGGGAAGGTGAGGAAATCGTAGAGATCGGCCGTGACTCTTCTCTTCATTCGCTTCAGAGGCCTTCCGTTGACAACCATGTCGGAGGCGGCGGCGGCGGCGCGTGGAAGTGGTTCTGGATTCAGATCTGAAAAAAGGAGAGAGAAAGAGAGAGAGTGTATGAGAGTTGAGGGGGTTTCAGCTGCGATTTTGGTGTAAAGGTTTTCTGGGTTTGGGTTTTGAGAGGGAAAATGAAAAATAAATACAAAATACAAAAGGAACGTTGTTTAGTGACTTTGTAGGGTTGTTTTTGTGTTTATGCTTTGGTGAGATGATCAAACTCCTTCGCTTATTGTTATTGGTTGAGTCATTTGTTTTTTCGAGACTAGCTTTTATTAATTTTATTTTTATTTTTTTTTTACTTTTATTTTTTCACTCTTTGGAATCCGACAAAAACTTTAAGTCGGTTTTGGAAGAAGAGAGAGTTGTTAGGATCGAAAACTTAGTCGTTAAGAGTGTTCCTTTTTTAAACTGTGGGGGTCTGTGTTTTTCTTATATTATAAATTTTCCCCGAGTTGGGGTTGGATTTGAGAAAAACACCAAATTAATGGGGTGTAATTCGGGAGATATTTTATTTCGGTGCATTGTGTAAAATGCGAAAAGATAAAGGGTTCTGATGTGGAAAGAAAGAAAAAGTGAAGTAGTTTTAACTTTTAATTGGCATGGCATCTTTTTAGTAGCTGTAGTGTTCCATTATTTGTAGAACATTAAAAGTTTAGGGACCATTAAAAGTGTAATAGACTAATTTATACAGTTGCTTACGTAGGGGTCTAGTTTTATAATCAACTCCTTATGATATACCAACCTGCAAAAAAAAAAGTCAAACGAAACAACCAAATTACCTTGACACGAGGTTTTCAAAGACACTCCGACGTTTAAGTTAGTTTAATAAATCAAAGTAGATAAAAGAAAACAAAGAGTGAGCATACGACAAATAGCTTAGATCTTGGCGTACAACAAGTGAGGGTAAGGTGATGGTTTATATTGAAGTATGTCGTGCAATAAGGAATACTAAAGTTTGAGTCCCAAATACGATTTTGGTAGAGTGATGTATGATCCCCACTCCTCACTAGTTACTCATCTTTTATAAGTGAAGAATAGACCATTATCGAGTTGTAATGATTACTGTAACGACAAATAGTTGAGATCTTGATCTCCGTCTCTACACTTAAATAGGTCAACTTTCACATTAAGTTGGTTGGGTTGAGCAGACGTTACCATTGGTCATGGGCTTTAATTTAGGCTTCCATTAAGCTCGACTAGATATTGGTCCGATCATGTGAGTTGCTATACTGGACCTTACCTAACACCCATGTATTGGACTTATATTTATTGTTTTTTGTTATCACAAAAAAATTATTTATAGTACTTCAAATTACAATTTCAGAATATTTAAAAAGAAAAAAAATTACTTATAATGTATATGTTAATTAAGAGTGAAAATGAAATATGATTAAGGGGACTTATTGAATCGAAGATTTGTTAGAGTTTAATGATTTTTTTAAATAGTAGATTTTTGTAGAATCCACTAATTTCATAGATTCTATTGCGACTTATAATGTCATATGAAGATCTATGATAGACTTCAAGGGAACCTCTCTTTCATATGAATGCTTGCCTGAATTGATTGCCACAACTGAACCTTCAAGACAAGTAGAAAACCTTCGTCAAGATGGTCTAGAGGTTGTCTCCAGAAACATCCTCGAATGTTTAAGTCAGTGCTTATCTTTTAAAATTAGTTTATATTCTAAAACTAGTTTATCTTATTAAAAGCTCCTAGTAATTAAAAACACCCTAAATCTAAAATAAATTGCAAAATCACTTTTTATAAAGGGACAAAACTTACCTTCCAAGTGTAACGATGCATGCAAGAATATTTGCCACTTGTCGCTTGAATTAACTTCGTGCTGACAGATATTCGCTACATGTTAGACATTTGTCATTGATTCAACAGAATAGTTTCTCTGAGGGCTATTAGATCTTACGTAGGTCGTCACTTTTTGCCTTTGATAATGAATTACTAAGCATAATTGGACATATTTAATGTCACATTCACTTGAAATCTACATAATGTGTCACGTGTCGTGTTCTTGCCATACTGATGTGTCCTCTTTCCATTAGCCCTATTTTGGCAGTGCATTAAGTGTAAACGTGGGTTAAAGCATGGGCAATGGTAATTGTTTCTGATTGACATGCAACGATGGTTACGATGGGATGTGTGCAATGATAACCATTGTTAAGGAGAGGTGTGTGCCACAATCGAAGCATGCAAAATGAATCTTAGCCATTGATCCTCACTCATCTCAATGGCTAGGATCAATCCCCAACTTCTATAAATAATGGATAACTTTTTCTAACTTTTTACCCATCTTAAACTTTCTTGCTCTCTCTCTCTCTACCCAAGGACTCTCTCTCTCAATAAATTTTCACGTTTCTCATTGTAAAAACATGTTTTCATTTTCAGAATGATTGCAACCTACCATAGGCATCGCTGAACCTTCAATTTCGATAAGTCACAAAGTTGCCATTCCTACCAATGAGCCAAGTTCTTCCACTCTACAGAATGTTTTTGGGGCTTAAGTGCTATAAGTGAACCTTGAAGCTATCATTAATGTAGAGATGTCTAAAGAAGAAGATCGTAGAAAGGGCACCCACAAAGGTTATACTACTTCGCATCAAAAATAAGATAACTTCGGAACATTTACGATTATCAAAAGAAGTTCTCCATCAAATTCCTTGTTGAAGTTCGTGAGCCATCTAACAATGACCCTATGGCAAAACTGAAGAAAGGCTGGGTTGCCATCTATCTAGCTTTTCTAAGCGTAGGCCTCTACCTCCCTTTTCAGTCATATATTTCAAAGATGTTAAAGCTCATGGTTATCACTCCCATTCAACTAAATATCAACGAATGGTGGATTCTAATAGGTCTTTATGCTTTTTGGAACATAGTTGACTTCTGAAGTGTAGATGAGGCAACGTTTTTGAGGCCTTTAGAACCCACCTTCGAGGAACTAAAGTTCTTCTATAATCTTCCCCCACAGACCAAGGGAAAAGGCCGGTACTCTTGTTATGCCTAGGAAAAGATAGGGAGTCTTTAATCATCAAGCTCCTAACTTCGATCAAAGGGTGGAGGAAGACTTGGTTTATAGCTAAAAACTAGAGTGGTCATTTAGTGATCAACAACATTAGAAAGCGATTTCGAACGGTGTTTAAGGATCCAAATTGAGTCATTTCAAAGGTTCATTTCCTATTTATTTTTAATTAGGAGTCATTTGTTTTTTTGTTTAAAAACTTAACAATACTACTGAAGACTAAAAACTAAATAATTATTGAAACCATAAATCTAAATTATATGTTTGTTTTTCTTTTCTTTACCTCTAAATACATAATAATTTTGTTTGTTTTTAAAGTTAAAATTATCTGAAACTAGTAATTTAACATTTATATCATTTTACTATTAGTTGTTATCTAATTTCATTTAATACAATACAAACAATTATGTTTCAAAAAAAAATATAAACAATTATAATAAATTATTTAACAAATACTAAAACATTTTATGTATATAAAATCATAAAATGATTTGAAATTCAATGAAATATTAAAAATTGAAGTTTTTTATTTTTAGTAATTTTTGGATAGTTTTAAATGGTTTGACCACTTCAAAAAAAAAAATCACTTAATAATTATAATTCAAACCCATTAAGTAAAAAGTGATAAAAACAAATAACTCCCTAAATCATATTTGTACACTCTAATCTTGATATTTGCCTCTCTCACAGGTTCTTAGACATAGGTAAGATTCAAAGATCTCCCAAAAAATTCATGAAGACAAGTCGAGAAGGCATGGCTTGCTAACAAAGAGGGATGTCACATGGACTGTCTTTTTGCTCAATGCCATTTTAGAGTCGATCTAATTAATTCTTCCTATTAGTAAAGAAAGGGAGAAATGGTTGGACAGGGATAGGAAGAATGAACGTATAAATTTTTAACCTTCTCTTGCATTCGATGCCTTCTAATTTCACTAACCTCAACCATCGTGCTGAAAAACTTGTTGTTCAAAAAAAATAAAAATAAAAAGGAAAATGCCTAAAGACATTGTCCAAACTTCTTCTGTTGCACCTTCGAGCACTGCCCCTACAACGGAGGGACGTCTGACTCAAACTACGATCTCTCAATTGAATGTTCCCCCAATTTGCAATGTTTACATTTATGTGATAATTAATTATGTTAAAATGAGTATATTTAACATATTAATTGCAACAATAAATTACTTGTAACATTTATATTCATATGATAACCAAACTATGTTAGAATGAGTATATTTAATATTTTACTTGCAACATAATTTTTATATGCAACATAATGTTAACTTGAAACACTTAGGTTTATTTGGTAACAAATTATATTAGAATGAGTATATTCAACGTATTAATTGCAACACTATGTTAACTTGCAACATTCATGCTTATATGTTAACTAAGTTACATTAAAATGAGTATATTCAATATTTTACTTATATCACAATTTTTATATACAACATGATATTAACTTGCAATGTTTCTATTAATATGGTAACCAAACTACGTTAGAATAAGTATATTCAATGTTTCACCTATAACATAATTTTTATATGCTATACGTTAACTTACAATGTTTACATTTATTTGATATCTAGTTACGTTAAAATAAGTATATCCAACATATTACTTGCAACGCCATGTTAACTTACAATGTTTACATTTATATAATAACCAAACTACGTTAGAGTAAGCATATCCAACGTTTTACTTGCAACATAATTTTTATATACAACATGATGTTAACTTGTAATGTTTATATTTATTTAATAACTAATTACGTTATAATGAATATATGTAACATATTAATTTTAATATCACATTAACTTGCAAATATCAATATTTGCATTTATATGGTAATCAAATTACATTAGAATGAATATATTCGATGTTTTACTTGCTTATATGTAACAAGGTGTTAACTTACAATGTTTACATTTATATAATAAATCAAACTACATTAGAATGATTATATTCAATGTTTTATTTGCAACACAATTTTTAAATTGTAATGTTTACATTTATTTAATAACTAACGATGTTAAAATAAATATATTCAATGTAATAATTTTTTTTTTATTTACAACAACTTTGACACCAGGTCAGATGGCTGTCGAGATCTACAAATATCTCGACTAAGTGTGCAACTCGAAAATCACTCTTAGAATGGGAGAAGATGACCCACAAAGTAGTGGAAAAATTGCCACCATATTAGGTGGCTGGTGAGGTTTGAACCTTTGCACACTACCAAGGTTGGGTTGTCTCTATTCCACTGAGACAACCAACTCCACATATTTAACATGATAATTGTAACAAGATGTTAAATTACCCCTTTTTTTCATAAAACAAAAAAGTTAAATTATTTTAAATTACTTTTTTTTTATTAAAACAAAAGAAGTTAAATTATTTATAATAAGTATAATCTGTTTGAAATAATTTTATAAATATTATAAATTATTTTTATTAATTCTTTAATTTATATATTATAAATATTTATTAATTCAACATATTTGAAAAACCATATTTTTTTTATTATTATATTAAATATTTTTTAACTTTATTGTTTTCAATAATATTATTATAAACATTATAAATTATTTTTATATTAATTTTTTAAAATATTAAGAATATAATTTTAATAATTTATTGTATAGTAATTTATTATAAAAAGTTATCATGTTTTAATATTTATGTTTGTGGCAGTCAAACAAAACATAACTTTTAATTTGAGAGTTTTACAATATGTTGTTCTTCTCCTTAGTACACTAGACAGATCATGGTATGTCATCTCTTTCTTTATCCACATTTATTATTGTGATTTTCATTTTTTAGTGAGGAATGAAAGAGAAATGCTAACGATATTTGAGGTTTTTAAATTATTATCATGATAAAATGAGGATGGTCCGGCAATATACCCTTCATAGTAATACCTTTTAAATCATCTATCCCTATCCAAAATTTCGAGTTTATTGTAATTGTTAAAAAAATGCATCTACTTGATTTTTTTCTCACAAAAAATTTAGCACATATAAAAACCAATCAAGTAACCCCAATTTATTCTTTTTTTTTTTTTTTAATTTGAAAGTTGATTTGGGATACAATCCAACCCAAAAAAAAAAAAGTTCTTAAAAAGATAGATTTCCCTCAAATAAAAAAAAACAAAAGTATAATATTATTTTAGAAATACATAACTTTGTTCAAGTTATAAATGAAACAACCCCAAATTTCCTTTTCCTATTAAAATGAACAAATACGTGTAAAGTGAAAGAAAATCAATAATATGATATTCATTATTCATAATTAATGGTATAAAAAATCATATTTCAGGAGCAACACAACTTAGGTGCAAGAAAGTTGTTCTTGGATTGGGCCTTTTGGTTGCAGTGCACCCTCAACCAGCCAGCAAGTGGGCTTGCTCCAGCATGGGGGTCTGCATCATATGTTAATGATATGGTAGATGCATTCAACAGTGGACTCCTCCCTCTTGTTAATCAACTTAACACCAACCACACTGCTTCTACATTTGTCTTCGTCAATACTTATGCTGCTTTTATTGATACACTAAATAACCCTGATTTTTATGGTTGGAACTCTAATCTCAATTACTATTATTTAGGGGTGGTAATTTTGGCCACCATACAACAACACCATAGATACTTAGTGGATAATTGAGTTCAAGTTGGTCTAATCGATTCAAGTTCATAAACGAGTCAACCTGTTTAACACATTCATTAAACAAGTTGTGTTTGGTTTACATTACAGGTTATCGGATTGATGTGATTTACTAAGTCCATATTTATAATTTTTAAATGAATAAGGGTATTATTGTAATTTATGTATTAGTATTTTAAGTAAATTTATTAACAAAATTTAATTTTAATAGGTCAAATAAGTTGAAACTCCAAATAACCTATCTAATAAATGGGTTAGTCATGTTGTGTCACCTATGTAATAAATGGTTATGTTGGGATTGAGGAGTTTGACGCGATTAATTAATTGGATTCATGTCAGGTTGAGTCATACCCAACTTACAAACTGGAATTGCTAACCTTAGTAGAGTATAATAATTGATGCAAGGCCTATACCATGCATTAGGGGGCTTGTTTGGATAGTGTGGAACAAGTGAAACAAGCTCATAATTCGATAATCAAGTAATAAGATGAATGTGAAATCGGATAAGACACATAGGATAATCAATATTGAAGATATTCAATAAAGGGAATCATATGCAGTGTTTTCTTAAGTGAATTTTATGAATTTTTGTGGGTTGTGTAGTTGTTCATTGAATATCGTTTCCATTGTTAAATGAGTTATATTTTTGTGAATAAATTGTTATATGCAGAGATTGAGTTATGAAAGATTTAAAATTTTATGGATTTGAATTTGCTCACCAAGTATTTGTAAAAATGTTTGTTACATTTTTTCCTTTAAATATAGGATTTTGTTTTTGGTTTTAAATTGTTATTCAAGATAAATATTATTATATTATCCCATTAGTTTATTATTTTTAAACAATATGATATTTGATTAGTTTATTAAGTTGAACATAAAGATTAAAGAAGAACAATCATAGGAAAAAGAAAAGGAATACAAGCGTACATCTAGTGTTTAGTATTTGTTTTGTCCATCTTAGTAATTTTGTGTGAGCATAGTTTTTTTTTTAATATAAAATTTTAAGGCAAAATCTTAAAAATTCCTCTGACTTTTGACATATTATCTATTTTTCATTATATAATTTTGTTTTTATTTAAAATACTGCATGACTTTTGAATAAACATCCAAAATATCATTTGAAGGCATATGAAAGGAAGATAATGTCTTGACGATTAAAGATTTCGTTAAGTTGATATGATTAACCGTTTAACTCTAGAGACAAAAATGGAAATTCAATGAAAATATAAATTAAAATATAAAAAATCAAAATAAATAATATTAAAAATAAAATTATAAAATATATTTTTATTTAAAAATAAAAAATATATAAGAATAAAAAAACATTTCCTCTATAACTCCTCTCTCTCTCTCTCTTTTTCTCTCCTCATTTTTTCCTCTTCTTTCTCTCCATCTCCAGTCGGATTCAGGTATTCTCGACTGTGGCGACATGGTGGGTTTAACGATGCCAATAGTTAAGGCCCTGATTTTGGCCTTCCGACTATGGAGACCTAAACCGGGTCTTCCGCTGTGTCTCATCGTCCCCTTCCCTCACTGGGTTGCCATCCTTCTCCAGAGTCTCCCTCTACCATCATCGGTCCCTCATACGGACGACTCCCTCCCTCTCACTCTCTCATCGCTGGTCCTTCACTCGGATGCACTCTCTCCCTCTCACTCTCTTATCGTCGTGCTTCTCCTTGCTGGTGGTTAGCTAGTTATGATGGTGTGCTTTTCCTCGGTTGATTTTGGTTGGTAATTGTGTTGATGATTGATGATAATGATGTTGTTGATTGGGTTAATGTGAGAGATTTTTTTTTTTTTTGTTTTGGTTAATGATAAAATGGAAACCCAAAAATGGGTTGATGATAATTGGATTTCCATAAATGGATTGAAGGTTGAAGATCAAGATGGTTGATGGATCTCTTTATTTATTTATTTATTTTTAATTTGTATCAAATTTTTATTTTTTATTATTTTAAAAAATATTATTTTATAATTATTTAAAAATTTGAGGGTTAAAAATATCTTTTTACTTGTTGTTTAACTTTTTAGTTAACTTTGTAATAGAAGAGGGATTTTAGATAAAAACGAGATTATATGATGGAAAATGGACAATATATCAAAAGTTAAGTGGTTTTCTATGATTTTTCCAAATTTTAATAAAAGAAGGGTCTATAAATCACTTTAATAGGTGGCAATGTCTGCACTGTGAAACTAAATAATGTAAAATGGTTATTTTGAAGGATTTAGTGTGACAAATAGGGGGTGTTGCCGAATTGGAAGAAACCAACCCAACGCAAGCTTTTAATCAGTTGTTGCTCAAAAAGCATATGATGGTGGATTGCCCGATTGCTACCCCATGCATGTTAAACATATGGCTCAAGTATGATTCTCCTTGTATAATTCCATTCTTACCCTTGATCCATTATGCTATTATTGTATCATATGGGTTGATTTTTAAAGTTGTAATTTACTTTTAAACAATTCAAATTAATATATATCACCAATATATATTTAACTAAGCTAGTTTTATCAGCCTTTGTGACTCCTCAGGAAAAATTGAGGTAGCTTTCAAATATATATATATATATATATTGAGGTGAATAGGTGGTAGACTCCTCGCATTCATTTTAATGAGGTAGGTATAGATGGAATCAACGATAATGTTGTGAAAGCATGAGTGATGAATGTGAGGAGGAACTGAAGGATTGGTGATCAACCACAAATTTATTGTGTTTGTACATTTGTGTTTTTTTGTGTATTTTGGAAGTTTATTGGATTTAGTTTTATTTGTTTTGGATTTATAATTTTGTGTGATTATATTTAAATGTAAGTTTATTCCGTGAACCTGCAACATTGATTTAACTTCGAATATCGGATATTATTTTAGCCTTTTTAGAAATTTTTTTTTTTTTTTTTATTTACAAATCGTTTTTAAGAAAATTAAAAGATTTTGTATGTTTGCGGGTGGTATGAATTTAACCAAAATCCACGAGAGGAAACCCCGCACACCCAAATTTTTGAGGTGTGTGTGTTAAAAATTTCACAACTTTGAGTATGGATTTGGCAAAATCCGCCCACCTGACCCACTACTATCCCTAGTTTATGGGTTTAGATTATTTTCTTTCCCAGTTCTCACATTTATTAGAAAAATAAAAATGCTATATTTCACTATATGTTTCACATTTGTATTATACTTACATCTTTATATGACAATTAGTACATGTGTATATTGTTAAAAAGAAGCGTCAGTAGTGAATGGACAACAAGCATTTAAATTCAACTCCCTAAAAGAAAATTATAAGTGTACTTAAATTTATAATCACTAATCCTTTTTTTTTTCAGCTCTTTTGCATATATACATATAATAACAATAATAATAATAAAATTAGAACGGTCATTAAATAACATTTCAAAAACTATTATAAAAAGTTCGAGCTTTTGAGAGGAAAAAATTAACTCAAACTCATAAACATATTATTGAACAAATATCATTTTATCGAGTTAACATTATATTATCAAACTCTTACAGTAAAAAATGCAATCTTCATAAGCATCCAAGACAACAAATAAAGATATATCTATTGTGCGTAGTCCTTATTATAAAGAAAACGTATAATGATATTGTGTGATTTTTCATTTATAATGTCTTTTCCTAACACAGTATGAACTCGTGATTTTTTATTTGCAACGTCTTTTCTATTGATGTAATAACACTTTGGTTTTTGATTTGTAATGTCTTTGATTTGTAAAATCTTTTCTGGCTAAGTACTAACATGTGATTTTTTTTTATTTGTAACGTCATTTATGATAATGTACCAATATGTGATTTCTAATTTGTAACTTTTTTTTTTTTTAACAAAGTACTAACACATGATTTGTGATTTATAACGTCTTAATTTGTAACTTTGTTTAGGATAAAGTGCTAGTACATTATTTTTTATTTGTAACGTCTCTAATTTACAACTTTTTTGTAGATTATGTACGAATGTGTGATTTCTTATTTATGATGTATTTTTGACAAAGCATTAACACCTAATTTCTAATTCGTAATGTCTTTTCGGATAAAAAAAACATTATTAAAACCTTAGTTGTAAAAAAGTAACATGTGTTTGATTAAAAGTATGTTTATCTATTGGGAATGAAAGTAAATGAGAATCAAGTTTCATAAAAAAAAAAAAAAAAAAAAACTTAAATTCTTTCTGTGCAAAAAGATAATAAGTTCCATTTTCGGAAAAAAAAAATTAATTCCTGGTTTTGTACAGAGTATGTAATTTATTTTCCAATGATTTTTAATAAACACAATAGTCACAAAATAAGAATTAATTTTCTTTCTCTCCTTACAATTCATAATTGGTAACTGCCCCATGAAGGTTTTTTTTTTTTTTTTTCCCCAAGAAATGCAATCATTTTTTAGCAAGATAGATAGACCTCATCAAACTTAGTTGTGAAAATGTCCGTTTTCCATAAATAATATATATATTTTTCATATAAGGTATGTGAAATATAAATATATATTATCTTGGACAATCTAAATATGTATAAAAAAAAAGTTGTTTATAGTTGTTGACAGCTAATATTTATCCATGGTTTTATTCAGATCCATAGTTAAAGAGTCAAATCTCCGTTCATGTCAAGCAATTAAAAGAGGTAAAAATGTGTCTTGTAACAATAGTGAATAATTCTTTTTAAAAGTAATAGATAAATATTCATGGTCCAAAAATATGAATCTAATTACTAATATCAATCGACAACAATTTGTAGCCTATATGATTTGCATTCCGGATAAATAAACATCAAACATATGTTTCTTAGCTTAGATATTATGTGATAATTTTCTATTTGAGTAAAAAGTTGCAAATAGGACACCATGGCGTGCGAAACAAAACAATAATCAAAATGTAAAAATATATTGAAAGACAACAGCACTTACACGACAGTGACAACACATAGAAATGGAAAAAGTTGAGGCAGATGATTCCTCGTCATGGTGGGGCTGGCAGAGGAATTAAATGAAGGTCTCAATTTTCCTCATATCCGTTACTTGGTTTGGATTTTAGATAAAAAACAGTGCCTGTGGGGGCTCAACCCTCCACAACTTCCCACGGAAGGCAAGTACCCAACAGACATATAATTGTCCTTCATGCAGCCTTTCATGTGCCTACGATTCACGCCATTTTTTACAAAGATAAAGATCACTTGTAGGAGTAAAACATGAAAGTCACATTACCCACAAAAAAGAAATGATATTGTATTATTTATCATAAAGTATACTGTATACTACACAATTTTAACAAAATTCAATCCCAACATTATTATAAATAATTTATATTTGTCGTATCATATATCATATTAGTTTATAATTTGTTTAATAAATACAAATTACTTAATATGTTATTTGAATATTGTCAAACTAATATCTTGTTTGATGCAACCATTGGGACAGGTACAATGACTTGCAACCCACAGGGGTGAGTTCTATGAAACTTATCTCAATGATAGACTTCGACATAACCAACCTTTATGTGTCATTTTTTTCCCCTTAATTGTTTTGATTTTAATTGTTTAAGAATTTAAAATATATAAAAGCGTATGAGTGCAAAAATGATCCAATGGAAGGAAGACACGTCGGCGCAATTAGGAGGAGACGTGTGACAAGTATCACAGACTTCGATTGAAGAAGATATTAGATATCCTATTAAATTACATAATTAAGTGAGTTATTAAAGGTAGAGAAAGTTAACCATTGCGGGAATTGTTCCTCGAGTGGATAAGTTATAGATATGAGACATGCGGTAAACACCTGTCATATCAAGAATAAAGTGTGCGACAAATGACAAATACCTTGACATGCATTGGGCACCTAAAAGGTAAACCTTGTTGTCTTATAAATGGCAGTTAAGTGTCTTATTAGAGAAGGATAAAACTTTTTAGGAAAAAACTGAGTCTTCCCAAGATAATAAACTCACTTAAGCATCGGAGAGTGCTACTAAAAGATGACCTTCGGATATAACCTTTGGGTCACCTTAACGAAGATTTTACTTTTTTTTGCAGGATTGAACTACATCAGAGATTCACAAACAAAAAGAAATTTCGAAGACATAAGTCTAACGAAGACCCATATAGCCTTCGAATGTGAGGTACAACAAGAACAAATATATACATGGAAACATATATGAATATGGAAAAGATAAAAATATTAATAATCTATTTTATTAACACATTATATTTTTTACAAAGTAATTTTAATTAGGCATAAAATTAACTTTTCAAAATTTTTAGGGTTGTATTCAATTTATAATTTATTGGAGTTTAAAATATTTTAAAAGCTTCAGTATATTCAATTCTGATTTAAATATATTTCATTGAAATATCTGAGTATTCAATCCATATTTATATATAATCCATTAAAATTTAAGTTTATTTAATTCATATTTGTACGAAAATCTAATAAATATATATATTTAAAAAACAATTGATTTTACATATTTCATTTAAATGATAAATTTGAATAAATTTTAAAGCGATCTATATGAAGAAAAAACTTTATAATAGATTTTAAACTTCTTCTAAAGATTTCATTGTATTTCTTAAAAATTTCTAATAAAATCAATATGGAATTTATAGAATCTATAAATTTTATCAAAATCTAATATTAAAAAAATTCCATCAAATTTCAATAAACTCTAAAAGTTACTTTCAGTTCAAAACTAATGCACGAAACACAAATTGATATTGTATTAATTCAACTTAATCATATCCAAAATCAATCTAATCCAGTTCAATATAATATACCAAATACAGTCTAATCATCGGTGCACTTCTTCTTTACATCCATAATAATAATTCAAATAATATCAAACATGTATATGATATTGTTAGATGAAGGTAGGATCGTGAGGAGTTAAATTGTATTTATGAATATATTATTATACACTCAAAAAGAGAAAAAGAAAAAAATCTCATTAATTAAAGTCTTGGATTTATCATAAGAATAGTTCTTAAAATCAATCGAAGAACTTGAATGAGGTTGGTAAGGGAGAGTAGTTAAAAAAAAAACTAAATTGGAAGAAAATTTGAATTCCAGAAAGACCCAAACCAAGACCCCTAAAGATAAAAACAGCACAAGTCTCTTGACTTGCTCCTCACTCCATTTCTCTCATTTTCTTTTTCTCTCTAGTCTAGTGTCTCGACTTGACAGACACTCTGCCTGCTACTCTCCGCGCGTGCAATTCAACCGCGGTCTCTTTCCAGTGAGAATCGCCGTCAATCATCGTTTCTTTTGTTTCTCTACCTTCAAAAACGTTGCTTTCACTCTCTAATGTCGTCTTGCCTTTTCTTTTTGTGCACAGGTGATACAGCGAGAAATCGAGCAACTCGGCTTCGAAATCGGAGGTATAATTAGTTCATACTCAGAGTTTATATCTGTCATTTCCATGTGCACGGCCTGCTCTCGTGGTTTCTTGATGTTAATGGCTTGTTTTTTGTTGTCGATCGTGTGCTCTTGTTAGTCACTTGTGAAATCGGATGTCTATTTTGGTTGTTGGCTGATTTTTGTGTTGTTAATCGATGTGTGGAAGTGTACATGATAGCGTTTTGGGGGTTTTATTGTGTTTAAATAAACCCTAGCTTTGTACGCGGTAATGCTGTCGTTGTCTTGGGTGTTTACGCATATAATATTAAATTTGTAATTTGTTTGTATGAAAAGGAATTGAAAAACGATGTTTATATGTTGTGTTTACCTCAAAAAACCATGTGTCTTTAGTCTACATTACTGGCTGTATTTGAATGCGGGCATCTATGTGTCCTTTTCTTTTTGAAATTTTGTTGTCCTCTGCATATTGGTTGGTTCTTTACTCTTTAGTAAGGACTAGTTGTCAGTAGAGAATGAATTATCGTGTGTGGGTGTGTGTGTGTTGTCGTTATTTTCTTTCATTGATTTCCTTGATGTTTAACTTGGCAATGAAAGGATTATGGATGCATTTGTCTAGTCTGTTTTTTTCCAGGTAGGTATGAGCTAAGCCTTTGTGCAGCTACTATTTCCTAGCAATGCTAGCTTGTTCATATTTGCATCAAGATAGAGCGGATCAGAGGGAAATCTAATTGTGTATTGAATGTTGGTCTTTTGATAAAATCCGATGTTCACTTCTCTTCGTTTTGCTTCCTTTGTGTCTCTTATGTATGTTTATATTACATTTGTGTTTGGTTTCTTTCTCACTTTCTCTTTCTCTCTCTCTCTCTCTCTCTCTCTCTCTATTTTCATTTCTTTTATGGTTTTCTGTAAGATTCATTAAACTTGACTGAATGTGGTTGCGTAAACAATGATCTAGCAGTAGTTGACAAGGATGAGTTCCAGAAGAGGGGGTGGAAAGCCCGTTGCCTCTGGTGCTAGTAATAGCCAGTCGTTGAAGGGGAAAAATGTAACTGAAGCATCTGACCCACAGGTCAAGCAGTTGGCTCATTCTGTAACAGATTTAACTGTGGACTCAGCCGAAGATGGTGGTGGGTGGGAAGTGATTTCTAAAAAGTCCAAAAATAAAGCAGGAACTGGAAAACCCTGGGGACATTCGGATGCCTTTCAGAAACCAGGCATGCGAGGGAATAATGTCTCAGGAAGGGCTTCTGGAAGCACCTGGGCAGGACAAGTATCTGATTCTAAGCTACCAGCTGGCAG
Organism: Litchi chinensis; assembly: GCA_019925255.1. Classification (NCBI taxonomy): domain Eukaryota; kingdom Viridiplantae; phylum Streptophyta; class Magnoliopsida; order Sapindales; family Sapindaceae; genus Litchi; species Litchi chinensis. The sequence goes on from CM034471.1 coordinate 11,536,640, forward strand.
AGGGAATGTGAGACCTCAATCAACCAGCAAAGGGCCAGAGAGAAACTACATGGTTCCACAGCCTGTGATTCGCCCACCTTTAGAACATGGGTGGAATTGGCAATCTAGAGCTGGTTCTACCCAATCCAAAGGTTCAGAAGAGTACCGGAAAAAAGAGGAGATTGATGTTGAGGACGATAAGGATAAAGTTGGCGATGATGATGAGAATGAAGATGATTCTGATGCTGTAGATGATTCTGATGATGAGCTTCTAAGTGATGACTTTGATTCGGATACAAGTCAGCAGAGCCATGAGACTCGCAAAAAAAATAGATGGTTCTGCAAGTTCTTCGAAAGTTTGGATTGCTTGAGTGTTGAGGAGATAAATGAGCCAGCAAGGCAGTGGCACTGTCCAGCATGCCAAGGGGGTCCAGGCGCCATTGACTGGTACCGTGGCCTGCAGCCTTTGATGACACATGCTAAAACAAAGGGGTCTAAGAGGGTGAAGCTCCATCGTGAACTTGCTGAGCTACTGGATGAGGAGTTGCGCAGGCGTGGAACCTCAGTTATTCCACCTGGTGAGATGTTTGGTAAATGGAAAGGTTTGAAGGATGAGGAGAAGGATCACGAAATAGTTTGGCCTCCAATGGTTATCATTATGAACACAAAGCATGAGAAGGATGAGAATGATAAGGTATAGTTGCAATTATTTGCTTCCGCATACTGTGACGGTAGAATGTAATTTTAATTGCAAATTATGTTTTGGTCGTAAGTATAGCTCGATTTTGTTGTCATTAACTCTCTTATTTTGTTTAACTGTGTGTAGTGGATTGGAATGGGTAATCAAGAACTTCTTGATTACTTCAGCTCATATGCTGCTGTGAAAGCTCGACACTCTTATGGTCCACAGGGACATCGTGGAATGAGTGTTCTGATTTTTGAGAGTTCTGCTGGGGGTTACTTGGAGGCAGAACGTCTGCACAAGCATTTTGCAGACCAAGGGACTAACAGGGAAGCTTGGGATCATCAAAAGAAGGTCTTATTCCATTCAGGTGGCAAGCGCCAGCTGTATGGATATATGGCTGTGAAGGAAGACATGGATATTTTCAACCAGCATTCACAAGGTTCTCTTCTCTCTCTCTCTCTCTCTCTCTCACCCTTGTGCTCAGACTTGTTTTGGCATGCAGATTTCAATTGGATCTTTCACTTTTCTACATGTCTAGGATTTTGTTATAATAATACGTTGTTTTGGTTGACATGCTTTAAAATTGATTAGGAAAATCAAAGCTGAAATATGAGATGAGATCCTACCAAGAGATGGTTGTGCAGCAAATTAAGCAAATGAGTGAAGACAACCAACAACTTGTTTACTTGAAGAACAGGGTTGTCAAAGAACAAAGGCATTCCAAAGCTCTTGAAGAATCGTTTCAATTTATGAGTGAAAAGCTGCGGAAGACGATGGAGGAAAATCGAATTGTCAGACAGAGAACTAAAATGCAGCACGAACAGAACAAGGAAGAGGTATGATGAATTAGTGGCATTGAACTCTTCAAATCATATACTCAATTTATTCCTTGCATTACAGGCTATCTTGATGATATTTGAGTTGGTTTTGTTGACTTTCATGAATTAGATATTGAGGCATGTGTGCTATGTTCGTGTCCCTCAAAACTTTTTGTTTGCTTTTAGTTGTGGATGTAACTTATTCTGATGCAATTTTTGTTTCTTTTACAAGATGGACTATCAAGAGCAATTTTTCAAAGAGCAGATCGAGCTGATCCGTCAAGCAAGGAACGAGAAGGAAGAGAATTTTGAGAAGCTCCAGCAAGTGGAACGGAACAAGGTCAAGCAGTCGATTGCAATTCCTCTGTCAAGTGCTGAATTATTGAAGAGGTATATATGGCATATAAGAGGTTGAATGAAATGCTGGATGTTTGCTTGAAACCCCCAATTCGTCGGCTTTTGTTCTTTTTCATGTATTTCATTAAACGGGTGCAGGGTGGAAGATGAAATTGAAAAATTCATAAAAAGTCAAGACAAGGAAATGGAAGGATATGCCAGTGAGAGAGACAAGCTGATTAAAGCTTCCGAAAAGAAGGTTTTTGAAATGAAGAAGAGGCATGGGGAGGAAACCATTGCGTTGGAGAAAGAGTTGAACAGGGAATTAGCTCAATTGATGGAGAAGTACCAACCGAAGCACTTGGAAGATGCCGCCAACAATCTTTGATTTGATGCGAAGAAGGTAAAAGATATAATGGAGCATACAAAGCACAGATGCATGAGAACTTATGGTTTGTTTTTGAGGTATATGCTGAGGTACAGCACTTTGGAATACATTTATATGATGAAGTTGACAGATTATATATGTAGTTGGAACTTTTATTGGGGTTTTATCATTTGGCATGGTATTCTCCTTTTAAGGATTACATATTTGTCTCAAATCTTACTGCATTTATTTCTTATTTTCTTATTTATTTTTATAAATGCTTATGAAGATGCGAAAAGTATCTTTAGACGAATTATGAATAATTCTATCATTTGTTTTTTTAACAAATGGTGGACCTATTTGTTACTGAGGGTTTTCTTGCTACTCGAAAAAAAAAAAAACGTGCATCCAGAAATGGTTATGCTTAGATATATGAAAATTATTTTTCATTTAAAAAATAATAAATGAGAGTGAATTATTTGGTGATATGTTTTGTAAAATGTGTTTTAGAAAATGGAAAATCCCTTTTTGAAAGTTATAACTAAAGTGAAAAGCAAATAATTTGTTTTTTTTATCATTTTCAAAATTTTTTCTTATCTTTTTTAAAAAATAATATTAAATATATTTATATCATTTTTTGTTTTTAAAAATATTTTTTAAAAATTTTATCAAATATATTATATTTTTAAAAGCATCATTTTTAAACATGTTTTTTATTTTTAAAAATAGATTTAAAAACATCATAGAAAAAAATATTTATATTGCTCATGTAAATTTAAAATTTATTTTTCTTTTAAAATCCATTTATAATTTCAGAAACAATCTTTTTTTAAATTTTCTTCTTTGCATTGACTAATTGATTTTTCGACACTGAAATATCTATAGGTTGTTGGATGTTGAACTTCCATTGGCATCTGAATGTAGAACTAACCAAATTTTCCTATAATTAGAATGGTTGTCTTGTTATTGTCATAGGAGTCCAGCATAGGATCAAAGCTATTCATATTTTTTTTCCTCCTCTTAAAATGTTGTCTAGTCTAGTGGGTGGATCCCATTCACTCGTTGCCATGTCAGTCTACCATCAATCTCTCACCGCACCACAATCATCATCTTGGAACCAGTGTTGTTGTAGGAGCTCTCATACAACATGTTCGGGTCAATGTTGGGATTGAATTGTGGAAGGTCCATAGCATGAAGACCAAATCCTCAATAGATTTGGGTGATGCCATAGAAAGACCTTAATTTGTCTTTGATAATTTCCTTTTATTGCTTCGAAAGGCCCATGAGAATTTCTTTATGTAGCCTTTTTCTTATTTGACTATACGTCTACCATATTCACTTTTCGAACTTCAAATGAAATTTTATAATGATTTTTTTTTAAGAGAAAATAATAGAGTTAATTATGATTCGTATTTGGAATAAGGAGTTATAGCTAGTATAGGTGTAAAAAATAATTTAATTTATTTATTGGAACTAATTTATCCTTTTTGAGTAAATTCAAGGGTATCTAGGTGAAACAAATTCCATAAATTTGGGTGAGGAGAGATTTTCTGGGTGACTGGTAATAGTTGTGGTTTCTTCATTGGTATATGTGTAGGAATTAATTGTGGAAAAGCGACAAAAACTGCATGTAACTATTTGGAAAATGAATGATAAATAGAGGTTTACATGTGGAGGACACGGGCCAATAGCATGATTATTAAGGAGGGTAATGGACAATGGTACTCAAACGTTATCTTTTACGAATATTGTATTTGCCAATGAAGAAGACTTCCACCGAGGGTTGGGAAAGATTTAAAAATATGAGAACTCAAATTTTACCATTACAAAAATAGATGAGAAATTAAAATTATAACAAAAAAACATGTCACATGAATTTTTAATAGTGAGTTAACAATAAGACTGGATTATCAGATGATTAAAATAAGAATACGAAAGCACCAAATATACAAATCCATAAACAAAGTTAATCAAAGGAAATAAATATAAAATCAAGATGTTAATTTTTTTTTTTTTTTAACGGGGAAAGAATTAAATTTATTAAAAACTATTTACATCTTATATTTTATGATAAGAATAAGATCTTATTTTGGAACAAGAATATAACTTGAATTTTTGATCTTTTATGATTAATGAAAGTACTCAATTACTCATATGAAGAAATGATGCGTAACAAGATTTTAAAACTTGGAAACAAATAGAACACCACTTTTTAAAACTAGAACTGAATTGAACCAAATTAGGAAATTGATAAACCATATTATTATTAATTTTTTAAACATACCCTATTTTTTATGAATTTATTTTTCTATAGCTACTGTGATGTTATGGTTGCAAGGGAGTTAGAAGTTCGAATAACAAGATTGAAGATTTAGCATATGTTTGGTATAACTTATTAACTAGTCAAAAATACATTTTTGATCCCTAAAACTCCATTTGATCCTTCTTTTTTTTTTTTTTCTTTTTTTTTTCTGTGTCATTTAATTGTCATTTCAATAGAGTTTTTGAGAAATTAAAAAAACTAAAAAAATATCTACTTAGAGAAACTAAAATTTTGAGCGTTTCTAAGTAGATATTTTTGAGTTTTTTAAAATAAAAAAAATTAAAATGTCTAATATACCCCTATTATATTTTGTTAATATCTTTATACCCTTAAAACCCTAATACACTTTATTTAAAAACATTAACACTCTAGCCTCCATATTTATTCTGTATTTCAACAAAATCTTTAAAAATCTTTAACTAGTAAGTTTCTGTTATGGCCGTTTCCACGACATGGATAAATGAGCCGTTGAAGGCCTAATGGCTGAGCCCAGTGACGAAAAGCCCAAATAGCCCAACGCTGAGGTCGCATGACAAGCTCGCTACCTTCTCAGCTCATGCTTATATGAAGTCTACCTCGATGCATTCTTAACTCGTGAGAGTAATATGTGAGGTCGCCCAAGCTCGTGCCAGGCGATCTTATAGAAGCTAATCTCTCGAATTAACGCCTCTCAATCTGGTGTTAATGAAATCTATGTAATTTTAGATCCTGAGAAGCAATTAATGCATGAATGACCATACATGAGCAATTAATGCAGACATGACCATGTAAGAATAATTAATACAGTAACAATTAATGCAGTATGGTCAAGTTAGAGTAGCTATCGTGATGATTGCTTTTTGACGTGAATTACACTTAACTTGTACAAACCCCACTCTATAAATAAGGGTGAAATCCTTTGTAATAAAAGAGGTTGGAACGAGTATTACAGTTACTCTATCGAAAATTTTTCAGAATAACAATTGTGGATGTAGGCACAATTGCCAAACCACATAAAATCTTTATCTTTGCATTGTTCTTCCTCTTCTTTCTTCATTCTTAATTGCTTCTTAATTGTTTTCACCTACTTTCATTGTCATTAATTATCAGAGCTGTTGTCTAGGCTTAAGAATCTCCAAGTCAACCAATTCCAGACGTCGACATATTTTGCCGCTAGAAGAAGGGCCCAACTGCGACTCTGAAGCTTTTATTTGATTATCTGAACCTCAACCAATTGTAATGGCTAGAGGAAGAACAACCAGAAGCGTTGATGTTGTAGCTGAGCAACTCGAGGGTCAGGCGGACCAGCAAAGCACTTTGCCGGCCAGGGGTGATGCCGTGCAGGTGTGAAGGTGTGGCAACAATGCCAGGAAGCCTTGGAAAACACAGTAATGTAGTTGGCAGAAGCGGTTAGAGCACTGACGGAAGCTCAAACCTAGGCTGCATGAAGACAAGTTGAGGTCGCAACCCTCAGAGAAGCTCGCTAACAACCTGTAAAAGAAGTCCTAACTCTAGAGGGGAGAGCGGATGGAGAAAGGCTGCTACCAGAAGGCTTGATCCACTCCTCAAATTTGAACCCAAGAGGGGACGGACGACGAGCTCGAGAAAGAGAAGCTACTCCTCGCCTTGCAGACTTGAGGGTGAGGGTGAGTTATGATGGCAGCCGCCATGTGGAAGTTAGTCGCGGGCATGACCAAATTCGCGAGCATTGTGGTGATTAAGAACATGAACCGCGGAGGGGTCCGCGATAGGTAGAAAATTTCGACTAGAAGCACAAGTTGCAACATTGTTACTTCGTTGAACAAGAGAGTATAAGTAAGCGGTCCCCCACAAGGCGATCTGAGCCCCAGGACCCAATAATAGAAGAATTGCTCCACATGGTTCAGCAGCCGGAGGCGTGACCTAGACCCCAGAATCAGGAAGAGTAGTTTGATGAGAGGGTCCCATTCACCAGGGAGATTGAGACAAAGCCCTTGCCTCCTAAGTTCAAACTCTCTAATATTCCACCTTATAATAGGAGAAGTGACCCCTATGACCATCTGGATGCGTTCAACGTCCAAATGGACCTCTAGACAAACAACTCGTTAGTTAAGTGCCGTGTCTTCCTAGCCATATTAGGGGACGCTCCACGGGTCTGGTTCAAAAGCCTCCTAACGCGTAGCATAGGAAGTTGGAAAGAATGCCAACAAAAATTTGTCAATCAATACAAAGCTTTGAGAAGGTAGCTCGCACTATCATGCCACCTCGCTACAATCTTCCAAAGACAGAACGAGTCCTTAAAGGACTACATTATCCGATTTAGGGATGAGGTGAGCAACGTAGAAAGTTCTTCGGATGAGAGTATTTTGACAGTGATCTCGGCAGGACTTAGGAAAGATGGAAAGTTTTATAAGAGTATATACAAATCTCCAGTGAAGAACCTGGATGAATTTTACGAGCGAGCCGCCAAGAAAATAAGATGGGAGGAAGCTTTTGAGCTAAAGAAGCCCAGTAACCAGCGAAATGAGGCAAGCAGTTCCCACTAAGGGAAAAGGAAGAATCATGGTGGGAATGTAAATGGCGAACAGAAAAATCGCTCCACCAACCTAGTGACAAAACGGGCTAAACCTGAGCCCAGAAGAGAGCGATCTCAGCCTCGAGGTCAATGTGGAAACTACAACGTCCTGTCAAACACGTAGGATAGAATTTTTGTCATAGAAAGGAATAGAGAGAACTTGGGGAAGCCTAACCCCATAAACGTCCCAAATAAGTTCCGAAACCTAAGGAAGTTTCGTGTTTATCACAATGAAGCTAAGCATAATACTTCAGATTGTTGGCAGCTAAAAGACGCCATTGAATACTTGATCAGACGAGGTTGCCTAGAAGAGTATGTAGTGCGACATGCGAATCAACGACCTCAGCAGCAGTGTCCTTGACCTTAGTATCAACAGCCCACACAACAGCAGTCCTAGCAAGCTCCTGAGCAAGAACATGAACCTGTAGTAAGAACCATCTTTACCATACATGGTGGCCCTCATATCGTAGATACATCTAATAAGTTGCATGAACGATATGTATGGGAAGCAAACCGTGCCTTGTTCGTAAGTCATAATGGATTGGAGGGACCTGCGAAGAAAGCGAGGACGATCTCGGATGACATTGTATTCACTGAGAGAGATGCAAGATGTTTATGCTGACCTCACAATGATGCATTGGTCACCCGAGCCAAGATCAGTAATGCAGAGGTGCGACGGATTATGATTAATACAAGAAGCTCGGTCAATGTTATGTATAAGAATTGCTTCGACCAGATAGGGCTGGGAGTAGAACAATTGACGCCTTCTTCAGAACCTCTTTACGACTTTACTGGAGATGTTATTACACTAGTGGGCCAGATCAGACTGCCACTTACTCTTAGGGAACCAGGTCATCAAACTACCATGCTAGCAGATTTTCTGATTATCGACTGCCTTTCAACTTATAATGTAGTCCTGGGGAGACTCGTAATGAATGATCTGGATGTAGTCACCTTTACTAGGACCTTCACGGTTAAATTTCCAATCCTCAATAGGATAAGATGCGTTCGGGAAAAACAACACTTGGCCAAACGCTGTTATGAAGATGTTGTCAAAATGGAGGTTAGAGGAAAGAAAGTAAACGTGGTATCGGGGGGCCAACCATGAGTTATGACCGAACAAGGGGTAAGTCATGACCTCGATCCATGCGAGGTAGTTGCAGACCGAGCTACTAGGCCAGTTGAAGAGCTAGAAGTTGTCCAAGTCAATGAAGTAGATCTTGAAAGATGCTTGAAGCTGGGATGAGTTTAGCTCCGGAGGTGAAATTCCAGCTCGCTAACTTCCTCAAGGCGAACTTGGATATTTTCCCCTGGAACCACGAAAACATGGTGGGGATAGATCCCAAGGTTATATCTCACAAATTGAACATCAACCCTTACCATAAACCAGTTCACCAAAAAAGAAGGCCAATGACGGTAGAGCGATACGCCGCCTTGAAGGAAGAAGTGTACAAGTTAGCCAATAAATTTATTTGTGAGGTCTATTATCTTGCTTGGGTTGCCAATCCAGTCATTGTGAAAAGGAAGAATGGAAAATGGAGGACTTGCATCGACTTTACCGATCTTAATAAGGTCTGCCTAAAAAATAGTTTCCCTTTGTCGAGAAGTGACTAGCTCGTAGATGCAACTGTTGGCCACCAGCTCTTAAACTTCATGGATGCCCACTCAGGCTATAATCAGATACCAATCAACTCGGAAGACGAGGAGCATACCTTATTCATCGCAGACCGAGGCTTATACTGCTATAAGGTGATGCCTTTTGGACTAAAGAATACAGAGACAACCTATCAGCACCTAGTCAACATGATGTTTCTTAAGCAGATCGGGAAGACTATGAAGGTGTATGTGGATGGCATATTGGTAAAGTCTAAATAGATCGCTGATCACGTCCGTGACCTAAATGAAACGTTCCAAATGCTGAGGAACTACCAGATGAAGTTGAACCCACTCAAGTGTGCTTTTGGGGTGGCGTCTGGCAAGTTTCTTGGTTTTATGGTAAACAGTAGAGGGATCAAGGCCAACCCTGAGAAAATCAGGGCGTTGATCGATATGAGATCCTTAACTCGGTTTAAAGATGTACAAAGCTTCAATGGTTAGGTCGCAGCCCTCAGCAAGTTCATTTCCAAAGCCACTAACAAATGTGTTCATTTCTTCGATGCACTAAAAAGGGCGAAAAACTTTGAGTGGACAGAACAATACGAGATGGCATTCCAGCAATTAAAAGAATACATGGGTCAAGCTCCACTCCTATCCAAGCCGAAAGAAGGAGAGAGACTCATCTTGTACTTAGGAGTGTCTCAGTATGCCTTAAGTGTCGCTTTGGTGAGGGAATAGGAGAAAACGCAACTTCCTATGTATTATATTAGCAAAAGGTTGCTCGATGCTGAGACTAGCTACTCGCAAATGGAGAAGCTGTCATATTGCTTGGTGATTGCATCAAGAAAGTTGTGTCCATATTTCCAAACTCATAAGATCGAAGTCCTCACGTGGTATCCGTTAAAACAGGTCCTTCAAAAGTCAGACACCTCGAGCCGATTACTCAAGTGGGCTACAAAGCTGGCACAATTTGACATTGAGTACAAGCCTAGATCGGTGATTAAGGCTCAAGCTCTAGCAGATTTTATTGCTGAGTTCCCAAGACTTGCAGAAAAAGAGGCTGAGTCCTCCAATGGCATAACCTGGGAGTTGTATATAGATGGATCATCCAATGAGCAAAAGACCGAGGCTAGTGTGTTGCTGATTAGCCCTAAAGGTCAAAAGATTCTTTTTGCCTTGGGGTTTGGGTTTCAGGCCACTAATAATGAAGCAGAATATGAGACGCTGCTCGTAGGACTCCGCCTGGTAAAGGAAGTGCGAGTTGAGCACATAAGAATTTTCAGTGACTGTAACATCCCGATAATTAATTCCGTACAAGTAATATTATTAATTTTAGAATATAATTGCATTAGATAGGATTAAAATTTAATTTAATTATAATTAATATAATTAGTGAATTAATATAGTAAATTATTAGAAAATTTAATGGTTTCTTTAATAATTTATTTTTTAAAGTAATTTTTTTTAGAAAAAGGATTTAATTGGGAAAGATTTAATGATGAAAATTTATTATTGGTGAGTTGTTAGTATTGTTCAATAGGAGAGGGGCGTGTATCAGAATTTTTGGGCCAAAGTGAAATTTTAAAAAGTTTAGAGGTCAAAGTATAATTTCAAAAATATGTTAGTTTAAAAAGACAGAAAAATCTGAAAATTTGCTGCATCATCTTCTTCCCGTCGCCGATCAGATCGGGTGCTTGCTCTCTCCAAATTTTTTTCTTTTCAAACCAAAAATTCACTCAAATCTTCTTCATTTAAGCCCCTATATATATCTATAACCCCATTTCTTGTAAAAACTCCCAAAAACTCAAGTTTTATTTTCGGATCTCAAGGGATTAAGCGAGGTATGTTCAGTTTTGGTAATTTTTTTTTGTGTTCAAATAGATTTTAATGCATGTAAATGCATCCATAAGCATGAATAATTAATAGATTTTACATTTAATTAAGTTATTTTGCTTTTCATGGTTTTAAAAGTATGAATTATAAACTCTAGGTGATAAATTTGGGCGTGGGGAATTTAGTAAGGGTAAAGAGAAGCTTTGAGCTTCTATTTGGAGTGCTAGGAGTTTGAATATAAGCTCTAAAAGGTTGATATACACTTATTTTCGAAATTTAATTTTTTTTAGTAGCGAAAATTTATTATTTTGTTTCATAACTTTGCAATAATATGATTTTTATGTGATAAGTTGTTATTTATGATATGTATGTGTTGGTAGGATAATAATGGAAGGAATTTATGGGCTAAAACCAAGTAAAATAAAGTTTTCAGGTAAAATCTCCTTTATGTCCGAAATTGAATTAAATAAGGGTTAGGGGTATTTTCGTCTTTTTAAACTTATTCACGTGTTTAACGAATGATATTAAATTGATTGGTGACATGACTTGTGAAGACGAAATCAATTTTCGAGAATTATACCCCTTAATCGAAATTGAAGACATAGAGAAACCAATGGACATTTTTGTCGTTTCATTTATATTCACATGCTATTTATATTATGTCGCGATGAGTTGTGTTATTAAAGATGGGTTCGAAGAGAAAAATTCGAAAACCATCTTTTGGAACCAAGTGAAAATGTGAAACGAATGTAATTATGTAATAAAGTTTAATTGAAAACGATAATTTTTGTAATTATTAAAAAGATCGAGAGTCTAAATAAACCTGTACATTGGTAGGTGATGATTGGTAGTTGGCATGCCAATAGGATATTATTAGCAGTACTGCGCCGTTACGTTTATATATGATGTGATTGACGGACTTTGAGAGGCATCGAGTGTTCGGTCTTGAATATGATACGAATGTGAAATTGAGCTTCGACGGGTAGGCACCGAGTGTCCGATGCCGGAGATAGATGTGAAATCCGTACCGATCCATGATATCGTGACAACATTTACGAAAGGTTCTTATGATATAATAATACTCGATAATGAATTTGAGTTGAATCTATGTTTTTGAAATACATTTTATAAAGTTTCGATTTTAGTTGTTTGAAAATATATTATATTGAGCGTTAATTGTTTTGTGAAAAGATAACATGGACGTGCTATGTTTATGAAATTGTATGATTTTGATATGTTATGTTAGTGGAATTTTGTGATTGATATTATTTTGTGTATACCAACTAAGCTATTTTGCTTAGCGCGTTGGATTTTCCATGCGTAGGTAGTTGAGGTGAGCTAAGAGTGAGAGGCCGACAAGAAGATCCTTCCATTGCGCTTCCAGAGTCACAACAAAATTCAAATCTTTTTGGTAGTCATCCTTGATATGTGCATATTTTGTTAAAATACAATTTATGAACTTACGTTTTGTCTATTTAAATGCATATGTGTGTAAAACCTTGTAAATTCTAATGTATATAAATTTTGAATTATGGTTCTAAATGTTTTCTCAAAAAGATGAGAAAATTTGTTGATGTAATGTTTTAAAGTATTTGTGTTTACTTTGTTTTGAAAATATAATTAGAAAATGTTTACTTTGAGTTAAGATTGTGTGTTGAAGTGATTTTGAGACGGACGGGGTGTCCGAGTATAGAAGTTGAGAAAGTGGAAAATATATTTGAAGTGTTTCTTTGATTATACAAGTTTTAAGAATTTTGGTTTTCTCAATAAAATAGAGGAAACTCTGCCGTGATTTTCAATAAATTATATTAAATTAGTAAATGGATTTTCGTAAATAAGTAATAAAAATGTCGTAACGTCCTCCGTCTTGATTATCGGTGTCCGGTACGCCGAGGATCGAGGGGAGGGTGTTACAGTGACTCTCAACTCGTAGTGTGCCACATTTGAGGGGAGTACCAGACAAGGGGATCCAAGATGATTGACTATCTTCAGAAGGTAAGGGAGTTGCTAGGAACCTTTCAGAAGTTTGAGGTAAATCAGATTCCGCGAGCTCAAAACTCTTACATAAATGCATTAGCTCGCTTCGTAATCACCCAGGACGCAAACTTCTTAACAGCTATCCCAGTAGAGTTCTTACCGGCCCCAAGCATAAGAAAGATATGGTAATGACTATAGTCATTCACCCAGACTCATGGATGAGTCTAATTTTAACCTACTTACAAGAGGGGAAATTACCGAGCGACAAGCTGGAGGCACGTCGCCTGCAAGTTAGAGCAGCCCGGTATTGTGTGTATGATGATATGTTGTATAAGAAAGGCTTCTCAATTCCACTTTTACGATGCATTGATGACTAAGACTACAAAGTCGTGCTAAAGGAAATACATGTTGGCCATTATGGAAACCACACTGGGGGGTTATCCTTAGCTCAAAAAGCACTCCGATAGAGATTCTACTGGTCCACCATGAAATAAGACGTCATTGACATGATCAGAAAATGTGATAAGTGCCAGAGATTCGCCAAGATCCTGTGAGCTCCAATAGCCTACCTCCAAAGCATGGTGAGTCCGTGGCCATTTGCGATTTGGAGAATTGACCTAATTGGACCTCTACCGATAGCTCGCGAAAGGTGCAAGTATACAGTGGTCGCCGTAGACTATTTTACCAAGTGAGCCGAAGCCAAATAGTTAGCAAATATCTCCACCATACAAATAGAGAAATTTGTGTGGAGCAACATTATTTGCAGGTTCGGGGTTCTTCAATAGATTGTGATAGACAATGGAACCCAGTTTAGCAGCGATTAGTTTATCAAGTTCTGCAATGATCTCGGGATCGTGAAGAGTTTCTCAACTATAGACCATCCTCAGTCCAACGGTCAGGTCGAAACTGTAAACAAAATCATCAAGTAGACCTTAAAAACCAAGCTGAAGACAAAGAAATGAGCTTAGGTAAATGAATTGCAAAAAGTGTTTTGGGCCTACAGGACGAAAACTCGCAACTCCATCGGTGAGATCTCTTTCTCAATGGTATATAGGTTAGAGGCCATGATCCCCGTAGAATTCGAAGTCACCAGCCAATAAAGGGCTACATTCAGACGAGAAGATAATGATCAACTACTCGCTACAAACTTAGATCTGCTCGAGGAGACGAGGGAGGAAACTCGTATGAGGGTTGCAGTGTACCAACAAAGGGTCGCCAGGTACTACAACAAAAATGTTCGAGTTCGGAGCTACAAAATAGGCAACCTTGTCCTACGCCTAATCCTCCCAACAACTCGTAAAGCCAGTGACGGGACGCTTGGATTGAGAAGGCCTCTACATTAGCAAAGAAAACTTGGGGAATGGAGCCTATCACTTAGTCAGCATGAACGGAGTTGAAGTTCCCTGCGCTTGGAACGCAAGGCACCTCCACCCCTACTATATTTTATTGTTAGCTTGCTCTTAAACTTCTGTATAATCCATTTTGATAACTATTAATGAAGTATTTTGCATTTTTGTTATTGTCTGTGATATGTTTAATGCAGAAAGCGAGCTAATCTATTGAACAAAATTTATTATCACAACGGGCCATGACTATTATTTTTATACTGAAAATTGCTTATGTGAAGTGACTATTATCTATTATTTTTCGGGAAATACTTCTATGATCAGCAAGCAATTATTCATGCCCAGAAAAGTGTCCGCGTGGCCAGTGAGAATATATTTTACATTTTGTAATACGCGTCTGCCACTGTCATTTATGCTCAGAAAGATGCTTCTGTGGTCAGTATGCTAATATTTATTACACCCTAAAGGGTTGCCTTTGCGACCAGCATGCTATCATAATTTTATACTCTGCGATGCCTCTGTGATCTACGAGCTATTTCCACTTACGCTCTAATCTACAATCTATTATCGTTTATGCTTTATATAACGCTCTCGTGATCTGTGAGCAATTATCTTTCATGATCTATGACGTGTTTCTGTGATTGGCGAGCTGTTATCTATGCGCTCTAGAAGGTACTACTTGTGAATTGCTCATTTATGCGTTCTGGGAGGTGCTATCTATGAGATGCTATCTATGCACTCTGGAATGTGCTACCTATGAGCTGTTATCTATGCGCTCTGAAAGGTGCTACCTGTGAGCTGCTCATTTATGCGCTCTGGTAAGTGTTGCTTGTAGAAGGAGCCGTTTATCCTTAGCGCTTTGGAAGATACTACCTATGAGCTACTATTTATGTGCTTTGGAAGGTGCTACCTGTGAGCTGTTTATCTTAGCGCTTTGGAATGTGCTACATGTGAGCTGTTCATCTATGCATTTTGGAAGGTGCTACCTGTGAGCTGCTTATTCTTAGCTCTCTGAAAGGTACTACCTATGAGTTGTTTATCTTATACACTTTGGAAGGTGCTACCTGTGAGCTGTTCATCTATGTGCTCTAGAAGGTGCTGCCTATGGAAAAAGCTACTTATTCTTAGCGCTCTGAAAGGTGCTACCTGTGAGTTGCTATCTGTAATGCCCGTTTTCTTGACCTAAATAAATGGGTTGCTGAAGGCCCAAGTAATGAGTACAGTACCAATAAGCCCAAGAAGCCCAGTCCTTAACTCGCTGTAACGAGCTCAACGAACTCGCGAGCTCGCGCCACGCTAGATCTGTATCAGAACACGCCTAATCCATGTCCAAGTTAAAGCTCGCCTTAGCATCTTTTCAGCTCGCGTAAGTAGCCAGGTCGATGAGCTCGCGTCAGGAGATGTCTTGTCAAATCAGCCATCGGACCGACCTAATCCCCTGATTTTATGCTGATGCCACTTTAACAGTTCCAGAGAAGCATTCAATGCTAAGACTGTTCACTTAATGAAGAGAAGACTTTACCTGATGCATTTAATGTAGGCGTATGCATGAAGAGAATAATCATTGCTACAACAATAAATGCAGTATGACTAATGTCAGATTAGTTGAAAATGATCATGATTTGTAACTTATGCAATACTCCACCATATCTCCCCCTTTCTCTATAAATAGGGAAGATTTTTATTGTAAAAACAAGTGAACAACATTAGTAGTACTGTTACTCTACCAGAATTAACCTATAGTAACTCGTAGATGTAGGCGCACTCGCCGAACAACGTAAAAATCTTTGTTTTTGCATTCTGATTCCCTCATTCTTTCTTTATTAATTGCTCCATTATTGTTTATCTGCTATAATCAGCATTTAACCACATTCATTACAATCCATCAGTCTTAAATATCATTTATTATCATTTATTACCATGTTCGTAGTCTTGACCTTTGAATCTCTTAGTCGACCGTTTCTGGACATCGACACTATCTTATGCTCTAAAAGGCATTTTAGCGACCTATGAACATCAAAGTTCGGGAAGATGTTTTAACAGTCCGTGAAGTCTTGTTGTTGAATTCTGAAAGGCGCATCTGAGTAAGCATCCCGTGATTATTATACGCGACCTGTAAGTACTTATTATTTATTTCCCTAAAGGCCTAACTAAGTTAACCTCAGACTAATATCTGCAACCTAATTTCTTATCATAATCGATTAGGACATACTTATTTTATTGGCTAGCAATGCTTGGCGATAGCTCATTATTTGTTATGTTAAGTCAGTGACATTGGTTTGCAATCTCAATCATGCATATCTCATACTTGACGAAAAATAAAGTAAATTGCAAGGTAGAATTTTATAAATATGACCCTGACTTGCGAGATGGTTGTCCAATACATGAAAATTGAAAAATAAAGCCCTTGTAAAAAGAAGATAAAGTTCCAAAATTACAGCAAAAAAAAAAAAAAAAAAAAAAAAAAAAATTCTAAGCCTCTGCAGGTGCGTCCTTGGGGAGCAGATCCTGTGAGGGCACTTCCGGAACCTGAGAAACTAAGGGACTTTGTGAGATTGGAGGATTTTGGTGATCTTGTGAAGCTAAAGAACCTTGAGAAGTTGAAGACCCTTTTGGAGCCGCACTTGATGGAGAGGCTTGAGGAGCTGCTGCCTGAATGGTTGGAGAAGCCGCATCTTGAGAAACAACACTCTTAGGAGCTAGGGAGGCGACATTCTGTTGAGCACCTTGAGCTTTGACAGCACGAGCTGCATACTTCTGGATTTCCACAACTGCCTCTTGCCCAAAAAATGAAAAGTCCATATTCGAGTGCTGCCTCCAAAATGTGTACAAGAACGCACTACTGGTCTACAAGGTAGCGTCATCACGTCCTTAAGCGACCAAGGCTTGAGTGCGCTCCCCGGACTGGGCGATCTCCTTCTGGGCTTTGACGAGCTTCTGTTTAATCGCAGCCGCCTCTTGTTGAGTCAAGTTAATTTTCTTTTTTGTGGCCTTAACTCGCTTAACGGCATAATCTAGCTCGCCTTTTGTTTTCCTCAATATCTCCTCATCTTCCTTTTGCGCGGTCCCAGTTCTCTTTTCTACGGTCTCGGCTAAGGGTGGCAATCCGGGTTAACGGGTTGGGTTGGATACAACCCGAACACGACAAGATAAGGAAACGAGTTAAACCCCCTTAACCCGAACACGACACAGTTACTAACGGGTCGACACGAAAACAACCCGTTAATGACTTGTTTAACCGATACGTTAGTGACCCGTTTAACCGACACGAATAATAACTCGTTTAATCAACCCGTTTATGACCCATTTAATGATAGTTAATACATTTAAATTTTAATATAGATATAATAAAAAACAAAGTTAAAATAAAGATACATAAAACCTAAAAAATACAATCATTTACAAATACAATCCAAACCATAAAAATACAAATGTTTATAAAGATGATTATAAAAATATCTTTACAAATATAGTCCTTCATATTAAAAAAAAAAAAAAAACAACATAAATTTTTTTTTTGATGTAGTCTTTTATAATAGAAAAACAACATCAAGCGTTGATTACATCCGCCAAACTAAACTTGTTAAAAGATAATAATTAAAAGTTAACTAATTAAGAAATTATACATTTATACATGAAAAAAAAAAAAAAGTTTAACAAATATTTTATCAAAACCAATAAAATTTTACCACTACATGACAATTTGTGATGAGATGAAGTGTTGAGATGAAGTTTGGAGATTTGTGTTTAGGTTAGGGTTTGAATTTTGAAGGGTATATATATCTACCACTAAAATTACAAGACTACCCCTCTAAAATAAAATTATTTTTTTACCTTTATTTAACGGGTCAACCCGTAACCCGTTAAATAGAATCCGAACTCGACACGATAATTAAATGGGTTAGACAGGTTGACCCGTTTATTTACCCAACCTGTTAATGCTCAACCCTAACCCGTAATAATTGTATCGGTTTTGTATCGACCCGTCGTATCGGGTTCCAAATTGCCAGCCCTAGTCTCGGCTCGTTTTTGGTCAGAATTTAGCTCGCCTTTAACTTTCTTCAGCTCCTCATCAGCCTTGTTGAATCTCAAAGGCATGCTCTCTCGACGAGCCACCTCATGGGATAGAGCGCTCTAGGCAATTTTCAACTTGTGCTCAAGGCTTTCAGCGAACTTCTTCGCCTTTTCAGACTCCCTCCGGAAGAAGTTCATTTCATCCTCCATCTTTTTCCTTTCAACCCCGAACTCTTCTCGAGTGGCCTTAAAAGTTGTCCTCTCATCCTCATGGACCTCGATCTCTCTCAACAGCTTCATCATAGTCATGATGGTCTGAAAGAAGATCGGAGTTAACATTCGAACTAAAAAAAAAATGGTGGAGGGAATTAAAGTTTACTAATATTGCATGACGGGCTCCGTAGCTTATCAGCCTTCGACCTGTCAGGTCCTCCCTGTAAAGTTTTTGAGTGGAGCCCCTCATGAACTGTGGCATACAATTCAAGAGGTCGCTCATGAATTCCCCCGCTGAGAACTCGTCAACTTTTTCCCCAGTTCACTCCTCGACCAGTTCTTCAAATCGCTCATCAGGAAGCTTTTCATCCAACTCTGCAGCTCGCGCACCAGAGTCCCCTCCAATGACTATCCTCTTCTCTTTACCAACCTTTTAGCGTTTAGGAGATGAAGGTTAGGCTACAACTTTACTCTTGTCTTTTGCCACAGGTTTTGGCGCAAAAAAACTTCCCTCAGCCTGAGTCTTAGTCTACTTAAGGGCAAATTCGTCCGCTGCCTTCTTCCCCTCAGCAACCTTAGGTATGGGGGCTTGTGTTTTGGAGGCCACCATGGCCTCGACCTAAACAATAGTTGCATTTGTAGGTCCTGAGGTTGCCTTTTGAGTAGGACCCGTTGGAACCTGAGCTGGTTCTGCGGGGTGAGGAGATGCTGAAGCAGGGTTCACAATCATGACGTCTGGCTCTACGAGCTCAGTCAAAAGAGATGGTGGTGGTGTCAATAGGGCCAACCTAACCATTGTTGCAAGAGTCCTTTTGGTGGGACTGGGAATTCCTTCTTCAAATGCCTTGAAAACCGACGCGACCTCCTTTTTCCTACAAACTCTGAGATCGCAATTGACGCTCATATGCTTGTTACTGGGCTGTGAGGCAAGACCATAAGCTCGCAAAAGGTAATCCGAAGGCAGTTGATCGTCTAAATCACTTTTGACCTCGGTAAATTTCTTTAATGCCGCAGTCTTCTCGTCAGTAAGTCTAACCTTACTGCCGGTAACGTCTACAAAACGGAATGAGCTCGTAAAAAAAAAAAGAAAAAAATCCTGCGAGTTGAAATCACATCTACCTGGGGAAAAGATAAATGAAAAATTCTTCAGGTTATAAAATGAGGTGCAGGTAATATAAAACCAATGAGATTTGTAATCTCCCACATTAGACTTGCCACTACTCCTAGGCAGAAACTCCTAATAAGGAGAATTGCGAGCCAAAAGGTAATATAACCCGTCTCGCTTCTCCGCCTGACGGCTATAGGTACTCTTGAAGTTATATAAGCA
Source organism: Litchi chinensis (assembly GCA_019925255.1). NCBI lineage: Eukaryota > Viridiplantae > Streptophyta > Magnoliopsida > Sapindales > Sapindaceae > Litchi > Litchi chinensis. Next base: position 11,555,987 of record CM034471.1, read on the forward strand.
GCGAAAAATTTGAGGACTAGGAGGGTTTAGTTTGTGCTTGATAAGAGCAGCAGTTAAGGAGGTGATCTATGCGTATGAGTTAGGGGTCAGCTAGAAAGGAGTAAGACCCAAGTCGTTCAAAAGGGCTATCAAATAACTAGGAACAGGAAATCTAAGCCTGAATGCAAGATGCTCACGACTGATGGCAATAAACCCTGTAAGTGGATAGGCCGCGTGGTCATGATGAGATGAGATCATGGCGTGACATCCCGAGAAGAGATCGTACTCCTCAACTAAAACCCTTAAGTCTCGAAAACTTATATCTGAAGCATAGCGGTGGAAAACCTCGTGAGCTACCCTTCCCCCAATTGGGGGCTGAGCCGTCGAGGGATCGATGCGCCCCACGAGCTTTTCTACAACCTCACCACTTTGAGAGGTCGCTCCTTAAGTGGTTCTAACTTGTTGTTCTATTTGATCCTTAAGGCTGGATGCTTTATTAGCGTCACTAACCCGGTGGTCACGACACGAGCGACTTGACATCTACAGAAAAAAAGAAATGGCATCAGAACACTGAAAGCAGACTGAGTCTAGCGAGCTAAAGCAAGGAACTCCTAAATCTATTTTCCTATGCGTCAAGTCATGCATTTTGCTGCTAAAAACAATGGGGGCTCAGAATGCGAGCCCATCAGGTCGCTATGGCCCATTCAGCCGAAGGGTTTGATACCTAGAGCTATGACCCTACCTTTACAGAGTTTCTATCAAACAGTTCGAAGGCAAGCCATCATAAACACAAATATTAAGAAAATGTTGCAAACAAGCCATCACAAACACAAGCATGAAGATCAAACCAATAGAAAACATAAAGCCACAAGCAACACATAAAACATTTGAAGCCAAGAACACAAAGTGTTGAAGCGAAATCCGAAATAAAAAAGTACAATGTGCACGTAAAAGCAGAAACAAACCAGAAAATCTAAAAGGTAGTTGGGAAGACTTACTGTGTATACTCGTCTATAGATGAGGAACTCTGGTCTCTAAAGATGGTAAATCTAAAGAGAAACTGGCATGAGAATGGGAAGAAATGGAGAAGAAAGCGAGAGAAGAAAATTTTTTGGTAGAGTCTGGTTTCAAAAATGGCGAAAGTAAGAAGAGAAAGTGAAAGGACGTCGGTCTTATATAGGCACGGAACTCTGTCCCCAGTCATTTGATCTGGTGGCAGCATAACTACCATAGATCTGACGGTGTAGCGTGAACTGTGGCCTCTTGTCATCACGTGCTATCAGTTGAAAGACGTGCATATTAAATGTCCATGACACGAGACGTGCTAATAGTACCGATACTCGATAAGTCTCCACGTGTCAAAGTAACGGGTCAGAAGTTGAAACGATATCTCCTGAGCTCGCAAATGGTTATCTGAATCAGCATCGTCAGCTTTCAGCCTGCAGATTGCATTGAGAGATGGGAGGCTAATGTTATGGTCGTTTCCACGATATAGATAAATGGGCCGCTGAAGGCCCAATGGTTGAGCCCAGTGACGAAAAGCCCAGATAGCTCAACACTGAGGTCGTATGACGAGCTCGCTACCTTCTTAGTTCACGCCTATATCAAGTCTACCTTAGTGCATCCTCAGCTCACGAGAGTAATATGTCAGCTCGCCCAAGCTCGTGCCAGGCGATCTTATAAAAGCTGATCTCTCAGATTAACGGTTACCGATCTAGTGCTAGTGAAATCTATATAATTCCGGATCCTAAGAAACAATTAATGTAGTGATGGCCAATTAATGCAGAAGTGACCATACATGAGCAATTAATGCAGACATGACCATGTAAGAATAATAAATACAGTAGCAATTAATACAGTATCGTCAAGTCAGAGTAGTTATCGTGATGATTGCTTTTTGACGTAAATTACACTCAACTTGTACAATCCCCACTCTATAAATAGAGGTGAAATCCTTTGTAATAAAAGAGGCTGGAACTAGTATTACAGTTACTCTGCAAAAAAATTTTCAAAGTAACAACCGTGGACATAGGTACACTTGCCAAACCACATGAAATCCTTATTTTTGCATTGTTCTTCCTCTTCTTTCTTCATTCTTAATTGTTTCTCAATTGTTTTCACCTACCTCCATTGTTATTAATTATCAAAGCTGTAGTTTGGGCCTAAGAATCTCCAAGTCGACCAATTCTAGACATTGACAGTTTCCTATATTTTGTGTCTTTTTTTTTTTTTTCCATTACTTTTTTAATGTTCACTTCATAGTTTATTTAGCAATAGATAAAATGAAAACATCATTAACACCCTACAAAAGAAGAAAAAAGATTGAATAAAATTGCTCTAAAGTCATATATCATATCCTTTCTCCTTGTCATCCACTACTTTGACAAGTCTGTTTCATTAAAATTTGCAATTACATCTTTTCCTAGGCAAATCTAGAAAAGAGACAACAAGACTAGGATCCATGTCAACTTAAGGGTGGGGTTGAGTGTGTGTGGCTAAGTTTATATTTAATTATTGATGAAATAATATTGAAATAAAAGAAAAATAAAAAAGTATTTAGCAATTTCTTAATCACTGTAAAATAAAGTTTAGAAAATATAACATGAAATTTGATACTGAAATAAACGAGTTAAAACATTATTCTAATGACTACTTAACTTGAGCCATGTGAGTGATGTTAAAATGGTATTAATAATGATTAACATGATACAATGAACTATTCTAAACTACTAATTAACTTGTGCTATACGAGTGCAAAGTTTTAACATCTTCATTTAAGACAAAAATAATACTGCTATGCTATAAATTTATAGATTATTTTGTTCAGTAGTTGCATTGAAGCATTTAATGAAACAAAACAATCATTATTTTCATTTTGTTTGGCTATTTATATTTGAGGAGCCCCTTTTCCTAGCTTGAGATGGTAAAACTTTGAACCTTTTAAAGCTAGGTGATTTGTTATAAAGACAACAATAAGGTGCACTACTCATCTTCCTTATGTCCTTTTGGTAAATTTATAATATAAAATACTTTAAAAATAATACAACCAAACAGTTTATAATTTAAAAGAATTTTTTAAATTGACAACTAAAAGGTCAATATATATATATTTTTAAGTTCTATCTGTAAAAGATCTAATTCCAAAAAATCTACTTAAAGAAGATATATCAAACGAAGCCTTAGTGTACGTTTGATATAACTTATCCACTGACCAAAAATATTTTTTTAATGCCAAAAGTACTTTTTTAATGTCCAAATCTCTACTAGATTTTTTTAACGTCGTTTGGTTATCATCTTTGTAAAGATTTTGGATAATTAAAAAAGTTGAAAAATATTTATTTGGAGAAGTTCAAATTTTGAACTTTTCCAAGTAAATCTTTTGGGTTTTTTTCAAAATATTAAAATATCTTAAATACCCCTATTATATTTTATTAATCTTACTTAAAACCCTATTACATTTTCTTTAAGGATGGAAGGACCCTTGCCGACTGCAGCATCTAGTAAGAGTCCACTCTACATCTTGTGCTTTCATGTCTGTAAAGGTTATTGAGTTTGGTGGATTGTGTGCTAGTGTGTGGTAGCCATTAATGCACATGATGGCTTTAATAAGCTGAAAAAACTATTTCAAGGATGTCTGCTTTTAATGTGGTTTTTAGTTTAATGTCATTCTAAATATATCAAACTATGCTTTTAGTTTTCTTAAAAGATTTCTCTTAAATAAATATGCATTTCTTGACGTTCTGTGCCGTTTTCTTTCAAAGATTTTTCTAATGTCTATTTCTTGTTTAAATACTCAACTTAGGCCTCTTCACTGTGGAATTCAGACCCTAATACAACCTCTGATGTAAAATCTGAGCTTTAACTAAGAGATTTATAAAAAAAAATGATGATTTATAACATACACGAAACGTATACAGATTAAAGACTGATACATATTTTGTGTGGTTTTTAGTTTAATGATTTGTGCATTTACGTTGTTTTTGGCACCTGATGAACAAGACGTCAATATTTTGCGTGGGTTAAGACTTATAACAATATACATGTTCCACTGAATCTTCATAGATATAATGCCTTCGAAAATTGAAAACGCTGAATTGCTTGAGAATGAAAATGCTGCTTGCTGTAGGAGACGATTTTGATGCTTTGAGAAAATGAATCATTACACACAAAAAAATAAATAAATAAATAAATAAATAAAAAATTGAGAAACTAAATCAGGACATGAAGAGTATGCAAAAAAACAAAAATTATCGGATGGTCAAATAAATGTGTTAACCAAATCTGTAGAAGCCTTTCAGAATGATCTTAAAGCTAGATTCATAGCCCCCAATCCAATGTATTCTTTATGATAAAATTTCAAAGTGAAACATATAATGATACCTCATGTCTCTTTTAGTAAATTTATAATCTAAAAAGTTTTCAAAAGTAATACAATCAAACAAGTTACAATTTAAAAGTATTTTTTCATTGACAACCAAATAACTACCAACTTCTTTTTATAAGCTCTATATGTGAAAGTTCTACATTCAAAAAGTCTATTTCCAAAAAATCTATTTAGAGAAACTGTACCAATTGAAGCCTTAGTAACAATTCAATAGATAAGTTGTGAAGAATTAAAGCCAATCAACTTGCCCTTTTGTACCAACAATTTTATTATTCATCTCCCATCTATGTTTGGCCTAACTCTGTTTTAATCCTTCCATTTTCAGTATTAGCCAATTCACCCCCTATAGTTTTAGAAACTTAAAAAATCAAAACAAAAACAAAAAAGGCTAGGACACCAATATTACATTAGTAATAAATAAAGGTTAAAACATACAACAAAAAGAAGAGCAATTAATAAAATTACATATCTACCGATGAAAATTTGGTAAAGATAAAGCCAAAGCAGAATGTCAAAACAATATAACATGTCAGATAACCCTCTCCAAATACATTCAGCTTTGGGGAATTTACCTGTTAGTGAAAAAGAACTCTGGAAGAGGGCTCCAACAAATCTCTTCCACCTGAGATTCAAACGGCATTTGCAAACAAAATATGAAGAATTGTCCTAAAATCATACCCTTTCAGAAAATAGCATCATAATGTGACTATGTAAAACAAAACTGATTATCTAAATTTTTACCCTAAATAAAATTTTACATCAATGTGCTGAAATTTGACTAACAGAAAACCTGCTGCTTAGATTCTTCTCATTTTTTGTAACAGACTTCTTTTTCTGATTAATTAGTTTTCTTCTCATCTTCGTTCTGAGCACTCCCATCTGTTATGGTTGCATTGGAAGCCTTGTCCTCCTCCTCACCACCAAAACCATATTCGTTTACACGTGTCTTGTCCACTGGATAAATCCACCTTTGGTATAAATATATTAAGAATATAACATCTGCAAGACATGAAGATGATAAGTCAGAAAATAACCAAGCATGTCACTGAGCTTGAGAGATTTGAAATCAAAAACTTTATAATCAAGGATCAGACAACTGACGGACACTAGCATAATTCCATATTTGCATTCAGAATATTCCAATTGTTGAAAGAGGATTGATTGTAATGAATAGTGGTCATGTACACAGGAGTTATAGTACTCTTTAAGCACTTGAAACTATTAAATTCAGTGAGTGAAGACTAGATAACCATATTTTAGCTCTTATAAACCCTCTCATGTATAAGACTGGATTTACCTTGAAATATTTGTCATATGAACAAAGTACGCACAATAGATACAAATGTCACCATCTCCATTGTTAAGTTACCACTAAACCTGGAAGCTTAAATTGATAAGTTGTAGTCTAAAGGGTTCTCTTAACATATGACCTTAGAGTTTTCTAACTTAATTAAAAAAACATATTTATTCTTCTAATATATTAGTGCACACTATCTCATGTCTTGGAAAAAGGGTAATTTATTGAATTTTTCGATCCCAAAAGTCTATTCTAAATAATGGTATTTAAGTTTCTCCAAAACAAAAAAAATAATTATAATGGTATTTAAGCTGTAATGAAACAAATCGCCAAAGAGATATCCTTCATGGAATCCCAATATCCCATGTCACCTGGGTTGAGAGGTTGGCAGGCTTATCTAGGCAGGCTTATCCCAATATCCTATGTCACCTGAGTTGTTTTCAAGTAATGATGAAAATATAAACTTACTACGATATTGTGTTTTAACACCAGGATAAAGACACAAACACACTTCTAAGCCCATTTCTCACTCTAAAATGAAACCAAACTGAGGAGACCCCAATGTATTGTTATGCTTTGATAGATTTAATTCCTTAAGTAACAAATATTGCTTATTTGGAAGCAGCAGCTACTCTTGAAGTAAAAGAAATAAAAGCAATGACTTCAAAAAGAGTATGAAGCTTATGTCTGTTGGCAGGCACTTTGTTGTCATTAATTATGGCTATTTATATACATAGCAAAACAAATAGGGAGCAATGTTATGTCTCACCATCACGAAAAACCGAAAGCCGATGTAGTGTTGGCATTTTTATGACAAATGCAAAGAGATCATCAATGATGGTATTTAGGAACTTGTACGTCATTTGCCTCCAAGGTAGATGAGCAACAGACTTAAGCTTATAATTTATGAAAAGTTGAGGGCACATCAAAATGAAACCTGCAACATAGTATTTAAAATTCAGTAAAATAAAAAAAATTTCAACTTTTATGTAAAAATAAAAAGAAATAACCTGGAAACTTAACATAAAAGATTGAATATTTCAATTTGATAAGAACATAAGAAGCATAGTAGAAAAAAAAAAAAAATGACAAGATGAAAATGTTGCTTACCAAACATGTACACACAGCTTGTTAGTGAAGAGAGAATCCAAGAATACCAGCTCCTATGGCGCTCATACATGAGTGAATAAATAGAGGAGCATATAACAAGGAAGAAAAGCACACCGGACAAATATTTCATTGCAATATCATCATATTCCTTAGTCTTATTCTTTGCATATGATTCACGATCTCGAAACCTCAACATAGGTATTTTTCCACTTCTATCAAGCTGGAGGCAATAAAAACCCGTTAATAGATTTACTATCTTAGATTATTTGTTTGGTTTATTACAAATATGATAGAAATTAGTAGCTCCAGTGTTTGCATACATGGCAGCAGATAAATGCAGAGTTAGCAAGTATCTAACATGAAAGGTTTTAAAAGAGAGCACACACACTGCCATCTATGTACATCTTGACACAAAGCCTGCCACTCAGATGTACATTTGACAGTATGCACATATATAAACACGCTTATGCGCATGGGTGAATCTGGCATAGTCAAAAATGCATTACCTCAAATGTTAGCAGATGGTACACACAACCCACCTAAAAGTGGCATGCATAATACACATATAAACCGAAACCAGAAACAGTCATATATGATATATCACACACAAAAATGGTACCTCTATGTGCATAGCTTTCCCAATTTTCCAAAATTCAATGCAGCAGCCAACCCCAGAACTTGCTAGTATCATCCATGAAGTATCATTGTCAAGGAGATACAAGAAGACAATGAGCTGACATATAAAGTTCACAACAACCGACTTTGCAGATAGTCCTTCCATAGACTTATTTTTATTCCAAAATTGGATATCTGCACAGGATATAAGTAAATTACTAAAGTACTTCCGAATGCATCACAGAATCCCGAATGATTGACAATCAGTACAAAAAGAAATCCAGTAAAGTCAAAATTAAATTTACCATTTTTGAATGCCAAGAAGTCAAACACGGAATGAAATATTGAAACAACCATCGTGATCACCAGGAGGTAAGGATTTCCTTCCAAGAACACCCTCTGATAAATTATAAATTAATTGAATAATCAGAAAGAAATGGGAACGCAAAATATGAACAGAATTGTATTTGAATAACCATCTATAAATTTCTATTCTTCTTTTGTCATTTGGAAACTAATACGATATCAACAGTCAGGTAATAATAAACATCTGACGCTGTGAATCAAATTCCGGTACAAATTCCATTAAAAGGATAAAACAATATACGATTTCAAGCCATGGACATCTGTACTTAAATATAGGCATGATATGTCCAACACAACTCTAAAAAGATAGACAGAGAGACATGAGGGTTTGTGTGATTGTATCTTTATTGTACTAGATACATATACCAACTTATGGTTATACTTTTATTTGTTTGTAGAAGAGGCACAAAATGTAAACAGTCGTCTAGGAATTAAACTTACAATTATGCAGATGTTTAGTAATAGTCAGCTGTTCAGCACCTTCAAATTGTTATACATGTTCCAGGTAAATGAATGTGCATTCTTCAATTAAAACAATAATATATTTCCTATGAATCGACAGAACCTACATATCCACCCGGATATGAATAGTTCCAATAAGATTCACTCATCAAGTTCCATTAAGTTCAAATATCGAATAACTCAACTATTCAACAAGCAATTAAAACATCTGCATCTTGTTTCAGAAAAATTAGATTATTTTTATTAATGGCACCATGCTCCAGTAAATAGAACCTGGAATTGCTGTAATTTACTGGGATCACCGATCACTTATCAATAGCATAAATAAAGACCTTGATCATGAAATTTTCAAAAAAGTGGGTTTTGATATACGAAAAAACTGCAGAAAGTTAAGTTTACTACAGCACACTGAAATGAGTGTTAAAATGGGCATTTCAGATCTCACTACAGTTATTAAGTTTCATAAAAGAAAATTTATTCTTCAAGATAAAAGCACCAATGCCCTTCCTGAGAAAAAGTGAAAGTCTTCAAAGCTACACATATAATTCATGATTGTAAAGGCCCAGGTATCAGATAAATTATTCAATAACAAAATGAATTCATAAGTCCGGATATTCTTTATTCACTTTAGCTAACCCCCCAACCCTAACAAAAAATAAAAAAATGGTAATGAAATTATGTCCAATAAAAGTTTTCAAATTAACAGAAATTCCAATTGACAGTTAGATCCAAGTCCTTGCTGGGGAAATCAGACAGTAAAAATAGATAAGTAAATAAATAAATAACCCTTACCTTAAGTTCATCAGCCTCGCCTTCAAGCATGCTTCCATAATTACGATGAATCTGGAATGACTGATCAATCTGCAGGAAAAGTTGCCACTTTGTCATGCTTATGGGACCAACCTCCAGGTTAAGTGGCAATTCAGTCACTGTCTCATTAACTGGGATCAACTTGTCTCTAAGTAACCAAAACTCATTGAAGAAAATGGTTGGGTAGTAATCCCCTGTAGTCGGCTCCACATTCAAGTCTGCAATCTGAAGTCAAGAAACACAAAGGTACAACCGTGACATTGAAAAACTCATTACAGGTGCAAGAGTAAGAAGCTAGTGCTTGCCATAACAAAGAAAACAATTAATAGAACTAATAGCCATCAACATATTTGATGACACAATGCACAAATCAAACCCCAAAATAACTTCCAAGAAAATAAAAATAAAACCTTTACCACCACACTAGAATAACATATGAGCTATACATGTAAGTCAATTTTAGAAGTTATTCAATTGATAACATCCACATGCAGGTCATTTAACAATTATAAACTTCACTAGCAAGAAACTCGTAACGATCTAGTTCTTATTCCTGGACTTCATTAAAACAATTACAAGTGACATCCTTACCTAAAGGAAGTTCTTAAGAACACTCTATTTAGCCTTTTGTTAGGGTGCTAAAAGAAACATATAGTGGTTTTAAGCAGCTTGAGGCAAATGGCAAAGATGAGTAAAAGTTTGTGGGCAACTTGTTTCAACTATATCCTATTGAGGTTTACACATCCAGAGGTAATGCGTGTCTCAGAACAGCAACAACTATACTTAAATTCTCCATAAACCCAAATGTGTGGACCAACTGTAAAAGAGAATGCAGAACAAGCTATAAGCTCATGCATCTGGCGACCCGACTTTACAGGGTGCAAAAAATCCAAACTTATCTTCTGCATGCGGTTAGCAGTGAGCTGCACATATCCAAGATTTGTCTAGGTTTATCATAGATTCCAAAGGTCCTCTTTAGTATATATTAATAAAAAAAAAAAAAAGATTTGTTTAGGTGATTTGCATACTGATACTTCATATTCGTGAGTATGCTTCCTCTCAAAACTAATATTATCATTAATAATTATAATGAATCAGAGAACATGTCCAAATGAAATACAAAAGGGACACATGATCAAGCTTTCCTCTCAAAACTAATATTATCTTAATAATCTCAAGCGTATACACACACATGTTTGTATGTAAAGTTGTAAACACATGCTTATGTATGCATTTGCATGTGTTAAAGAGTAATAGAGGGAAGAAGAAAGAGGGAGGGATGTTGGTTTAGTTGTCAGAATTATATAAGACAAAATCACTTGACTAACTTCTTCCAAAACCTCCAAGCACACAAAAACAAAGAAAGAAACCAACACATCACTGCTAGCTATAATTGAAAAGGTTAAAGCATTAAAGGATACAAGAAGCAATGTTTGGTGGTGCGCCATTCAATGGGTATCTGCACAAGAATAATCAAGAATTAGCATATTTGCCAACCATGCAATGTGTAACATAAAGAAGACAATGAAAATAAAAGACAGAACAATTAAACATGACATAAGTGGTTGAAACACACTGCATATGCCAGGAAGTGTATTCCGGGTAGTTAATATTTATACCATAAAAACCATATATACACAACCATATCCTGGTAGTTAATATTTATACCAGACAGTGTATTCTCTGTTTTCAACTCAATACTCCTGCTTATACTAACAAAATTTTTGTGAAAATAGGCACCAAGAGTATATATACCTTGTGAAGTCATCAACTAAATTAATTGTAATATTTGGTTTCCAATATGAAACCCATTCCACAGGGCCATCATCTTTAGAATCACCTTGAGGATCATCAATTACCTGAAGCCACATGAATTCCCAATAGGATCATTATACTCTCCAGAAAAATGCAAGAAACAAAAAAGAAAAACAGCAAACATGTTCAAAAAGCAACTGAGATGTTGATCACCAGTAATATTGAATATAAATTATAATGAAAATATTGTTGCATGTCTAGAATCTAGATCAAAATTAACTGGTACAGAACTGTAAAAGGGTTACAAAAGAGGTTTTATTGTTCATACTATCCTAAGTACACAAGATAAATTACAGTGCAGCAGTATTCATATATCAAGTATTCTAACTTCAAGGTCATATCATTGTATTCAAATTTCCTGCTAACAATAATCTACTTTAGGATGAGACTTTCCATCTAGTTCAAAAAACATTTTACATTACTGAACAAACAATTAATGTTTATAGTTTTCACAGAACACTCTCTATAGATAGCTTGAAAGTGTGCTTTCTAAGGCATTTCTTGTCATTATTTTTTTAAAAACATATGTTTAATTTTTTAATCTTCTGGTTCACTTTTGTAATCTTTTTTCTCCTTTAATAAATTTTTGTTTCCTATCAAAATATATATATATATATATATATATATATATGTTTAATTTAGTGTAAAGGTAAAACCGGTCAACCACCAAGAAGAATTCGTTACTAAGTAATCTAACGTTTCTCCTCAAATGTATTCCATAGATGGTCTAACAAGGAAATGGAAAAGCACATTGGTTGTCATACATATCATAATGTTACCTAAAATTGCCCAAGCAATTCTCCCAGAACAACTCATTTTGGGAGGACATGCACAAAATACAGTATAAGAGACCTGACAATCCAATACAGTATTTTAATAAGTAAATAAATCTGAACCACTAGTCAACATCGGTGGGGCACTCTGGACCCGTACCAGAATTAGAAGTAATAATGTTAAGTTAGCTTCCCAAAACAGCAACAAAAATTAGAGAGTATCCAATCGACTTGAAGATAAACAGAACACAACCATCATAATCATCAAAATTCACAGTACATAATCACTTATTTGTTTTAGTAACAAAATTCATCCTAAACCAACTCATCGAAACAAATTATAGTCAAGGACAACAAACCATAGCCAGAGTTTCTGTCTCTTGAGAGTCTTTAGCATCTTTGGAGTCTTTGGAGCTTCCAAGCAGACTCCTCTTTTTATCAGATTTCGACTTGGGATAGTACACCACAACAGCTGAAATCAACATAAACATACACACACGTCTTAAATTACAAAATTATCATCAAACAAACAAAAACAGTGAGGACAGGATAATCTTACGATATGTCCTGCCAAACGCAGCAAGAGGTTGATACTCAGGATCATTAGGGTCAGGGGGGTAACCAGAGCGCGCAAAGAAAACATGGGCGTACAGACTCCCATTATGCTTCAAAGCCTCAGAGGGATGGTATCTCAACGAAAGAGAGCGACTACTCTCTTTACTCCAAACCGCATAAGGAATATTACTTTCATGCCAAACAAGAGCACCTTCATTACCAAATTCGCTGAACTTTTCATGTTCAGATAAGTATAACCACATATCCTGCCAAATATTAGCAATCTAATCATCAGATAAAGTAAAGTCCTTTCTGGATCAAACAACCTGAATTTCATTTAATTTACATACATGAACTAAAACTAACATAAATCGAGTCAAAAGAACATGAAACCCAACTTGTGTGTGTATTCTCATAAGATAAAACGACAGTCCCAACCTGAATTCATTTAATTTACCCGCATAATCTAAAACTAACATGATTCGAGTTAAAAGAACATGAAACCCTAACTTGTGTGTGTATACGCATACGGATCCAAAGCAAGTAGTGAATAGAAAGATCGGGAATGAATAGAAGTAGTACCAGATGCTCTCCTCTGTGGAAGAGATTGGAGGTGAGTTGAGAAGTCTCGACGGCGGGTCGTTTCGGAGACAGAAATTTGGAAGCGAAGTACCAAAACACGGCGATTCTTATGATTCCTGTTATTGTTTGGCCGAAACCCGCCGCTTGTTGTTGTTGCTGTCTCTCTCCTCCTCCTCCACCTCCTGCAGCTGCAGCTGGCGGCGCCATCTCTCTCAAACTGGAATCGTGAATCGTAAAATGGATACAAAACTGTAAACGATTTTATTAATATAAGGAAAGGCTGAGTTTCGTGCGTTTGTTTGGAGTTGGCGTTTAAAGCTTTCTCGGTGCCAGCCACGCAAGCACCCAACTTTCAAAATATCTTTCTCTGCCTCCTTGTTATAAATGGATACACAGCAAAATTATAGAATTAAAATATATTACATTACTTGATTTGGATTTGGGTAGAAAAATAGAATGAAAATAAAAATTAAGAGTTATTAAATATTAAAATAAAAAATAAAATCAGTTACTAATTTAGTGTTAGTTATTATTGAACGATTAATATGATTCATCTATACAATATTGATATGTGAATGACTTGTAGCGTTTTTATATATTATTTATATACGATAGATGACATGCAAATTTCACATGTACCTTGCATGTAATGTTTAAGTATGAATGTTATATAAATTAAAAGAGTATGTAAAAGTATGATTAAAACCATCATATGTAGTATTATTATTTCTATAGCTAATTGGACATTTTTGAATATTGTGACCTTTTTTTGCCACACCACCTACACTTGCATTGCCTTTGTGTTGGGATGAGTGTAAGGTTGGGTTGACTTCTTTGTTGAATGATATAAAACATTAAGGAGAATAGAGTATAGGGATGTAGAAAAAGAAGAGACAAACGAAGTTGTTATAGAGAAAGCAGAGAGAAGCTGAAATGAACACAACATAGAGAATGAAGAGAGAGTGTTGGTTTTTTTTTTTTTTTTTTTAAAAAAATAGAGAAAAAGGAGAGATAGTTATGAATTGAAAAAGAGAGAATCTCAAGAAAGAGTTAAAGATGTAGAGAAAATAGGTAAAAGAAGAGAGATAACTCAAAAAAAAAAAAAAAAGTTGAAAGAAGAGAGAGAAAATTTAAAAAAGGCTTATCTCTACATTAGAAGGGGTTGTCTTATCTCTACATTTTACCATGGCTAATGTTGATTAAAGAAAAAGAAGTTAATCTTATCTCTACATAAAAAACAAATATTTAAAAAAAAAATAAAATTAGAAGGGGTTGTCTTATCTCTACATTTTACCATGGCTAATGTTGATTAAAAAAAAAAGTTAATCTTAATCAACTTGGATAAAGTTTGGAGCAATTGCACAGCACACAAATGAGATTTGTATTTTTACAGTTATCCTCGAGCCATTAGTCAATTATCATTCAAGTTAACTTTAATGATTTGTTTGATAAAATAACCAAAATCCCTTTATGTAATATAAAATCAATTAAAAAATTAAAATAAAAGATGAAGAAAAAATAGAATTAAAAATAAATTTATATAAAAATAAAAAGAAAAAATTTAAAAAAAAAATGATGGATCTCCACCATCCATTGCTCTTAATGCAAGGTAAAGATCAATTTTTAAAAATAAAAAATAAAAGCAGAATTTAAAAAAATTAATATAAAAATTAAAGAAAAAGTAGAGATCTAATCTGGAAATTAGATATCCACTAAATCATTATTGTTCTTCAGTGAAGAACAATGATGTTCTTCAATCAAAGAAGAGCAATAAACCTAAAATAATCTATAATAAACTCAAAATTTCATCAATTCAATGTCATCAACCAAGAATGTCAACAATAAACCAAAAAATCAGTACTCATCAATAATAGCCGCTCAACTCATTAAAAAAATTATCACCCAAATCATCAATGCCATCAACATTTATCAAGAAAGACCATTCTTGACATCATCATCTTTTTCCATTTCTATTTTTTCTCATTACATTCCATCTTCCACAAACTAGACCCAAAGGGTCTTTATACACCACTAAAGGTGTTCTTCCAAAGGCTTAATGTTTCCAAATTAGGCAAGTATGTTACATAGTCAAGGATTGAACCATGTAGCCTTTCATGAAGAGATTGAGGAGCTTGAGTTGGTTGAGATTGATGAAGGAATTCAGAATCTCTCTCGGTGAGTGCATTGTTGGAGAGATCAAGATTGACTAAGCTTGTCAAGTTGCCAAGCTACCTAGGGATGGAACTTGAGAGAATATTGATGTGGAGGTAAAGAGCTAGAAGCTATTTTAGGTTACCAAGCTCATAAGGGATTGGATCATCCAATTCATAGCTTGAGAGATCCATAAGAACCAAATTGGCCAATCTACAAACTCCTTTGGAATACCACCCTTTAAAACATTGGACCGTCCAATTCACAATTAATTTTTGGAATACCATTCTCACATCAATCTAATCCGTTTTTAAGTTATGAGATATCTCTTTCATTCAAGCGACATTTCTTTCTTTGCAGAGATATGTCATTCCTTTAAGAGATATATTATTTCTTCGAGAGATATATCATTCTTTCGAGATATATCTATTTCCTTCAAGAAATATGTCATTTCTTCGAAAGATATCTTCTTATTTTTCTTCTCTTGCAATTTTTTTTTCCAATTTTTCAAATCTTTTGGTTTTTTTTTTTTTTTTTTTTCAGATTCAAGTTTTCTTTTTGTTGTTTCTTCCAGATTCGATTTTTCTTTCTTTTTTTCGACCTATAAGCATAAATTTGAGAAAAGTTTATATGTTCAAATAGCTAAAATCATCTTTTTACTATAAAAAAGATTGAACCATTATTATGAATACCAAAATAATATTTTCTCCCATGAACAATCATATTTAGAGAGAGAATGTAAGAATTGATGTAAAGAAACAGTAAGAAGAAGAGGAGAGGGAAAAAATGAAAGAAAGAAAAAATAAATACAAGATGAAAGCAAGATGGATGGGAAGGATTTTTTTTTTTTTTAATTAAAAATACTTTTGTCAATGCATTTATTTTGGTAAAATTAAAACTCAAATTATTAATATGGTGATAGAACCACAAGATTTCAATATAGAAGGTGTCATATTATACTTATTTTAAACCAAGGTTTAGGTCATCCAACGAAAACAATCCTCTAACTAATATGTTGGTCTGTCTCTTGCAAAACCTTTTATTTACCTTTGGCACAACAACACTCCCCTTCCAATAAGTAGATTATATGATGTGTTGTTTATATTTCATTACCCTTGCAAGAATAGGAGAAATAAAAAACTAATATTTAATAAAATTGTATATAATCAATGTTACTAACATTAGTTGGTTTAACAAATAAAGCAAAAATTTTATAATAAGTGAAGTAAATTATTCGGTTGTCACACCAAAACCAACTTTTGGTTTGAAAAAAGTCTTTAACTTCCGTACAAATTTTAAAAATAAATTTAAAAATGATGTAAGAATAACACAACTTAAGATAATCTCAAAATAACATATATAAAATAAGCTCTAAGTGCCTTGGTGTTGTGGTCATCAGGCCACCTGCCCAGCACATTTTTCATGCATAGGCAGGTTTTAAGCTACAAGTCATGCAAAAGAGATCTATAGATATTCCCACCCTACCTCCCCAAGTTGCCTGTCTAACACCCTTCTCATGCAAGGGTAGGTTTTGAGCTACAAGCCATGCAAAAGAGATATGTGACACTTCCATAACCCCCCACTAATGTATATTGACCGGTGCTCGAACCCCACCCTTAACCCCTCGGCCTTCGCTCTCTCTCTCTCTCTCTCTCTCTCTCTCTCTCTCTCTCACTCTCACAATTTGATATGGATTGTTCTCTTCCACT
Source organism: Litchi chinensis (assembly GCA_019925255.1). NCBI lineage: Eukaryota > Viridiplantae > Streptophyta > Magnoliopsida > Sapindales > Sapindaceae > Litchi > Litchi chinensis. The sequence goes on from CM034471.1 coordinate 11,572,595, forward strand.
TTTGAGAATTAATTTCGGAGTTGTGCCTTAGTGTACGTTTGATACGGCTTATCTACTGACAAAAAATATTTTTTTAATGTTAAAAGCTCTACTTGAGTATTTTTACGTTGTTTGGTTGTCATCTCAGTAGAACTTTTGGGAAATTAAAAAAACTGAAAAATGTCTATTTGAAGAAGCTCAAAATTTGAGTTTCTCTAAGTAGATCTTTTTTAGCTTTTTTTAAAAGATTAAAATGTCTATTATACCCTCATTTTATTTTGTTAATATCTTTATACTCTTATAACCCTATTATACTTTCTTTATAAATATAAACACATAGTCTCCACTTTTATTCACTTTTTATTTCATAAAAACTTTTGAGAACTCCTCTTTAATTGGTAAGTTTTCTATATTTTGTTTTTTTATTCCATTTTTTTTTTTACCATTTATTGTCATGAATATTATATGTCATATTTGTTATATATACAATGTAATTGGTTTTGTTATTAGTTCATTAATATATACATACATATTTGTTATATATATAATGCAATTGACATTGTTATTGGTTCATTAAAGATGTAAAACTTTATTAACAAATCTAAATAAGCATTTTTCTTTTGAAAATAAAAAATAGGGAAACAAAATAATTTTACATTTATTTTATTGAAAATATGTGTTTTGAAAATATACTTACATCATGTAATAATTGATTATTTGATTGATTAATTTTTTATGGTTGAGATTTGTTGATGTTCGGAAACGGTCAACCCAGAGATTCTGGAGCCCAGCCTGCGAACAAGGTAATTAAGGAGCAATTACGACGAACGGTATATGATAAATGAATGATAAATGAAGTTTTAAGGTTGGTGGAGCTCAATTAAGACGAGGGAATGTTGGTTATGACAGTAGAATAAATGCAATCAGTCAATCAATGGAGGTAAGAAGGGAAAGGATGCAACACACAAGGATTTTTACGTGGTTCGGTGACTGCGCCTACGTCCACGACCAGCCTGGAGTAAATCCGGCAGAGTGATAGCTCTCTAGTATTTTCAGTTTGTTCTCTACAGTAAAGGTCTCCCCTGTTTATATATGGAGGGGAGAGATACAAAGAAATCAATAAAAAATATATCAAGAATAAAGTACAGGTGATGGTTATTTCAACTAATCCTGACACAATCATGTTATCTTAAATGCGAAACCATCATTCCTTCTTGCATGCACATGTCTGCATTTAATGCTCCTGGAGATGTCCTGTCTTCATTAAATGCAGAGCCGTCACATTAAATGTGTCTTGGTAATGGTGTAAACAGTCTCTGGCGGGAAATCATGGGAGTAGGTGACTTTGTCGACTTGCTACACACGACATCTCCTGAGTAAGCTCTCTGGTCAGCCAGGTGATGCACACTGAAGGGGTGTCGACGTGGCCAGGAGAAGAGGTTAGGCGGTCAGGTTTCTGCAAGCTCGCGACCTGGACGGCCTCGTCAGCTCGACAGGCTGACGACGCGGGCAAGAAGCATGTACGGGAGATCTGGGAGTTGTTGCGGGCTTGCGACCTGAACGGCCTCACGAGCTGGGTCTGCAACCACTGGTTCCAATCTTGGGCCTTCTGGGCCCTCGCTCCTGTTCAAAATTCATAAGCCTTGTACTGGCCCATTTAGGCAGAGCGAGAAAATGAGCATAACAAGATTGAAGTCATTACATTCCTAGAATTAATATATTACTTTTTTTTCTCATACCATTTTTGGTAAATTAACAATCTAAAAGTGCTTTAACAATGATTTAACCAAACAATCTATAATTTAAAAGAACTTTTTTAATTGATAACTAAACAACCAATAACTTTTTTCCAAATGATTTATTTCTAAAAAATCTACTTGGATAAGTTGTACCAAACGAAGCCTTAAAGTTATATCTAAACTGATCACGATGGTTACTTGGGTGTGTATCGGTATTGAAAAATAATTAATTGTTAATAAATTGAAAAAAATATATATTGATCATTTAATCGAATGAAGTACTTGTTACAACTTTTGTGGTTGAAAAAAATATGTTTAGATGATTGAATAAAATATAAACTTTAAGCATATCTTTAGTCAAAATACATCCCAAAAAATATTTAATTTAAATATAACCTTGAGCTTTTGTGTTTGAGATGTATAAGGTATTTTGATTTTCAATTACTTATTCTATAAAATTTAAATTGAGAAAAATAGTGCAAATTAAATTATTTAATTTTAATCTTTTATCATACATACCTCTGGTATGGGCCGTTAATCTCCCGGAGCGGTGTTAAAAAGAATAATAACTAATCTTTGCATTGTATGCTGATTTTTTATAGAGGAAGCGCACGAAGTGTTTGATGATATGCCTGAACCAAATTCCAAATCATGGAACACCATTATCACTAGTTTCTGTACAGATGGTTTACACAGAGAAGCTGCCTCGCTTTTTACTTGCAAGATACAATCTTCACCTTCTCTTACTTGCAATCACCAGCTTTTTGCATCCATTCTTAAATCTTGTACTGCACTCTCTGCCACCAGACTAGGCAAAACCCTTCATGGTTACGTATTGAAACTGGGGCATATATCTTGCCAACATGTCTCCAAAGCTCTGCTTAACATGTACTCCAAATGTGGGGTTGTGGACGATTGCAATAAACTGTTTGCTCAAATGGGTCATGGTGATCCTGTGATTTGGAACATTTTATTATCTGGGTTTGCCTGTAATCGGGTTTATGATGCTTGTGTGATGAGATTGTTTTGTGATATGTATGCTGCCAATGAAGCTAGGCCTAACTCTGTGACTGTTGCTATTGTTCTTCCAGTGTGTGCAAGGATAGGAGATGTTAGTGTGGGAAAGAGTGTGCATGCCTATGCTGTTAAATGTGGCCTGGAAACACATACACTAGTTGGAAATGCACTCGTGTCTATGTATTCAAAACGTGGGTTGGTAAATAGGGATGCATACTCTGCATTTGTTAGCATTGTAGATAAAGATGTTGTTTCTTGGAATGCAATCATTTCAGGGTTTTCTGAAAATCAGTTAATGGAGGATGCTTTTAGATTGTTCGGTTGGATGCTTAGAGGATCAACAAAACCAAATTATGCAACAATTATGAATGTTCTACCAGTTTGTGCTTCTTTGGATGAGAACATCGGCTATCACTTTGGGAGAGAAATTCATTGTTATGTATTGCATCGGGATGAATTATTGGTAGATGTTTCGGTGTGGAATGCTTTGCTAAGCTTCTACTTGAGAATTGGACACATGGAAGAAGGTGAACTATTGTTTCGGAGGATGAGAAAGAGGGATTTGGTTTCATGGAATGCTATCATTTCTGGATATGCATCAAATGATGAGTGGTTGAAAGCATTGAACTTCTTTAATGAGCTAGTTTTTGTAGAGATGATAAAGCCGGACTCAATCACTCTTGTCAGCATTCTTTCTGCCTGTGCACAGTTACAATACTTGGAGGTTGGGAAAGAGATTCACGGGTATATTCTCTGTCATCGTTATCTAAATGAAGACACAGCAGTTGGGAATGCTTTAGTTAATTTTTACTCAAAAAGCAATGACATAGAAGCAGCATATCGGTCATTTTTGATGATTTCAAGAAGAGACTTGATATCTTGGAATTCTATGCTTGATGCCTTTTATGAGAGTAATTATGCTAACAGGTTTCTCAACCTTTTTGACTGGATGCTCAGGGAAGGAATTAGACCTGATTCCGTTACTATCTTAATCACAATTCAATTATGTGCAACTGTATGCAGGGCAGATATGATTAAGGAAACTCATGCCTATGCAATTAAAACCAATCTTTTACGAGGTGACACTGAACCCAATATTGGAGATGCAATACTCAATGCATATGCAAAATGTGGTAGCGTGGATTATGCATTTAAGATTTTCCGGAGTTTATCAGAGTATAGAACTTTAGTTTCATTCAATTCAATGATATTGGGTTACGATAATTGTCAATCACGTGGTGAAGTACATATGACATTCGACAAGATGTTTGTGGCAAGTCTCACGACTTGGAATCTAATGGTCCAAGTTTTTGCTGACAATCATTTCCCTTATCGAGCTATCAGCCTTTTTCTTGAGTTACAACGTTGGGGAATGAAGCCTGATGCAGTGACAATTATGAGCCTTCTGCCAGTATGTTCTCAAATGGCCTCAGTTCACCTACTAAGGCAGTGCCATGGATATGTGGTAAGGGCTTGTTTTGATGATGTCCACTTGAAAGGAGCTCTATTAGACTTATATGCTAAATGTGGCAGCATAGGCACTGCTTGTAAGATTTTTCTGTTGAACCCCCAAAAGGATCTTATTATGTTCACTGCTATGGTTGGTGGGTATGCTATGCATGGTATGGGAGAGGAAGCACTTGGGGTTTTTTCTCATATGCTTGAATTGCGTGTAAAGCCAGACCATGTTGTTATAACTACTGTATTATCTGCCTGCAGTCATGCTGGCCTTGTAGATGAAGGACTCAAAATATTTTATTCAATAGAGAAGAGTCATGGGATGAATCCAACCGTGGAACAGTATGCCTGTGTGGTTGATCTCCTTGCTCGAGGAGGGCAGATTAATGACGCACATTCCTTAGTGACTGGGATGCCTGTTAAAGCAAATGCAAATGCATGGAGGACATTGCTAGGTGCCTGTAGGACACATCATGAGGTGGAATTGGGGCGTTTTGCGGCAAATCACCTGTTTGAAATTGAATCAAGCAATATCGGAGATTATGTTATGATGTCAAACCTATATGCAGCAGATGCTAGATGGGATGAGGTCATGGAGATGAGAAAACTGATGAAGACGAGAGATTTGAAAAAGCCAGCAGGATGCAGCTGGATTGAAGTGGAGAGGAGGAATAATGTTTTTGTAGCTGGAGACTGTTCGCACCCCCAACGCGATATGATCTACTATATGTTAAGTGTGCTATATTATCAAATCAAAGATTCATGCCAGTTTGGTCAGATAAACCCTTAGACTAATAACTTTTGGAGTGTCTCAAGTAAGGCAATGGAATTACATTGCGAATGCATTCAGATTCTGATGCTAATGAGCTTGAAAACAGACTCTTCTCTGCTTATAAGTTGTAGGTATGTCATTCTACTTCAGTGAATTTCATTCATTTACAATTAGTACAGGTTCACGTTAGATAGCAATAATACTAGACATCCCACATTTTGTATCCTAACTCATGATGTGTTAATTGATTAATGGATACAATTTTCAACTCAAATAAATAATCATTCATAATTTGGCCCATCATGAGTTGGGATACAAGATGGGATGTGTAGCATTACTTGTTAAATGGTCAAACCTGGTTGTCTTCAGCTTCAAGTTATAGAGTCAATTGAATATTGCACAACTTTTCACAGCGTAAGGTATTGGATTGGTTGGCTGCTTCTGTAGTAGTACTGACAGTTTTAGTTTAAAATGAATAATTAGGATTTCCGGAGATCGCTCTTAGCACTTGCCATTTTCTTCTGCAGGAAAATTTCCAAATTTATGGTTTCTCTTTCAAATTGGTGACAGGTGTATAAAACTGGGATTGTTTCTGATTGCCTGTCTAGTTTTACCTGATACACCATGATGCATCATCTGTCATGACTCTACATCATTAAGTGAAATGGATGATGTCAAGTCATTCCAGGGCGGTTCCTCAACTTTCTATTTGATTGAACACCATGGTAAATTAGATGTATTGAGAGCAGAAATTTTGTCTATCATCAACTTGACCATTTTGTATGCATAGTTCCGCTAAAAGAGGTATTTCTTCTAATTATGGTTGACACATAAATAAATGTCAGTTTATAAAATTTTGCAGGAGAGCAAGGAGTTATGAGTACTTAAGTTTTGGAACTCAAAAAGAGTAGATGTACCACTATCTGTAATAATTCTCCCATGTAAGTGCCATAGGTGTCAAATAATTGTTCACTATTTGATCATTGTAAACTTAGAACTTTATTATTCTTCTTGGCTGGGACCATCTTTTGACTTAATCCTTCTCTGGTTGGGCATCTTTATTTTCTGTAGGTAATTCTTGTACCACTTTAAGAATGCCTTCAGAATTCTAAGAGGTGAGTCTGCCACAGCTTAATGGGATAATTTAATCTGCAACATTCTTAGCTTTTACATATGTATTCTCATTATTTTAATGTAGTATGGCTGAGCATCAACTTCGTTCAATAGCTTTTGTCTCAATTAAATATGAATAAGTAACATTGAACATTTAATATGCTTTAAACAAATCCTTGTTCAAGATCATAAGCTATAAAATGCCTAAGTTAAGTTCGGCTATCTCTATCTAGTTGACTTTTCCTCTACTGCAATTGTTTCTTTCTTAAATTCTTTACTTATATTGTACTTTATGATCTAAACTCAGTATATGTTACTGAGTTCAAATAGTTGACCATATTGTGTCATAATTATTATTCAGTGACAATGTTTTTATCCTTGGTTGTATAAACATCGTACTTTTTTTTTTTTCAATTTTTTAAATTATTATTATTTGAAAAAAGAAAAAGAACAAGGGTAGGCTTATTTCTGATACTTGGAATCAGCTGCAGTAAGATAGGCTTCAGAGCCTTCAATTATCAATCGTTTAAAGTGCTTCTTCTTGAAACATTGGCAGTTTAGGATTCTATATTCACCTAAATGATTATTGAAGTGCATCTATCCACAGAAATGCTAGTTTTAGGCTTACCTAGATAATTGTTTTCCTCCAAAAGCTTAACTTCCCTACAGTTGTCATAAAAAACAAGCTCAAATTAATTACAGTTATATGTGCTTTTGTAGACCGCTTCTTGGTCTTCACTTTATTATGTGTGCATGAACACCTTTTTGCTTACGATAGTCAAATATAAAGTCCTTCTCTTTAAGTTAACTGCTCTTTTCTTTGTCTGAAAGACTTTTTAATAAAGTGTATCAGTGTTTATAAAATGGCAAGCATCTGATGTTTCATTCTGTGATTTTCAACTGCTTCACCATAATATTTTAGTTGGAGCAATTAAATTTTCAAATGCTTTTTTTGTTCTCATTCGTTGTTGACCCTGCCCCATCTCAAAGCTATAAAAAAAACCTTGATGTGAGCGGTTTTGAGGTTTCCGAAGTAATAATAAGAGACCTTACTAGATCAACTAATTAGTATTCGCTAAATGTACTCTCTCTTTAGAAATGTAACTAAGGTTTTACTTTCTTCTAAGAGCGGTGCTTGATAGGACCTAGTGTCCATTTGAATTGCAGGGGCTATTTATGATTAAGAATGAAGCATTTTTTTAATTAAAGTGAAAAATAAGGACAAGTGTCAGTCTAGGAACTTGTAAGTTGTACACTAACAAGTGTATAGAGCTTTGGCTTCTACTAATAATGATTTGTGAGCTATGTGCAGGGTCATTGGAGAACAGTCACTAAGGAACACAAAATTTTGTATTATGTAACGTTGGGGATGTCTCAATTCACTGTTTTATTGATGTCCCAGAGTTTGCATTCATACTTAGAATTTTACTACGTTGTTGTTTTAAAGAGTTATATACCTTGATTGATTATTTTTTTCTCCTTTTTTTTTTTTTTTAAATTCTCATGGATCACCTATCATTTCCATTGATGAAGAAAGAAAATATGTCTGAACAACCTCTTTTAGCAAGAAAACAATCCTATAAAATAAAATGGAAGATAATTAGTTACTAAAAGGAAGATGAGTTTTGTTAGATAACCACCCTGCTTTTCAATTAACTTTATACAGGTTTGTTACAGGAGAAGACAAAGCTGTAACAGGAAGAGGTGCCATGTCAACTTCATGGTTTCTCTTTTGTCTTGGGAGATGTTAGAGGGAACAAAGTAAGTAATTCTGGTTCTGTATGTCCTGGTCTGGACCGTGGTGATGGGTGCAAGTAGAATCGCCTTTCTTTGATAGCTTTCTCCTCTTCTTGGCTATTTAATTCAGATATTGTGGATTCTTCTTTGTTTTCCTCTTCCAGTAAGGACAGCTTTGAGAAAATGGTAGACGGGGTACCCACAGGACTTGGGAGAAAATTTGGAGTTCCTGGTTTTGTTGGAGATGAACCAGGTTTGAAATTGATATGAGGTTTAACTATCTCGAGCTTGGGCCTAGTGTAATGCCTTCTCTCATGGAGTTTAGAAGTCTGCCTCTTTGTGCCTGCAACCTTTGTGGCTGGTCGTCCGTCATGTGCAGCGGTTTCACCCTCCAATGGGCCTGTTAAGCGCTGCACGACCTCTCGGAAAGTATTTGTGTCGGTTTGGACAAATGTGGTTAGGGGTTTGCAACCGGCTGCTCCTTGGCTTGCCAGACTTTCCATGGCCGTTTCTGTCATTTGATGACTTCAGTTTGTGGATCAGAAAGGGCCTCACCTGCAACAAAGTTTTCAGTTAAAAACAGGTAACTGGTATTGTTATAAATCGAAGTGGCAAAATGATATCCTACAAATTATATGGAGATATTTGGTAGTGCCTTGGATTATATAACTCAAATCGATCTAAGATTGAACCAAGTGTAAAATACAAATGTGAATAGTGTGTCTGGAAAATTAATAACAAAAGAATGCTATTCTTGTGATGTGAGAAATGAAATTTTTGTGGTCAACTTCCTATGATCACAGAAACCAAGTTATTAACATATTAACAAGTCACAAACACGAGATGACTTTAAACAACTTATAGTCTTCTGCAGGTGTGGGAGTAATATTAATATAACATTAATGTCAGCTGGACAATCAAAGAGAGATGAAAAATGGTATATCACAGAAAGAAAATACATCGGAAAAAACAAAGTTTGGCAGTGATGAAGGTCTTGAAGATCCCGGTTCAGTGACTTGGTATTATTATGCAAATCCAAGCATGAATAAGCTTCTTTTTAATCAAAACAAGAAGGATATGTCGCAATACTAGGTTCAAGATTCTTATGGTTTTTCTGTTTTCAATTAACTTTTTATTTTTACTTATAATTTTTCTGTTTTTGTTTTTGTGCTAATGCATTTGAAGGTAGTAAAGACAATCAAGAGCGTAGGCATTACTTGAATACGACCTGTCAAACAGCTAACATAAACCATATGTATTCCATTGAAGCTTAATTTGGTTAAGAATTCTGATCTTAAATTTGGTAGGGTTGGTTGGCATATAAATTTTTTTGACTTATTAAACGCTATTTCTGTCCGAAACAGTCTAACAGACCAAGCAAGCAAACACACAAACAGCTCATGACACTGCTGGTAAAATTCTCCTTCTCATCAACCTTTTCTAATCTCTGTCATGGCTTCATTTTTCAAGTTTTGGCTACCAACAAAATATTACTTTATCTATCCTATTCCAGTTTATCCTGATAGCAACCTAGGCAGATTCCAGTTACCAAAAAAAAAAATTGTCTTCTCCTAGTCTGTTATTATTTCTTCTTATTATAGGACAAGACTAGAACCATCAAATCATAATATTTTCATCAAGTTTATAGTTTGAATTTCATGTTTAGAGATATATTCAGTAGACAACTCATGAGTTGATAAGAAATTCAGAAGATTTCCAACTTGGCAAAAATATTTAATGTCTTATCAACAAAAGAAAACAAACAAAGAAAAGATGCAAAAAGACTTAATATAATGGAAGTAGCATCATCTCATTCAAAATTCTACAAACATGAATTTGGCATTAAATTGTCCAACACATAACAAGGTTGAGAACATACCTGGAAGGCCCTCTAATGTTCAAGCAATTGAGAAGGGCAGGATTCTGCTACATTCAATGAGTAGAAATATTTATATACATAGAGAAAGAGATAGAGAGAGAGAGAGGAAGTTATGAATTACAACTAACATGAAACAAAGGTCTTAAGATTTATGGCCTGCGCTGGCACAATGCCAATTAGGACAAACAAAAGGTTACCTCAAAATATGCATTTTCAACCACATCTTCTTTTTCTTTTGTTTGTTGCAATTTCAGTTACCCTTTTAATATTGCATTTATATGTTTTTGTTCAATGTCTGTTTCTAGGTGTTTTTGTACAGTAATATTTGTTTCATCAGACGCCCTTGTCTCAAATATCAAGTGTTTTCTAGAAACCAGTTTTATTTATTTGAACAAGTTCTTTGATTTATTTTTAATTGGATATGATAGAATACAATTAAAAGCATTAATAAATATAATGTTTTTCATGACACCATATATATAGTAATTCTACTATCGGTGTCACATAACTTTAAAAAGTTATATAGTAATTTTATCATTAGTGTCTCTTAATTTTAAAAAATTAGGACGAACAAATTAAATTCATCAATTACATTCTCTCTTCTAAAACAAATACTCTCTCCTATTTAATTAAAATACAATAATGAACTTGATTGATTCGTCCTAAATTTTTAAAGTTAGCTCATAACTTTAAAAAGTTGGAGTTAACTTTAAAAAGTTAAAATGAATCAATGAAATTTATCTATTGTATTTTCTCTCTTAAAACAAATTATTTTCCTATTCAATTCAAATACAATAGATGAATTTGATTAGTTCATCCTAATTTTTAAAGTTATGAGACATTGATCATATAATTAATATATATGTTGTAATTGTATATTATTTATATAATATATATATAGTAATTATGTATAATTAATATACATATAGTAATTATATATAATTACTATATGTATAGTAGTTATATAAATATATATATAATTACAGTATATATTAATTATACCATCAGTGTCTCATAATTTTGAAGTTATGAGACACTAATAATATAATTACTATATATATAATGACCAACCAATCAAATTCATTCATTGCATTTAAATAAAATAAAAGAGAAAATTTGTTTTAGCAAAAAGAATATATTGGATAAATTTGATTGATTCGTACAAACTTTTTAAAATTAGAAGTACTGATTGTAGAATTACTATATATATATTTAAACATACTGAGTGAACTAGATTTTGAAAATTATCGAGATCAATTGATCGAATATTTATTTATAAAATTAGAAAATTATGGAGATCAATTTTGTAAAATGCAATGACGTCAAACACATTTTGAACACATTATTAAAGAGACTACTACACGGCAACTCCAGAACAAAATTTTATTCTGGAGAGCTAACTGATTATTGACTTGCATTGACTCCGCTTATTAATTGTTATTTTATGTTTTAAAATATCAATTAGTTTACAACAAAAAATTTAGCAAATACCACTAAAATTAGTGTGATTTTTTAAAACTACCATCGATTTATAAAAATGAAACTTTTTTAACATAATTCTCGTATACTAAGTCAAGATTTTTTTTTTTTTTTAATTTGTGAACAAGCGATGTTGTTAAAAAAACATTTTCATGATATAATGCTAGTTCTAAAATTTAATAAATAAATAAACTAAAAGCTCTTAGTTTATATGGCATTGTTCATTGCCAAGTATAAAAAGGTTGGACATCAAATACTTAGCTTGAAATTCAAGATATTTCTTTCTTTAGAAATAAAGGTATAAATCATTTTCATCCCTAAATTTTAAAAAATAGTCAACTTTTTAACTATGTTTCGAAAACGCATCAAATCATTCATAAAGTTTTGAAAAATATCAAATTAGTTCCTCTCATCAATCAACTAACGGTCAAACGAACATTGACTATGATTTTAGATATTATTTAATTTGACTAATAGATAAATAATTTAAATAAAAAAGAAGACAAATGTCATCCAATGAATGGTGAAATAATAAAAATATAAAATAAATAAGAAATATAAAATAAAAAGCTTGACAAATTAAAATAAAAATTTTAAAAAAATTCAAACAAACCAGGACTAGGTTCGTTCGAACAGATGAACCTAGTTGCCTACGTATTCGAAGAAAATGAACCTAGGCATTTGGGTTTGTCTGTCTTCTTCAAAAGAACCGGGTGTCTGGGTTCGTTCACGGTTTAACAAAGACGATTTGGGTTTTCCAAACTCATATTAGATTTGATTTGGGTTTCTAAAGCCTTTGAAACCAGATGGAATCTGGTTTTTAGATTCAATTGGGTGTAAAGCATATTGATAAGGATGATAATTTGGGTCACGACACGACGGGTCATCACGAATTCATAAAAAATAAATGAGTGTAGATTTAACTTAAATGAATTCATGTCATAATCGTGTTAACCTACTTAACCCATTTATTAAACGAATTGAATTAGTTTTATTTAACACGGATTCGCGGGTTGACAAGACTAATAGGGGTCAAATTATAATACTAATATATTATAGGGATTAAGTGTAATTAACCATATATATGTGTGTGTGTGTGTGTGTGTGTGTGTGTGTGTGTGTGTGTATATATATATATAGGCATACACACACACACACACACACACACATTTAATCTAAACCTAAACCTAATCTCATATTTCACTTTTCAGCAGCCACCAACCGACCACACATCCAAATCTCAAACTCAAATTGAAACCAACAAACACTCTCCAAATCTAAACGACTCATATCAACAAACACTCTCCAAATCTCAAAGACTCAAACTAACAAACATTTTGCAAATCTTCTATCTCTTCTTTTTCAATGACGTTTCAAGCTCATTTCAAACTCTTGTAAAACAATAGTAAAAGAAACTACTGTTGATTTATGACCAGACCCTAATCTTATTTTTTCTTGTTGTTATTATTGTTGATTATCACCATCCTAATCATACGAGCTCACAACCATTTCATCAACCAACACCGTGAATGGAGGAAACTCAGTGACTGAGTCCAAGCTCTCAAAGATGGCAAACAGATCATCTTCTCCTAGCTCAGATTCCTTATAAAAGTTAGATATATTGTCACCCATTTAAAGGCTCTATTTGTTTGTAAAGAAAAATATACGAGTTAAATGGGCTAAACGGGTTAAATGAGTAAACAAATTAACTGGTTGACAGATTAATAAGTTTGGATTCTTTATGATCCAAATAATAAATGAATTAGTCGTGTCATGTCGAGTTGTGTCACCCATTTATAAATAAATTCGTGTTGAATTTAAAAATGTTAACCCATTTGTTAAACAAATTTGTGTCGTGTTGGTTAAATTTATATACGAATCGAATCAAATTCAGCTTGACCCGACACGCGAACCCTTTTTACCATCTCTAAATATTAGTGTCTATGGTCAGCGATGGAGGTGGCAATAAAGGCTACCAATTCGATTGGTTGTGAATCCAGATGTTATGGTGGTTTGAGGTTGAGGTTCAATTGATTGTGAAACTAGATGTAATAGCGATGGAGGTTGCCAACTCATAGAGGCCTTGAGGATGGAGACGAATCTAGTGTGATGTTTTGGTTCTTCTATGATGGTGACGGTCTCATTGAACCTAGTTCACCAAGTTGAACTTGGTTAAAGACTAGTGATGTACATGCTTAAGGTTCAGGTTGCCAACTCATAGAGGTTTGAGGTTGAAGTTGGTTGAAAATTGGTGCTGAACCTGGTTCATCACCCGTCTAGTAATGAACCATCATCACCAGTTTGGTGATGACAATCTGGTTCATTAACAGCTTGATGATGAACCACGTGATGAACCGTAATCACTAGGTATCACCAGACTGGTCATGAACCATCACTAGTCTTATGATGATGATCTAGTCCATAACCAGACTGGTGACGAACCACGTGATAAATCGTCATCACCAATCTGGTGATTATGTTCGTCGCCAGTTTGGTGATGAACCAAATCGTTCATCACCAAATTTTTTAATTTTTTAACCAAATTTTCTATTTTTAAGTTTTTAAATATTATTTTAATCTTCGTTTTTTAAATATTTTCAAGTTTTTTTTTTTAATTTTTAGTTTTTTCTTGATATTATTTTGTTTTTCAATTGATTTTTTGTTGAAATGTTGATAAATGAGAGATTAAGTTGACATTGTGGGTGTTGTTTGATTAAAGATGAAGATTGATGTGGTGCTCGGATTGAAGATGAAGATGTGCAGGTTTGAGTTTTTTCTTTTTTTTTTTAATCAATTTTTAAATTAATTTTATGTCAGGGTTTAGTTTTAATTTTTAATTTATTGATTTTTAACTGATTATAATTTTTAATTTTTTAAGAGCAAAACAGTCATTGTATATGTTGTAATTAAAGTGAGGGATAAAAAAGTATTTTCATATTTTCTGTTTGGTTTAACTCTTAATTGATTGATGAGAGAGACTAATTTGACATTTTTTTTAAAAGTTATGATTTATTTAATGCTTTTTTGAAATATAGTTAAAAATTTATCATTTTTTAAAATTTAGGGACTAAAATTATTTTTATCCTAAAAATAAATCATACATATAAGTATTTATCCGAAAATCAATTCCTTAAAAAATATAGCAAGTTGTTTGTCATTACCATGTTACTTACCATGTCATCCTTTTTTTTTTTTTTTTTTTTTTTTGGAAGCGAACTTACCGTATCATCTTCTTATTATTTACATGGTAATAATAATTCCCCATGGTCCCCATATTTTAATGAAAATCTTTATTGCTAAAATTTCCATTTATATAATTACTACAAAAACAAATTTATATAATTACTAAATTAAGATCAATTTTCTACCCCGATCATACCATGTGCAAAAAGTTAAACCGTGAGATCTAAATATTGTTCCTGGAATTGAACTAGAAAATGAAACATGGAAATATAATTTTAATATATAACCAAATGTAATTTTGCCTCCACGTGGGGGCGGAGCTAGGATTTTAACTTCAACGGCCAAAACAAAAATAAATATTTAAATTAATGCAAGATAATAACTTAAATTAAAATATTAGGTAATTGAAAAACTAAAGATAAAACTCATCACTCTATTTACTCATGAAAATAATTTATAATGCTGAAACTACACTAAATTTTTCTACGATTCTATTTCAAATGATCAAAGATTTCATGAAACAAGTTATATTCCACATTATTGCAAGTTTAATCTTTAATAAGTTAACAAAATAATAAGTATAAATAACACAGATTTATTAAAAATTCACAATATATTTATTAATTTATAAGTTCAAACTTGACAAGTTTAGATACAATAATTAAGATGAGTATTCAAAATGGAGAGTAAAAATTGATATAACTACATAAACAATCTTGCATAATATGTTAACAATGAAAAGCTAAATTTTCCTATTTAAGATAGGAATGATGAAATTATTTAAATATCATCAAATAATGAGATGGAAGTATTTTATGTAAATAGACAAAATCTAATTTGATATATGTAGTTTAAATATAATAATAATTATTATTAATTGGATGAATTAATTGAATTTAAATTTTATATATTTTATATTTTTTAAGAAAAAACATAGATAAAATATTAAAAATGTTACTTGGCTGAGGCACCCCGACAGCCTGAGCTTAGGGGTGCCATGGGCCCTGTGGGCACCCCGACAGCCTGAGCTTAGGGGTGCCATGGGCCCTGTGGGCACCCCGACAGCCCTGCCACCGCCTGCACGGCCACCTAAACTGGTCTCCTCCATGAGTTAGCTGTCATGTTTAATTATAGCATGGTGTCCTTGTTAGGTATATATCTAGTTTTAGGATATTTTTGTTATCAACATGTTTAATAAGATATGGCTCTAGAAATTAGATATTTTTGTCGCAATATCATGGATTTAAATTTATGTGTTCTTAATGCTCACGGTCAAGGTGATCACTTGGATAAGATATTTTACCATATTATAGGATTTGTTTCGTTTTGTTTTTGTTTTCATTTTCAATTTCATTTTTTTTATTATTATTTTTTAATAAAAATGTTAAACTTTTCAAATATTTTATCTAAATTAGTTCAAAATTATGTGACATATAAGTAGTCAAAATCTTATAAATCATGAAATGATGTGAATTAATATTGATAATTTATATACCACATTATTTATATATGAATTTGAACAAAATATTTGAAAAATTTAACATTACTCTTTTTTCTTTTTTTTTTAATACTTTACATGCTATGAAGTGATTTAAGCTTGACATATTACATTGGCGGTGATTTATTACAGGAGTTGTTGTATAATGCTTGCCATTTATCCTCTTTCACATTAGGTCATTATACTTACTCTATATATTCTCTACTGTGATTTCATAATTAGTTTACTAAGACAACATTAGTTAACTGTGCATTTCAGTCCCAATGATATTGCTATAGATAATGTGAAAATATAGTATTTGAACAAAAGAGTCTAATTTTGGCACATAAAGACCAAATTAATGAGTTTATAAAAAATTAGGGATGTGTAAACCAAAAATGAATTTGAGCTTAAAACAATCATAAATAATAAATAAAGGTCGAGACAAAAATAAAATTTACCCAAAAAATAATTACAATTAATATGAGATTTAAGGAAGAGGAATTTAACTTCAAACACATAATGTTAAGGTATAGATATGAAAATCACACTACAAAGTCAATGTCATCTTATTCTGTAAAACAATCTTAAGAAACATAAGTTTACAATTACAACATTGGGTAACAATTAAATTAAAATTCACAACTCTAGAAAAATCTTACTTTAGTTATATAGATATTTAGAATAATTACATGCAATTTAATGTGATTGTAAGTGAAGTTGACAAGCCGAGGAGCAACCGCATAGTCTTAAATTCCCTTACAGCCGACTCAACTGTGGGGAGTTAACTATCCCTTTCAATAATCAAAACAAGATGATGTAATTAATCTCTCATCATCATCTTCTTATATCTATATAAATGGAAATAATACTATATTTTTTAAAAGTTTATCAAAATTTTTATTCAACTAATATAGTAAGCTAATTTGTGTCTACCAAATTAATTTTAGAATGATATGATAATAATTATAGATAAATTTATCATACTATTTAGATAATAAATTTGAATAAAATTTTGAACAACGAAACATTACTGAAATGAAAAATATATCCTTCTCTCTTTTGAATCCTCCGAATAATCCGGCGATTACACCGATGGTCCAACTCTCTCATTAATGTTATAGTTGACCTGTATTTTGCCTTTTCATTTCATATATAAACCAAAACAGTCTCATGCAAACTTGTATAGCCAACAAGCAAGGCAATATGGTCTCATCAGAAGATTTCAGTTTTCCAAAAATATCTAACTCTCTCCCGAAATTCGCAGTTTCACCATCATTATGGCGGGTCTGCCCTCAGCAGGTTTACCCTAATGAAGATTGTTGCAATGGAAATGATCAAGTGCTTGATAAAGAAGAAGAGAGAATGGACATGTTATGGGAGCAATATTTCTTTCAAGAACTGAGAAGGGTTTCATCCTTGGACCACATAAAGGAAGAAGAAGCCACCAAATCATCAGATTCTGGTGTGTGTGGTGGTGTGGAGGTTTCTAATGGTATGCGGCCCTTGAAGCTATCCAACACTGCATCTGGTAACAGCAACAGCAGGCTTGTAATGATCAGGCTTTTCAAGAAAATTTCCTTGATCAACAATTTGGCTCGGGTCAAGAAGATTATCTAGTACTTATATTCCTGTTCAGCTGCCAAATATGTGTATGTGATTTAATGGATTTCATTGTCTACTAGATATGAGATGATAAATTGAGGGCTTTTTTTTTTTCTAAAAAAAAATTCTTGAAAAACATATGTAGTATTATTTTTCATTACATAAACACACAAATGGATTTAATTATTATTGTAAGATAGAAAATCTTCTTGTTATTAATTAGTTCATGAGTATTTTTATAATCTATAGAGTTGTCTTGTACTCTCTTGTTAATTTTGGGTTTCCTGCGGAGAGTTGGTTAGGTATTCCAGTATAAATATATCAATTTATGATCATGTTTTTTTTTTTTGGGAACTAATTTATGATAACGTTTTTGACTAGCCAGAATTATCAAAGAATTTTCTTGGATAGGCACTTGGTCATTTATAAGACCTCGTTTGGTGCACAAGATTGGATGAGGTAAGATATGATTAAATATGAGATATTAGATAGGATGAGATTGTATATGTACTGTAATGTACGTGGTGCAGTTGAGATTAGATTGAATTGTATTTGACTAAATTAATTTAATATTAAATTAAAATTTTAAATAGATTTAATGTAAATATTAAATAATAAAAATAGAAATAAATTAAATATATTATATTTTTAAATAATATTAAAAGATTTTAATTTATATAATTATTTAAATAAATTTATAATTTTACATATATTTATTGTTATAATTATTAATTTATTATATTGATAAAAATATATAAAAATAAAAAATAAAAAAGATCCCGCATGAATGGGATTCTTGAAACCCACCAATATTGGTGGGTTTAAAATCGTGCTCAAGTAGGAAATTCTATGAGGCCCACACATATCTTAGGAAGGAAAGCTTCCCTTCCTTTTTTATATATATATATATATATATATATATAAGGAACATTTTATTAAAAAGATAAAAGAAACATGCAAAGAAAAGTAAGGTATAAAGCCAAAACGGAACAAAGAGCAGTTGTTAAAAGATTAAAACTAGACCTCAAGAAGGGAAAGATAACAAATGATTCAATCAAAACTAAATCATTGCAAATCAAACTTTATTGAAGACCTCATTAAAAACTTTACTGGAAACACCCAATGGAAAAAATTTGGCAAAGAAAAAAGAGCGTCCACCCTTTATAGCCAAAATTAATGAAACTAATATTGGTGCTTATTAAGTAAATCGACAGAAAGAAATGAACCTAGAAAAGCAGGAGCCGTCCATCATCAAGTTGAACAAACAAAAGAATCAGAGCGAGAATCAAGAGCATCCGTAACCGAATTTCTCTCATGATAAATATGAATCACCATAAAATCCATATCCTACAAATAATCCTAAGCTGGTCATCAACACCAAGAAATCTTAGAAGAATGAGCAAGAAGACGTGAAACCATATAAGTCGAATCACTCTCCCACCAAAGTTTTGTCTAATGATAGGTTCAAACATATTGAATGACATGCATTGCAATGACCAACTCTGTCTCAAAGCATAACCTATCCTTAAAGGAATAGTAAAAGCATTCTTGAAATGTCCATGGCAAGTTCAAAAATTTCCAACACAACCAACCAAATCAGGGGCCCTGGAAGTAGAACCATCTGTATTAATCTTAAGCCAATCGGGAGAAGAAGGAACCCAAACAACATCTATAATATGTGGAGCCTTAGGAGGACGAGATAGAACGTAGAGCTTATGCAGAGCCAAAAGATTATTTATTGAATTCTACATAACCCCAAAACTGAGCAAATCAACCTCTCGAATAGTGTGCCAAACAAAGGAGAAAATCTCATGAAAGGAATGACATTTCCCTCAAAAGTAGCCTTATTACGTGCAAGCCAAATAATCCAAGAAGGCAAACAAAGCCCTTCCTTTGCCGAGTCTAAAAGTCAAATTTTATAGGATGGATAAATTCCAATCCCATTCCATAAAGTTACCAACCCATCGAACCGACCTTAGAGGGCATAGTCGTAACATCGTCCAATTGATATAAACCGAATAGGGTATTACTTCTTCGTTGTTAAACTTCCAAGAAATATGTCACATTTTTACACAATTATATGACATGCATATTAGATCCTATAGTCTTCAATTTTATGGCCCCTTTGACAAAACCATTAACATTCAAACTTAGAATATTTAGCAAGAAGATAGACAATTAGGTCATGAAAGTACTTGACACTCTTGAACCCGTCTAAGAGACTATTTTTTTTTTTCTCTACTTATAACTTAATGATGTAAATTGTATCCATTAAATTGTTTTTTTTTTTTTAAAAAAAAAATAGTCAAACCACTTAAAATTATCCAAAAATAACTAAAAAAAAAAAGGTCAAGGGTTTTTTTTTTTTTGTCTAGAGACTAAATAGTGTTAAAAGTCATTAAAGACCGAATAGTGACTGAATCTAAATGATATATATATATATATATATATATATTATACCTCTAAAGATATAGTAATATAGTTTGTTTTTAAAAGTTAAAATTGTCTGAAAACTAATAATTTAAAATTTATACAATTTTTACTATTAATTGTTATGTAATTTCATTTAATATAATATAAACAATAACAAATAAATTATTCAACAAAAACTAAAACACTTTTATGTATATATTAATAATATTTTTATTTTTAATTAAAATATAATTAATTATTATAGCAGAGTAATTTAAATTTATATATTCAAATAAAAATAAATAAAATAATTTTAAATTGAATTACTATTGCAACAAAAATTTAAATTATAAAGAAAATTTGAGGATGAGATGTTTATGATTTTTATTTGTCAACAATGTTTGTTATAACATTAAAAGAATCTGCATAATATAAAATTAGGACAAATTTGAAAATATATTATTTTGAGAATGATAGACTTGGAATAACCTATTTAAAAAATCATTAAGTAATTTGGTATTTGATAAAAATCAGAAATTATAATTTTTTTCCAGTAATTTTAAAGTAGTTTTAAGTAATTTGACCATTTAAAAAAAATAAAAATAATTTAATAGATCAAATTCAAACTCATTAGGTGATAAGTGCTAACAACAAACAACTCCTTAGAATTCTTGACTATTAATTGCAAATAATTTAATGGTATTTAAAATATTTTATTACAAGTTGCTCCTCGCTAAAATAATATATTTTAAAGAGTGTTTTTCAAATTAAACCCACAACAAAAAGAAAAATTCATTTGTATCCCTCTTTTTATAAAAATTCACTTTTAACCTCTCAAACAAATTAATTACTACTTATACCCGCATGACCCAAATTACCCCTAAGTATTTTTCAATTAAAATTCCCATTAAAACCTTACTGAAATTACGAAATTACCCTTTTTCCTTATTCTTCTCCTTCTTCCTCCCTTTTCTCTTCCAAAAGCTTCTCACCTCTCTCATCTTTACGTTTTTTTTCTCATCCATAACAGTTGCATTTTGTGCTCTCATTACGTTCTTTGACATTCATTAAAGCTGCATTTTGAAGTTTCTTTGCCTAACAAACTCCACATTCAAGCTTTTCTTCAAGTTAAGGTATGTGATTGTTGTTGTTGGTTGATTTTCAAATTATTTTAGTCACATTGCTTAGTTTAGGGCATAAGAGTGAGTTTTGATTGTGATTTAACCTGATGTGAGTGAGATCTGCACAAAACGAAGAGAAAAAATAACTGCATTTTTCTGCGTATCGTCGGGTTTTGCGAATACGTAACCCGAATCGGGTTATCTGTATAAGTAAAACCTGAATCGAGTTATATAAAATAATAAAACTCGAATCAGGTTATATGATATCATAAAACCCGAATCGGTTTATGCTTATCAATAAAACCCGATTCGGGATATATGATTTCACATAACCCGAATCGGGTTACGTGAATGGCTTATGCTGCTTTTTTTTTTTTTATATATTACTTCAGTTGTGTATGTTTGGTATTAATTAGATATAATATTTGGTTGGATTTTGATGAATTTGCCAATAGGAAATTAGATATTAAATTTTAATATGATGAGAGTATATGTTACACTAATATATTTTATACTTTTTATAGGAATGAGTGAAGTGCCGATAATAGTCAAATATAATGGAGAGTGGAATGAGAATAACTATGTTAGAGGTGAGACATTCATGATGGGGCCCCTAAGAATGTCAATCTTTCTCGATTAGTGGAATTTGTTTACACAGTGACTGATATTGATAAAAGAATATGAGATATTCGTTTGCATTATTTACTCCGAGCTAGGGGAATGCCCGTAGTGAAGATTCCTATCACTACTGATCTCAGTGTCTGAGGTGTGATTTCAGACAAAAAAACTGATTATAGAGAAATTTATGTTGATAAGATTATGAGAGATTCTAGAGGTATTAGCTCTATTGTCCCTCAGTTTGCCATTAATGCAATATCAGATCCAAGGCATGTGGAGGTACCTACGGATAGAATTGCAAGTCCGATTATAGGTGAAGGTCAAAATTGTTTTATTTCTTCTAGTGGTAGCAACCAAGTTTCAGCTTCTATTGCTGCATTTATATCTGTAAAAAGTCCAATGTATGACTTTGATTTTGGTGGAAATGATTATGATGATGAAGATCGGGATGCAGTTAGCGATGGTGATGAGACATCGAACAGTGGAGATGATAATAAGGAAACTGAAGGTGATGACATTGAAACTGGAGCTGATACAGAGACCGTGGAGTATCCAGAAGTACGATTTTCGAGTTCACAATTTGAAACCAACCCTTCACAACCATACTGGATTGTTCCTGGTGTAGATCAGTGTGAAATTGATCAGTGTGAAATTGAGGCTACATCATTTGCTATATCGACCTTCATCCGACGTGATACATTGTACAAAGGTGCATTTTTTGATAGTAAATATGAACTGAATGTAGCCGTTGGAAAATGTGTGCTTAATTCCAAGCATCAACATAAGGTTAGACGTTCATGCACGGTTAGATATGAGGCTGGTTGCAAGGATTTAAGCTGTAGTTTTGAGATTCGTGTAAGATGTAGAAAGGGTGGTTCTATGTGGTATGTGTATAAGTATGTACCGGAGCACACATGTTGTCAAGATGCTTACGAGTCACATAGACGTAGTGTGAAGACTGTTGTCATAGCAACATTGTATCAGAAAAAAGTGGGCCTTGATAGTATAACACCTCAGCTTTTGATTGTAGAAATGTTGGAGCAATATGGTGTGCAAATCATGTACACTAAAGCTTGGAGGTCTTTACAATATGTAAAGAAACTAGTATATGGAAAAACAGATGAGTCATTTCAGCAGCTTCCTTCATATTTTCACATGTTAAAAGAAACAAACCTTGGTACAGTGACTACAATTGAGACGGATGAAAACAACCGGCTTTTATATTCATTTGTTGCACTTGGAGTCTCAATTGAGGGTTTTCGATCTTACATCAGACCGGTTATTGAGATTGATGCCACTCATTTGAAAGGTGAATATAAATGAGTGATTTTTATTGCGGCATGCAAAGATAGGGAAGAGATGATTTATTCTATTGCTTTTGGATTTGGTGATAGAGAGTCGGGCAATTCATGGACCTAATTTTTAAGTAGATTAAGAGAGATTATTGGTGGGAGACAACATTTGCCATCAGATTTGATTATTGTATCTGATCGTCATAAAAGCATTGCGAATGCGATAGATGATGTTTTTCTCGAAGTCCCACACGTGTTCTGTTTCTTTTACTTGAAGCAAAACCTGAAAAAACACTTTAGAAAGCAAAAAGATGTGGAGGATATGTTTTACCTTGCAGATATTGTTATACAAGGTCGGATTGTGATAGATATTTGGAACAAATTCAACGGGTATGTCCGCAAATGCATGAAAAATTGATTGATGTTGGAGTGACAAAATGGTCACGTGCATATTCTCCTAAAAGAAGATATGACATGATGATCACTAACATTGCAGAGTCGCTGAACAAATGCATGATGAAAGCACGTCGGCTTCCAATAACAACCGCACATGAATATCTAAGACATATGCTGCAAAAGTGGTATAATGATAGACGTGTTCATGCTGAGAAACTCAGAACTTCGGTTACCAAAACTGTAGAAGATCATGTGAACTCGATGGCTAATGAATCAACAAGTGCCATGGTATCTGTCATTCAACAGCCGATCCAGTTCGGAGTCACACATGAACTAGGTTATGGCTTTGTTCGACCTTTTGAGCGGACATGCAATTGTCGGCATTGGGATCTAGATCAATTGCCATGTCATCATGCAATTGTTGTTGCCAAGTATCGTAATTATACTTTATTATTATGTTTTTGTTATTTAATGTCAGTTGGTAACCTTCTACCTTTGTCATATATCAGGGTGAACGGTGTTCATTATTATACACTTTGTCATGATTATTATAGCAAAGAATGGCTAGAAGCTGCATATGCACGTCTGATCAATCCTGTTCCTGGCCCTAAAGATTGGCATGTTCCTTCAGAAGTCAAAAGTATAATTGTGCTACCATCCGAAGGAAGACGACAAGCAAGTAAACCCAAAGAGATACGAATTCTTTCAACTGGAGAAAGTCGTCAAAAAAAAAAAAAGGAAAATGTGGTGAAAGGGGACATAACCGTCTTCGTTGTCCTAACCCTACCATTGGAGGGATGAGCGTAGGTCAAGCTGAACGTGTTGGGACAAGTGCAGAAGCTGTTGAAGATGCTGAGACTAACACAGAAATTGCTGGAGAGGCTGGAACTAGCTTTATTGGCATTGCTAGATCTACTGGGAGCATGGCAGAAGATGATACAGAGGCTCGAACGAATGTTGCCCCTATTGGACAGGTTAGAACCTCCCGAAAATGCAGCCTTTGTGGTGTGACTGGACACACGCGACGTCGATGTGATCTATAGTTCCCTATTCCACTCTCAGAAAATGATGGAAATCATGAAAATTTATAATGAATAGACATGATGTTGTAAGATTTATCGCATTTGTTGCTCAAAATTTGATATATAAATGAAGTATGTTTTTGTTTTTATGGTAGTCGTACTGGTATATTCGTAATCATTAATATGATATTACAGGTTCGATTATATCGTCTCTAATATGAAAACAAAATAGAAAACGTTCTGTTAAAATTTGAAAATTTGTGTTATTTTGGTTAAGGGTGAAAATTATTGGAGACATAAAAAAAAAAAAAAAGAGAAAACAAATGATGGAAATAAATGAGAAAACAATTTTTCCTAAACAAATGACAAAAAAAAATTAAAAATTAAAAAAAATAAAAAATTCTTTTTGTATCTGAACCGACGTCTGTTTTTGATATACATCGTACACCGACGTCGGGCTACGCTTGGATTACGTCAACGTCGGTTGTAGTGGTGATATTCAATCGATGTCGGGTCTAGTTGTAAGACTTAAACCGGTGTCGGTTTTTATAATACCATAAAAACTGATGTCGGTGTTACTATTGCCTGGAAAACCGAGATAAATATTTTTTTTTTATTTTTACCGCTTTCTGATGTTTTGGTGGGACAAAAATGATCTCCATTGGCTTTAAATTATGTTAGTTTAATTGAATTAAAAAAATATATTGCAATATTCACTATATTGATCACATTGGATTGTTAGATGTCTTTAGGTCAAAGTACACATTATAACTCAAGATACAATGGCTCATGTTTGTCTACATTGTTGGGTTGTAGTTATACATAATAGAAAATTTATAGTTTGGGGGCCCAAAAGATCAATGGAAACAAAGAAAATGGACAAAAATTATGAATTTGAAGTTGAGAAATTTGAAAATCGGTATGCTGCAGCCTACAAACACCGGACTCGGGTTTTGTTGCTACGCTAAAACCGATATCGGCTTAGATTGCCTGGTAAACCCGATGTATGCAATCGGTGTACATCCTCTTACTGATCCCGGCGTCGGGTTTTGTGGCTTCATTAAAACCGATATCGGCCTAAATTGCTGCTCAACTTGATGTATGCAATTGGTATACATCTTCTTATGGAACCCGACGTCGGTATATATGGTCATACTTATCCCGACACTGGTTTTCACGTCTTCACTTAAACCGATTTTTTGTTTTTTTTTAGGAAGTAATTTAGGAAAAATTGGACAGAGTTTCCTTTGTTTTTTCACAAATTACCCAATAAACCTGCATAAAGAATAACACTTCTACTATTTCTTTTAGAGACTCAGTCTCTTAATCTACCATTATACTACTATATAATATTTGAGCAAATATTTCCTAAATAATGAATGAATGAATCAAATATAAACAAATATTCACATCAATCAATCATATACAACATTGTCATCCTCATCTAATATCCATCGCCCCCAATCGTCTGCCCTGTACATTGGGGTGGAATACATATATAAATCCGATGCTATCTGTGCCCTTATTTGACGGGAGTTTTCCTTGGTTTGGACAGATTTCCATTCACCCTCTAGAGAGCATAAGATGTCATGAATGTACATTGCACAATATGCCCCGCAACTGCTCCTGTATTACGTATAGATTTAGGTAAGATAATTCATTACATACATTATTAAATATATGATTAAAGAAAATATATTTTACCCATCAGGTTGTTGAGGCACTTTCTGTTTTTCCACACGCTCCACATCCCATATTTTTTCTATGGGTGACATTTCTGTATTGGTATTCCCGTAGTAATCAATCGACCGTAAGATCAACGGTATATAGCAGACCAATGGCTCAATAGCATTTCTCCTGTGGACAAACTCTACATCTACATGTGGATCATATATGACAATCTTCTATTCTCTTAGGCACACCTTGCAGACTATCCAATGGGTCTGATGTAGACTACATGGGAACAACAACTGCATGTTGAAAACATTAGTGATATAGTTCGAATTCGAACAATCAAATAATAATTTTTATTCGTATGACACTTACATTATGAACAGACCACCAAGGGATTTTAGCGTCCTCCAAACCGCTAGCAAACCTTATCCAATGAGGGAGGGGATCACAGTTATAGCATGATCAAATGCCTTTCCTTTAATGACATATTCTTTATTCATAACTATTGTCAAGGCTTGCAAGTGATAAAATTATTTATTACTTAACAGATATGAAAAGATGAAAAAATATTTGAGCAATTATAAAATGTAGACACTCACAAAAAAGGTCGATCCATGCACTGCATATCTCTCATCATGAGCCTCATCCTACCACCTGCTTTCTTTGATCCGTAAGCACTGTAAATAACCGTCGATATGCTCTGATGCCAACCAACTATCCTCATTCTCAATAGTACGAAAGTCTTCAGGGGTGAATGCCAGTGGATAACCGTTGACGTAATGCCTAAAATCAAAATAAGAATTAAAAGTCAGTTATATTAGATTAGTATACAAATTAAACAAAGATAATAAATATTTTATTAATACCTGAGATCTAAAGAAGAGGAAGCTTTGTATTGCTTGTACACTTTTTCAACCATATCATCCCCCAGCAATACAGCTTCCGCCACCTGCTCCTTTGACACTTTTTTCTTCTTTTTCAAGCGTTCAAGATCTGTGTATGGTGACAATAAAGATACCGACGGTTTAATTTTTCGTTTAGGCCGTGACGGTTTCCCTTCAAATGGTGGGTCATGATGGAGTGACAGGTCCTCATGCGATAGTGGGACCTCGACCTCCCCCAGCGGCCGCGATCCTAACTCCCGAACCTCTACAGTCTGCAGAAAATCAAAAGTTGTAATAACAAGTTTATAATGATTAACAAAACCAAATTAAATTACAAAACAAACACAAAATTTACCTGATCACACTCATGCTGCTACGGTGGATCCTGATCGGCTGGAAGGTCCTCACGGGGAGGTATCCGATCGACCTCTCCCAGCAGCTGCGATCCTACCCCTTGGACCTCTATAATCTACAGAAAATCAAAAGTTGTAATTACAAGTTTACCATTATTTGAAAAACCGAACTAAAACATAAAATAAATTATAAATTTACCTGCTCACTCGCATCCTACTGTGGTGGATCCTGATGGGCCGATAGGTCCTCACGGGGAAGTATCCGATCGACCTCCCCCAGTAGTTGCGATCCTACCCCTGGACCTTTACAATCTGCAGAAAATTAAAAGGTGTAATTACAAGTTTGTGATGATTTGACAAACTAAACTAAAACACAAAATAAATTACAAATTTACCCGGTCACTTTCATCCTGCTGCGGTGAGTCCTGATGGGGTACTGAAACATCTACTGAATATTGTCTTTTTGGTGATGGTGTTGTTTTCAATGGTGACGCTCTTTTTGGTGGTAAAGAGCGATGCATGTACTCATTCCGGATAGAGCTCTCAGTATCATCGTCATCGTCATCATCATCATCATTCGGGTCATTCCCGCCATTCGGAGGCACACGGATTTTCAACATCCTCTCAATCCTACTCAACCTCTTATTTTGCTCCTGTTGTGTCTTCAAAATAGACTCCAACAAGGCCATAATCTTGTCCACCTTCATCTGAGGCTCCTACAAAATTAATTAAACAACAATAT
This sequence comes from Litchi chinensis, assembly GCA_019925255.1. Classification (NCBI taxonomy): domain Eukaryota; kingdom Viridiplantae; phylum Streptophyta; class Magnoliopsida; order Sapindales; family Sapindaceae; genus Litchi; species Litchi chinensis. Next base: position 11,600,547 of record CM034471.1, read on the forward strand.
AATAAGTAAATGGATAATCATGTAAGAATAAAATACAGTAATATAATCATACAAACTTTGCACCTGACGCTGAGAGGGTCCAAGGGCCACGCTGCGACCTCGTGGGACTGGGGTGTCATCGTGCTGATCCTCACCTCGTCTAAACTCGTGTGCTCTTTTTGTCCTTGCCTCTGAATATGTACTCTCTAAGTCAACTCGTGGGTCTGGGATGTGATAATGATGCTGCTCCTCTTCCTCCTCTTCCTTAGTCGACTCCGTCTCACTCTCCTCCTCCCTATTCGACTCCCTCACACCCTCCTCCTCTCTATTGGACTCCCTCTCACCCTCCTCCTCTCTATTTGACTCTCTCTCACTCTCCTCATTATTTGAATCATCATCTCTAGCTTCATCAACAGCCCCTCCACCACCTACTTTATATGCATTTTTCCTAACCAAATGCTCAAGGTTGAAAGACTTCCAATAATCTTTTTCTTTCTCTACATCAGTGGGCTCAAGGGTCCTACTCCCTCCTATTAACTGCATAATATATATATATATTTATTTAATATTATAATTACAAACGATAATAGTCAATAAATGGAAATAAATGTAGGTTAGTTTAGATACTTACACGATCAAGCTCATTAAACCACCTTATTTTCTTTCTGCTATTACACGTCCAATTCACACACCTTGGCAACACCACATCGCCGTTTATAATTCTCTTTCCTACCCTATTTTCTAACCACGGAAACATTTCCACCAACCACCACTGTAATTTTCATTAAATTGCACAAAAATTTGATAAACAATTAGTTAGTATATACAAACACTAAATAATTTTTATTATTTATAAAGACAATATATTAAATATCGTACCTAAAATGCCCAAATAAAACCATACAAATTAATGTTACGTCCAGTCATAAGCCGATCCTCATCAAGCGCCCGATGAAGGCCCTCTATCAGCCTACTATAGGCGACTGTACCAAAGGGGAACTTATTCCACATATCAAGATCCTCTATCAAGACCCACAGATAATTGTCCACCCTAGACCGATCATCTAAGCCGTAGAATAAATCGTAAACGATGACTATATTAGTCAACTTCAAGATGTCCTCATCGCTTATATTCTCCCCCCGGACCCTTAACATTTGCATAATTTCAGCCAATCTCGGCGATATTCCTTTAAAAAGTCGCCACAAGAGACTATCCTCATTTGTTTGCTTCCACTTAAGGATATGTAAGTCAAGATACCCGAACCGGAGTCCTGTCACTAGTAAGAACTCCTGCTTTCCAAACCTATATGGCCTTCCCCTAATCTCAAACCACATCTCATCAAGGTGTGATTCAGGATAATCTACTAACTCTCTAGTAAGAATGGTTAGCATAAGGGGAGTAGTCAGCAACTGTTGACCGCATTGTTTTATAAAATACGCGATCCAACTCTCTGCTTTAAACCTGTCCAGAAGTTGTCTTTGTGAAATAAATCCATTTAGATAACCAATAGGCTTCATACTATTATGTGTACTCTCATTTGTTCCTTTTGGCACATGTTGTACAGGGTACCTATAATTGAATCGCATCTGTAGGAAGAAAAGCAACAGAATTAAACAAATCAAAAGAACTGACAAAATAAACTGATCGGTTTATGTATATTTACATACACCGACGTCGGTATGTGATGGCAAACGTAAACCGACACCGGGCTAAGTTATGTGCATAAATTGACGTCGGTCTTGATGGCTAACATAAACCGACGTCGGGCTAAGTTGGGCAACGTAAGCCGAATCGGATGATGTTGAAGTATTTGAACCGACGTCGGCTTACGTTACCAATCTAACCCGAATCGACATTTGTTTGTCAACTTAAACCGACGTCGGTCTTCGTTTCCAAACATCAGCCGAATCGGCATTCGTTTTTCAACTTGAACCGATATCGACCTATGTTTCCAAACACAAGCCGATCACTCAACCAAACCTGCATTTTCCATTGAATTTTGACCATATCCTAAACAAAATACAACATAACCTGACCCTAACCATCAAATAAAGCTGATCGGTTTTTGTTCCGTCAACCTAAGCCGACGTCGGTATAAGATATCCAACATAAGCCGAGTCGGCTTTTGTTGGTATACATAAACTGACGTCGGATTATGTTGCCACACATAACCCGATCAGCTTCTCACGGTATTAAATCTTCTAAACTTGCAATTTTAGTACAAATCCAACCACATCCTAACCAAATGCAACACAATCTCACCATAATCATCCTAACCCAATGTTTAAAAACACAAACCAACTCTACAAAATGGCAAGAAATTCAAAAAGTCACAAAATTATACACGAATCGGCTTACCTTCACCAATGGAGTAGGAGGACGTGCTCGGCGGCGGTTTACAGTGGTTACAGAGCGACGGCGATGGCGACGGCGTGAGATGGTCGGCCACTGTGCAAAGTCGGCGTCGGGGTGCGTGGCTTGACAGACACCGGGTTTGGTTTTTTGTCGGGTTGCGTTTGTCACCCATTCTCACCGATCGAGATATCTTATATAGCAAGGGTAGTTTCGTAATTTTGGTTTTCCTTTTTTTTTTAATTTTGAAATCGAGTGGCAATTTCGTAATTTTAGGCCAAGGGCAATTTGGGTATCTTGGGTATAGAATGCAATTCATTTGTTTGGGAGGTTAAAATAGAATTTTTTTATAAATATTGGGTATAAATATATTTTATGTTATTTAGATGGTTATTTTTGGTATTTTTCACTATTTTAAATTTTATCATAATTTTATATTATAAATATTTTTTCCTAATAAAAAAAAAAAATCCATGAAAAGTAGGGGTTCTACGATGCTAAAACAATCCCTCACCCAAGTCTTGATTTCAAAGTGTTGGGTTCAAGCATGCCTCCCCCCACTTAATATGTTGATAGATTTCCCATGATATATGATTTGCCCTCTCCCACTTCTAGGAGTAGAGATTTGGATTATGTTTCAGAGTCCTATTTCAATTAGTCCCGATAGTGCTCTAGTCTGATGTCAGTAATTTATTAAAGAAAAAAAATCTCATCGTAACATTTTTTAAAATTAGACTAATGTATGTTAATTTATAATTTAAACATTTATTTTTTTTAGTTGCTTTTTAAATATAATTCAACTCATAGATAATTTCATTATTTTTATTTAAATATGTAAATATAATTAATTATATTATATTTTTAATCATATTTATTCATAAATAAATATTACAAATAATTATTATTTTTTTGTTTGTATTATATTAAATAAAATTTCTTAGCAATTAATAGTAAAAATGATATAAATATCAAATTACTAGTTTTTAAAAAATTTTAACTTTAAAAACAAACAATTTTATATTACATTTAGAAGTGAAAAAAATAAATACAAATATATCATTTAAATTTCAAGTTTTAGCTACTATTCAGTTTTAATAAATTTAAGTGCTATTCAATCTTCAAATTAAAAAAATAAAAAACCCTTAATTGTTGGCCAACGAAAGAAAACTAAGTTAAAATATTACAATATAAAAGACAAGAGAAATATATATATATATATATATATATATTAGAAAAAAGAGAGACATTTCTGTCCTCGCAAAATTTATATATATATATATATAGTTAAATTCATTCATTACATTCTTTTTCCTAAAATAAATTTTCTCTATTGTTTAATTCAAATACAATGGATGAATTTAGTTAATTTGTCATAACTTTTTAAAAATAAGAGAAACTGATGGTAGAATCTCTCTCTCTCTCTCTCTCTCTCTCTATATATATATATATATTGATATTAGTATAATCTTGTTACGCCAAAAGTCAATGAATATATTGTATTACTATAAATTGAGTTATATTATACTATATAATGCCTTAGTTTAATAATTAATTTTGTATTTTATATAAATATAAATAATTTTGATACTGATCGACATTTAAAGTTAATTGTTGACCACCAACGACATGAGAACCTTGTCCAAATATGAGCAAAAGTTGCATCTACCTGCAATTAGGCCTAATGTCGGGGGCCAATTTGTATAATTTCTCCAATAATTTACAAAGTGTGAAAAAAAGATTGTGAAACAATCAAGAAAGGCGTACGTTATGGGGTATATATATATGTATGTATGTATGTATATACTTTCAAGTTTTGTTCATGAAACTTGTAATTTGAGCAAATAACAAAAAATCCAATAAAATAATGACAATAAAAGTAATATTATTAAAAAAAAAAAAGATTTATATTCACCATTAGCAGTAAACTTGAGTTGCACCTCCAACGATGAAACTCTCGAAAATCTCGAGGAATATTACACAAAATCTTTTCTTTTTGTTTATGATTTTGTGTTTATTTGAATGAATTTAAAATTGATTTTATAGAGATCCATTGAAATATAAAACTTTTGTGAGACAACTGTGTTAGAAAAGATGGAGAAGTGGTATTATTGATCTTCATGAAGAAGTATTTATTTCTTGTTTGAAAATTTTTTATAATGTATGTCTTGTTTTTGAAAAATTTTTATCTTTTTTTTTTTTTTTTTTGTGGAAATATGTTGAAAACAACTTGTTAGTGGTTATTTCATAATTATTGAAGTAGTGAAGAAGAAGTAATAATAAAAAGAAGTGCAAACGATTAAATTAATAGTTATTGAACTTTTTTTTTTCCTTGGAAAAAGAGAAAGAAAATATTTTAAGAAAGTTAGAAAGGACTTTTGAAAACCCCGCCTCTTTTTTTCCAGTTTCTTTCAGATAAAGGGGTTTTAAATAGTTGAATATCGAATTGGTGAAATCATCAGGTGAACCGTGAACATAAGATTTGATTTATTTTTAATTAAAATAATTTAACCCAATTATTATTTCATATAAGAATTTTTTAAATAATTTTTTGATAAAATATGAATGTGTAACCTATGTTTATAAACAAAAACACCAACAGGTTTATAATAATTTATAGGGCAAATCGTGCAAATCCCTAAGGTTTAATAAAATTGTATAAAAATAACGATATTTGGAAAACAAGCACAAATCTCTCATAAGGTTTAAAAAACTCAACACAAACCTCTTTTACCGTCAGCCAACCATCGTTAAATCCTCACAGTCAATAGTTAAAAGTACAAAATAACTAAAATATCATTTAAATCAAATTTAAAGTCAACATTTTATCTTTTATAAAATTAAATTTAATAATATAATAATATATTTTTTTCAAAAAAAAAAAATTCATCTTATACATCCACCATCATTTTTCTCATCTCCATTTCATCATCTTCATCATCCATATCTTGTTTTAATCAAAATCATCATCTCTATCATTTTCATTAAATCAACATCATACAAATCAATTATCACAATTAAACCAAACATCACTCAAATGAAAAAAATAAATAAATTAGAAGTTCATAAAAAATTTTCTTTAAAAAAATGCAGATGGTATTGCCATTCACAACTAGTCCCCATTATTAGAGACTAATCTCCAATGGTGAAAGTCCTCTAGTTTTCATAATTCTAGATCTGGTTTCCAATAATAAAGACCGCATCTCCAGTGATGGAGATCACTTGTCTCCATCGTTAGAGATGTGCTCTCCAACGATGGAAATCTGTTGATCTCTGTCATTGGAGACTTGTTTTTGGTCTTCATGGGAGACTAGAACTTGGTCTCCCATGAAGACCAATTTTTGTTTAAATTTTTATTTCTTTAATTAAATTAAAATATATATTATATAAATTTTTAATATATTAAAGGCTATTTAGTCTTTTTATTATTTTGACCCTTGACCATGAGTATTTAACCGTGGTTGATTGATGATAAGGAAGATTTGTGCTGAGCTTTTGGAACCTTAAGCGAGGTTTTTGCTAAGCTTTTGAAACTTTAAGGGAGGTTTGTGCTAATTCTTCAAATATCATTATTTGTATGCAATCATATCAAACCTTAGGGATTTGTGCAATTTGACCTAATTTATATGTTAAAATTTCTGTAAAATTTTTCAGGCTGTATAGGGTGCTTGACTTGACCTCGTCAGGTCAAATATGTCATGTTTTTATAACGTAATTTAAGAAATAATATTTTTAAACAAATCCAACTTTACAAAAAAGTTAAAACCAGCCCGCAGAAAATGAGATGGAATGGAATCGACTGATTACTATTATTTTATTAGTCTTTACAGAAAGAGAGAGAGAGAGAGAGAGAGAGAGAGAGAGAATATATATATTAAAAAACAAAGTGAGTTGGAGGCGGGAGCCACACAAAGAAAAATATGTTTTTATTAAATTATTTGTTTGTTTTTAACATGCTTATTATTTTTTTAACACAAGTACTGAATCACAACTTGTGAGTCTCGTGACACTATTTTTAAATGGGTGGATTTATTGTCACCCACAAAAATTTCACTCCACATTCATTTTCTAATATATTTTTAAAAAATAATTTTTTATTTTAAAAAATAAAAAATAAGAATAAAAATGTTTGGATAAATATTTAGTAAATTATGTCTTTTAAAATAGAAATTTTTTTACAATAATGACTAAAAATTGAAAACAATATTCTTATATTTTTCATCATTTTTAAAATAAATTTTTAACATATATAACTATTTCTCCCTCTAAACAATTATTTTACCCATTTACAAAAATAATAGTAAACATATTTGCATTATTTTTAGTTTTTTAAAGTAATTTTTAAGAAATTCAATTAAAAACATTGTATTTTTAAAATATATTTTCTTATTGTAAAAAATAGTTTTCATAACTACCTTTTAACAATGATTCCAAACACATTCTTATGTAATTTAAATAAGTGAGTAACATAAATAAATAAACACTCTATAATTATATAAAATATATAAATAAACGCTCACCAATCCATTACGGACATGAAAACATTCTTTCATTTAAAAATTTCATCAAACAACTTATTAATATATTAAAAAAAATTCCAACACTCTTTAAAGTAAAAAATTTAATAAACTCCATAATTTCAAAAAGGGATATTATAAAAAATCCTTTTAAAAAATAAACTAGTCGTGATTAGTTTCCGATTTTTTTTTTTATTAGGTAAACCGCCTTCTATCACCTAAAAAACCCACCCAGTGTTGAAATATGAAGGAAAATGGTAATCTAATAAAACAATTAAAAATTTAAAATGAGGAAAATTGATGAAAAATAATAAATTTAAAAAAAATAAAATTAAAATAATTTTAAAAAAAAAAATTATAAAAATTATTATTATTTTTTAAATAATGGAGGGTGGAGACCCAATCTGGAGATTGGATCTCCACCTTCGAGTGATTACATCAACATAAACTTTATTAAAAAAAAAAATCAATAGAAACTAACAAAACACAATTAACAAAGCAACAAAAACATTCATTAACTCGCTAGAAACATTAACTCGCTCATTTTCATCATCAAAAAAAAAAAAATCATCAACCGTCAGAAACATTAACAAAACACCATCTTCAATCCACCATTATCAACATCAGTCCACCATTATCATCATCAAACCATAATTATTAACTCATCTTAAGAAATATTCAAATAAATCTTAAGAAAAAATTAAAAAAAAAATTAAGCATCTGGGTTTGAACCCAAATGAAATAGGTTCGTTGAACATAGATCGACAAGATTCACGACGAACCCAATCGAATCTAGGTTCTAACCTTGATACCTAGCAAAAGATGAATAAGAAGAAGAAGAAGAAGAGAGAGAGAGAGAGTGACGAACCTTGAAACCTAGAAGAAGAAGAAGAGAAAAAGAAGAAGAAGAGAGAGAGATGAATGGTGGTAACGGTGATTATTATTATTATTATTATTTTAATTTGGTTTTTTATCTTTTTATGAAAACATAAAAAAAATAAATAAATGATGTCCACCGTCCATCATGTTGATGGACGGTGGAAATCATTTTAATTTTTTTAGTTAATTATTATTTTTTTATTTTTTATTTTTTATTTAATATTATAATTAATAAATAATCAATAATTTTGAAGGGCATTTTAGTTATTATATAAGTTTAAAGGATATGATCGGAATTTTTGAGAATCTTGATAAATGTATTTTGATCATTTCACGGAGTTTGATGGAAAATGCTAACTTTAAATGAAAAGTTAACGGTAGGGGACAATTTATCTAATAAAAAAAATCGAGAGCTAATCATAATTAGTTTGCTTTTCAAAGGACTTTTTCGTAATATCTTTTTCCAAAATAATGATTTCATTGCTTTGTTTGGTTGAGAAGTCTAAAGAGAGAAAGTAGTATTTCTCGTCAATTATTGTATAACTATACTATTTTGATCACATCCCAAGTAACAAATACATTTTACATTTAATTTTCAAGAGCTTTTGGATCTTGTCGACGTTAATTTCTGGTTTACGAGAGCTCAAAACTCAATACCTGCAATTAATGTGAAATAAAACAAAACACACGAAAAAGTAGAAAGGCAAAGAACAAAAAGAAACACAAAGAAGACATAAGGTTTTTAACGTGGTTCAGTCAATAAACCTACGTCCATGACTGTCTCTCAATATTTTGGCAGAGTGACAGTATAGTATTTCTGTGTATGCGTTACAATAGATTTCTGACTTCTATTTATAGAGAAGAGGCGTTGCAGTTTAAGTTAAAATAGAAAAGGAAAAGAATTTTACATTGAATACACTTCCAAATCAGTTAGAGCGAAATCAGGAAACTGCTCCGTATAATTCGAGATCACGTTGACTAAGTTCAAATTTGAATTAACTTCCAATTTTGATAGAAGAACCTTGATTAAATCGGGTAACTGTCTTTTCTAAAAGATTTCCTTTAAACAATTGTTTGTTGAGCGAGTTGTACACTGCTTTAAACAATCTCGAGCTGTACCTCGCTGAGTAGCGAGCTGTGCATGGTGCGAACTGCATGATACCAGCAGCGATCTATGATTAGTGAGTGACGCGAGCTTGCTGGTGCGAGCTATAAAGCTCGCATGGGCTTGACATTGATAAACCGGGTCTTGTCTGATGGGCTGTTTCATTGAGTTGACTTGTTGGACTTCTATTAGGCTTTTACCAGCCCATTTGATGAATCCAGAAAATACACATAACATATCTCTATTATTATTTGTTCTATATCTTGTTTTCTTTGAATCATTTATGTGTTATCTTATGATTAACGTTATAACTAATTCTAATTGAGTATGGTGTTTCATGATCACAGTTATGAGTATGTGAATGCTATCTTTCTCATCTTGGACATTTTTTATTAGGAGATAAAACAGGAACAACTCTTTGATATTACAAACAGATGATTTTCAAAGTTGATAGTGTTTGTCTCTCCAAATATGGTATTGTACCCTCTATTATCAAGATCAATTTCTTAATTGGAACTTGTAAGTAGTTTGAAGTTTCTCTCGTCGCCAACCCCAGAAGCAAATACAACTCAAATTTGTAGTGGGTCACTGGCACTGTTGGTTAGCTCACTACCCTGTGCCGTGAAGGCACACATACACCTCATGAAGGCATTCTCCTACTATAAAAAAATGTGTGGGTTGTTTCCATATCTTGTGTGGGTCATTCTCTTATCTATGTGCAGAATGTTTCCTCCTATATGAAGTCACTCATCGAATCGCGTCATAGAGCTAAACTTCGTTTAGTTTTTACTGATCCTTGGACTAGTACTAACCATAAAATAAATAAATAAATAAATACGAGTCAAATTTGTTTGTACATGGAGGGAGAGGAAATAATTAACAAAAGTGTATTTTTTTTTTGAATAATTACAATTAAATCAGGATTTGAGATGGGAGAATAAATTGAACTCACAACTTATAGGGTGTAAGTGTGAAAGGTTAGGGTTCACCACTAGATTAACTTTATCTCGTCAAATAAAGGGTTATTTTGATGTTATACAAGATGTTTGAAGTAAAATATTTTTATTGTAATTTAAAATCTTCCAATCCAATAAGTTTCAATGACAAAGAGTATTACATTACATTTGTTAAGAACACAAATTTTAATTTTTATTAAAATTAAAAATAACAAAAATTAAATTTCATATAATTAAAGGGTGCCAACATTATCACTTATAAATATGATTTGTGCTTTCACTATTTATTAAAATTTTTAATTAAATGATATTCCTACCTAAAATGACCAACAAAGATAAATTGTTTTAATATAATTTCAAACAAATATTGTGTATACCATTAAGAGTAATGCTAGGCTTTCCATTGTTTGTTTTTTTTTGTTTTTGTTTTTGTTTTTGTTTTTTTTTCAAACTCATATCTAAATGACATGATATATAAATTATTAATATTATATTAATTGTTACATCATTTCATAATACATAAGATGTTATTAACTCATATGACACATCATTTGGGTATGAAACATATCTTTTGAATACAAATTTGAAAAACTTAGCAGTACTCTATTTATTAATTATACAAATTATATATTTAAATATAGTAAAACTATGCTTTCCATATTTTTTGTCTAAATTTATATCAAAATGATGTGACATACAAGTTATCAACATCATATAAATAATAAGATGATATTATAATTAATAAGAAATGCTTGGCTTTCCAAAATTTTTATCAAAATCCATGCCTAAATGATGTGATATGTGAGTTATCGACGTCTAATAAATCATGAGATAATGTGATAATTAATAGGATATTGATAATTTACATGATACATCATTTGTGTAAATTTAGGTAAAATATTTAAAAAACCTAACATTATTCATAATTAATACGACGTTGACAACTCATATACCATCTCTTTTGGATAAAAAATTTGAAAAGTCTAACATTACTTATAATTAATATGGTGTTGACAATCTATATGCTATATTAGTTGGACATGAATTTAGACAAAAAAAATTAAAAATCTAACATTACTCATTTAAATATAAGGTAAACTTATATTAATCAAAAGGAAGCAATCTAGGAGACCACAAGCAGTAACTATGATGTATTTGATTTTATCCATTTAAGTAGTAAGAAAAACGTTCCTAGACAATTACAAGTTTTGAATAAGCTATTAGAAAAAAAAAAAAAATGAATGTATTTCTTAGGAATTGACAGCTAAAAAAGAATAATTTTGTTTTCCTAATTTAAATAAATATTGGTAATAATAATTTAGGATTACATTAGAATAACTTGAAATCTTGATTTAAGATTGTAACTTCAACGTCTATTCATCAATTTTCATTCAATCCAAGAATGAAAGGCGTGAATGAATTCAAAATTAATAACAATCCTTGGATTGAATGAAAATGGAGAATAAATGTTGAGATATTTTTTGAAGTCAAGATTTTAAGATATCCTAACATAATTCATAATTTTATAATAAATTTCAAAAATAGATTTTAATTTTTTTTCTTTTGAAATGAAAATAGATTTTAAGTTATTCAGACCTTGACAACGAAGTTGTGCTTGGAGCAACCAATAAAATGGTGCATCGGATTGCAACATTGAATTTATTTTAAAAATCAATATTTGGTGAAAGGTGAAAGGATTGGATTAGTTCCAGCACGTGAAACATGTGAAACCCATCTATTTTTATTAAAAAATGATTACAAATATTTTATTAAAACTATTATAGTAGTTCTTACAAAATTTTCCAATAATTCATTTTACTTAAAATAATTTTTAATAATTTAATTTATTTAAAAACAAATTAAATCCAATTTACTAAATTTATTTTTAATTTAATTTTATGATACATTAAACACAAAATTTTACTATATTTGATCTATATCTAATCCAATTCAATTTAATCTAATAAAGTGAACTTGGGAAAAATGTTTATGATTTTTTTTTTAATTGCAACCAAATTTCTAAAGGTGACTAAAGCTTTATCATTGTTAGTACCATCCAGTATGACTTAATGGGAAAAAAATCTTTATTGGATCTAATAATAATCCATGTTCAAGTGGATTCGCCACAAATTGAATTTCTAAAAACAAATATTATCATCATTAATTTTGTTTTAATAATTCTATTTGCATATCCCCTGTAATATGCGATTGTGCATCTTTGACCTCTGACAAAAGGGCGAATTGCACAAAGTCCTTCAGGTTTGTTATAATTGTAGTTGGATACAACATTTGGTGTTTATTGCATGTATATACCCTACCGGTAAATATTAAAAAATCTTTTATACTATTTAAATAAAAAAATCGAAAAAAAAGTAAAAAAACTTATTTTATATTTACCAATGGTATAGTAAATAAAAGATAACAAGATAAAAATATGAAAAGATAAAGAAAGTAATTCAACTTAAAGATCCTTTAAATGACTACAAAACACACTTATTTATGTAAATTTGAGAATTATTTTCATAATGAATTAACAATAAGATAGGTTATTTCATAATGGAGGAATAATAAATAAGATAAAAAAATATTTTCAAAATGAAGTGCTACTAAATTCATATATTCACAATAAAAAGAATACATATTTTTACTTAATAACATTTTTAAACATTCAAAAAGGAATATTATTGATTTCAATTATAATTCTTGAATTGAAGTTAGTAATTTATCCGATTTTGATACATTAATTATTTTATATAATTCTGAATTCAATTCATTTTGATTACCTACAAATAAATGTGTCGTAAATTTATTAATAATAACAATAAATGGAAAAATTGAAATGGTACGGAGAGTTGAACCGGTAAAAACTAAAAAGTAAGGAAGGTGTACAGAAGACAGAAGTTGTACAGACAAGATCTAGTCAGATGTCACAAGTGGCTTCTTTCGTCACTTTGTCCAAACCCAAACAAACATTTGAGTCAATCTCTTTTTCTTCTTTCTTCCATTCATCATCATCATCATCTTCTTCTTCAAGAGAAACAAACTGATCAAAACGAATGAAGAATTCTTCAACATCATCTGCAACACCACAACCAAATCAAAAACCCACTAGGGTTCTTCCTTACGAGACCCAGCTCCTCACAGACGTCTACACTCTTGGCAAGAAACTGGGTCAAGGTCAGTTTGGCACCACCTATCTCTGCACCCACAAGGCCACTGGCCATGTCTACGCTTGCAAGACGATTCCCAAACGGAAGCTGTTTTGCCAAGAGGACTATGATGATGTGTGGAGAGAAATCCAGATAATGCACCATCTGTCTGAGCACCAGCATGTGGTTAGGATCCATGGGACGTATGAGGACAGGCTGTTTGTGCATATTGTGATGGAGCTTTGTGAGGGAGGAGAGTTGTTTGATAGGATTGTTCAAAGGGGTCATTACAGTGAAAAAGAGGCTGCCAAGTTGATCAAGACCATTGTTGGTGTTATTGAGTGTTGTCATTCTCTTGGGGTCATGCATAGAGATCTTAAGCCTGAGAACTTCTTGTTTCTTGGTGCTGATGAGGATTCTGCTCTTCTTAAAGCTACTGACTTTGGCTTATCTGCTTTCTACAAGCCAGGTAGTATTATAACTATTATTATTTTTTTATTTTTGTTATCTTTAGATTTATTAGGTTCTTTCATTTTTAATAGAGAACTAGTCCCCCCATAAATCACATATCTTGTCAAAATTTCATAGTTTTGGACATGCTTTGGTTTTTGCTTCTGAGTTTCTTGTATGTTTGTATGCTACCTACATCTTGTTACATGTTCTTTGTAAAAGAATTTATCTTTAGGTTAATATAACAAGATTCAAAGCATGTTATCCTTCGTATTACAAAATTCCATAAGCAAAAATGATGCTTTTGTTGTCTGGTAATCTGTTTGTTGATTGTATTAGTTGTTGCTCTGCCTCTATGATGCCCCTTGTTATGTTTTTTATCTTTCTATGAGGTAAGTTGCTGTTATTTACTTACTGGTGTAGGTGAAACCTTTTGTGATGTTGTTGGGAGTCCCTACTATGTTGCTCCAGAGGTTTTATGCAAGCATTATGGACCTGAATCTGATGTATGGAGTGCTGGAGTTATTTTGTACATTTTGTTAAGTGGGGTGCCACCCTTTTGGGCAGGTAGCCATCTCTGAGTTTACAAGTTGATTATTATAAGAATTAACTTCCTGTGCTTTTAGATAAAGTTACTAATGTAGTTTTTTGCACTTGTCGCCTTCAGAAACCGAAATGGGAATCTTCCGACAGATTTTGAAAGGGAAAATAGACTTTGAGTCTGAACCATGGCCTAGCATCTCGGACAGTGCCAAGGATCTAATACAGAGAATGCTTGATCGGAATCCAAAGAGAAGAATAACTGCACATGAAGTCCTATGTAAGTCTCTTTACCTGTGTAATAAATCAAGGAAGCTTGTTAGCAATTTATAAGATATGTAAGTTAATCATGGTAACCACTAATACGTGTATTAATAATACATTATGGTTTACATCAGGCAGCCCATGGATTGTAGATGACAATGTTGCCCCAGACAAACCTCTTGATTCAGCAGTCTTATCACGCATGAAGCAGTTCTCAGCAATGAACAAATTAAAGAAGATGGCTTTGCGTGTAAGGATTTAATATCTATATAATGATTTGTTTTGGTTAGAATCTGATATTTTCTTGCAGTAATGAAGACTTTGGCCTTTAATCTTAAACATGTGCTGGCACTTTGTATTTTCCTATAAACTACAAAATTTAAAATTGGTCACTGAATCAATATTATTTAATATTTAGATTAAGTCTCAGGTGAATAGATTCTGTTACATGTAAAACATTAGAAAATCTCAAAAAGAAGCTAATAATGGTCAATAGTCTTCATGTTCCTTGGAAAAATAGTGGAATTTTGGGGTCATATAGCTACAACTGCAGCAGTATGCTGTTGCAGACAATACCAGTATGTAAATAATGACTTGTTTTATGAAACATCAGAAGAGAGGGTCAAGGGGAGGGGGAGAGAGAAAGATGGTTGGTGAAAAAATGAATTGAAGGTGAACTAATTATTGTCAGTAAGATGACTGCATGAGCAAATTCATTAATATATGCAGATATGCCTTTGCCTTGAATGATTTTCTTGTAAACTGGAATTTTACATACATAGTGATCAAATTATTTTGAGCCATAGTGTATGAATTTAATTCATAAATATTGGAACATGGGTAGAAGACTGTATCAGTTAAAATTACAAGAAAGCGAAAAAGTCACTAGAGAAAAATAATGCCTTTTGTTGATTGTGATTAGTCCACACATCATTACAATAAAAAATTGTGTTACCTTATGCCCCTATCAATTGATAAGTTGATTAATCACGGAGCTGCAGTGTAGTCCCCCTGTTTGTGGTATTAGTAGAAAGTAATTAATACATGGGTCTAAATGAAGCACGCAAAGGAAATATAATAATAATAATAATAATAATAATAATAATAATAATCATTATCATATAAGCTTGAATTCTCATCCACTGAGGACTGGGACCTTTATTAGGTAAATGTTTACAATTGTTAGGTACAAATCTTATGTTTTGGAAACTTTATTTGCAGAAACAGCAAAAGTTACTAGTAACTGATTTGTTTATTGATAACCAGGTACTTCTAGGTATTATGATTTATGAATCTCATTTGGTAGTTGAGTTGGAATGAGTGGTGGTAGTGCCTTTGGTTCTAAAAGAAGTTGAAGTTCTTGCTGTTGTTAACAATTAATGCTTATTGAGTTCAGAATGGAAAATGCCGTAACATTGGAAAAATCAAAGCAAAACAAATAAATCACTTATGCCATAGTGCCTAATGCCTAAGCTGCATTAACTAGCTGTTTGGTTAGTGGACTCCTGGCATAAAACTTATGTAAATGACATGTAGACAACTGTGTAAAATATATTATGTGCTTTTGGTATTTGTTGGATTAGAATCTTTGTTTAGTCAGAATCTTGGCTGAACAATATTATGAAAAGGATGTCCTTTATTGTAGCAGTGGCTATTTCCAAAGGTTTAAAAAGATTAATATATTCAACCGGATCTTCTCTCCTTGTATCAGGGGTGCTTATTACCTTGGACATCTTACACTTACGTGGATTCTCTTCAATAAGATATGGACATTGAGTCAATTGCTTCTAATTATTTGGGTGCTTATGAGAAGTAGAATGTGTACCTTCATAATATGTTGAGGGCGACCAAATTTCCATAATACCTTGCAGTATATACTTCGTAAATTGCTGCTTAGTAAAGCAAAAGACTTCAAACTATGCATCTAGGCCCAATTAATGTATTTTTCTCATAGATGTGAACACAAACAAAGAAAGTGTAGATCAAATCATGTGCTAACTGGTGTGTGCATCAACCTAATTAATAGAATGAGGGAATAATCAAGATTTAACACAAGACCATTTGATCAATTATGTTCTATTTTCACCTTTGAACACCATGAATCCAAAAAAAAAAAAAAAAACTGAGATATTAGAAAAAGGGACAGTAATTTCCCAAATCTAGACACAGAACATAGTTACACGTTTTAGTATTGATGGATATAGAATATTCCTGCATTCAGTTTTTCACATGCAGATTTATTATTATGATAAAATAGTAATGCATGGAAATTTGACACAATGATATATAGCACCCACGTTACCAAATTATATTCAGGTGAACAAAAGTATTTTCATTCATAACCACAAATGTGTCTGTTGGACAAGATGCATTGACATGTTGTGTCTAAGTGTCTGTCAGCCATGCCAATTTTATCATGAATAGTGTCCTGAAACTTTGCAAGTTTTTTTGCTCTAGTTTCCTGCCTAATTTACAGCGCCACTACATGATATTTACTAAACTATATACGAACTGAACATATTGTAGGTCATAGCTGAGAGGCTTTCTGAAGAAGAGATTGGTGGTTTGAAAGAGTTGTTCAAAATGATAGACACAGACGGCAGTGGAACAATAACTTTTGATGAATTAAAGGATGGCCTAAAACGAGTAGGCTCTGAACTTATGGAGTCTGAGATCAAGGATCTCATGGATGCAGTAAGAAAACTATTTAATAAAGTTATATAATCAAGCTGATAATTTTTGGTTTGCAGTCAGAACAATCTTTTGTCGGTTTTTGGCAGGCAGATATCGACAACAGCGGAACAATAGACTATGGTGAATTCCTTGCTGCTACAGTGCACTTGAATAAGTTAGAGAGAGAGGAGAATTTAGTTTCTGCTTTTGCCTTTTTCGACAAAGACAGTAGTGGCTACATAACCATTGATGAGGTTCAACAAGCCTGCAAAGAGTTTGGCTTAAGTGATCTCCACCTTGATGAGATGATCAAAGAAATTGACCAAGATAATGTAAGTTTATTTTTCTGTCCAGCCTTTATAAGAATATCAGTGCTGATTATTCAAGTTATAAATTTATTATTCTTCTTCTTTGCATTATGAAAGGGCACTTTTAACTTTATTTAAACAAAATCATAGCGAGACCCTATTAAGAAAATGAGTCAAGAGTGACCTTTGCATACAGGTATACCACTTTTTCACATGAAGTTTTAATGCTGCTTCTCTTTTTATGTTAATGTCACTAAGGCCATGCAGATAGTTTTATTTGATGTTTTCTTTTACGAGATGTTTGTTGAGATAAGAATTGAACTCATGAAGAAACTGTTCCAGTATTATTGTGCCATAATGGCTTTGGCTAAATTGAGAGCTGAGAAATGGGATGATATATCTGCAAAATCATGGCTAAAGTCATCTGATCAATTTGTTCGTTTGTGCTTGCTACATACTAATGAAAACTGTATTGCAGGATGGAAAAATAGATTATGGGGAATTTGCAGCAATGATGAGGAAGGGCAATGGAGGAATTGGGAGGAGAACTATGAGAAGAACCATTAATTTGGGAGAAGCTTTAGGAGTGATGGCCATGGATCTCAAGTCATGATTGATTGTTGATCAGCACCTGCAGTGACCATTTAGCCTTGTAATCTTTTTGGCATGTTAATGTAATGGGAAGATAGACTGCACACATTTGCTAACTCTATATTACAAGTTGCTAATCAAAATTTTGCATGGCTTGATAATTTTACAGAATAGTTGTTTTGATGGTTTTCATAAATCAACTCATCTCAACAATCATATTTTAAGCTATTTTTTCATTTTTTGCTGGTCAATATCTGAATGGAAGTCATCATGTTGAGGTCTGCTAGTGCAGCATAATCATCTTATGTGCATATTAATAGCTGATAGATCAAACAGATGATCAGCAAAGAAAGGTACAAAAACATATGCATGTGTTTCTGGACAATGGCATTTCTTAAAAGTAATGCACAATTTGTGAACAGTACAAATTGACTTGACCATTATATTGTGGAACAACCAACACAAGGGCGGTCAAAGTAGGTGCGAGTCTTGACATAATACTAAATTGAATGTCACTCTTAAAAGCAGGATGGTACAACTGTATCAAACTGTAACATTTATTGGATGATACATTATGAAATATAAATATATATATATATAGTGATGGAGTGACAAGGTGAAGAGTGAAGACCATTCCAAATATTCAGGTACGTTGCACATTTGTAACATTCACATTTTACTTGGGACAGGAAGGTACTTAGTATGGCGGCCCTGAGCAATAATTTTCCCAGTTTCTTTTTTCCTCAACTCAACAGTAACAACACCGACAACCTTCCCAACACGTAAAGTCTTTGCCTCAATCTCAATTTCCTCCTGTTTGAACAAGAAAGAGTTTATGTTAGCTTGCACATTTTTACGCATGAATGACTGCAAAAGAAATATAAACCAGGAGATTAATCCCCATCCCTGTCCGTGACCTCTTTACAGAAAAAACTTCAAAAAATATGAGAATAATTCCAATGTTCCTATGCCTAGACTGAAGCAATAGCTAGAGAACTACCACGGACTTTTAGAAACAATGCTTTTCAGTAGAGAATCACCAAGAGGGCCACCAAACAGAAGTTCTGGCCAACAAGAAGAATTTAAAAGAAGATGAGTCCATATTCAAATCAAAATTATTAAAATGAGACTTCACAATAAATTTCGCTCAATCAAGCATAAACTTGGAACATCTACTCAAGGAGCTCAAACAACTCCTGCCCCACAGCAAAATTGGGCCACAAGTCGTAATGTGAACACCATATTAATAGCAAACAAATCAGACAGACAGGCTACATATGATTATATCTACTATTTAAGTCTAGACACTTTTCACAAGAAAACCCTAGAATTAAGGATTCAAAAAATCTTACAAGCAATACACCCTCAAAGCCCAAATAGAATCACAAACCTAACTTTCCTATCTATAATAAATTGTTCCTTCTAGTAAATTCATCCTAACAGTTCTTATTAGAGGTATAGCATATTGACAATGAATTAAACAATATAAACCAACAAAAGGATGCAGGTGCATAGGCATAGGTTACATCCCAGGAAGTAAACATGTTAAGTATAACACTTTCGGTAGACCACCCCAAATCAACCCTTCCCTCTGCCCAAATTACATAAGTTCAATCTTATTTCTTTCTGCTTATTCACATCTTACTTGCTTTCTCACTCAAGTGACCAAAAGCGTTTGAAGCTTACAGCAAGATACTAAATCTAAACATGTTATATGCCAATTGAAGCCTCCACCAGAGCTTTGACAAAAGGCATCTTTCTACAGAATTGTAGGTGTTTGGACTAAAACTGAAGGGAACACATGAAAATCACATCCCTAACATAGATATTATCAAGATAAGAAGCAGAATTTCCCCAAAAACATCTAACTCAACAAATTATAGCATGGCTTGCTAAATAGCAATAACCTACTGGTCCATCCATGATAATTGGGGGTTTAAAAAATGTTAATTAGTCATAAAGTAATACATAATGAGGTTAACCATGAAGCCATATTCAGTTGATCAAATTCAAAGTTTCAACAATCAAATTGTTCATTATTGAACAAATAGTTTGCCTTTGCCAGCATACTAATAGGAATGGAATCCATATGTAATAAGCAAATGTCTACAAAAGGTTTTCCAAAGTAGGAAAAATAGGATGATACTCTACTCAAGTTATTCAAAATCAAGCAAAGTTTTCAAATATAATTTGTTACAAGTAAAAGGCATTGCAATTTTTGTACCCACAAAAATATATTCTTAAATTCTTTGATTTTTAGCATCAACCTCCTAACTAACATTTTGAGCAAACTTAGTACCACAATATAATATAAACGGAATGCTCTATACCGATTGACAGTTCCCACACTAAAAAAAAAACCATTTTACCAAAATGTTCTTGTCCACTTATCCACGCATGTATATAGGTAATGTCGCTACTGTTGTACACTTTCACTACAGAAGCAAGCTGCCCTTGTGTTTATGTGTGCACCAGTAACATATACATGTATATGGCAAAACGACAATGAACACATAGTAATGAATCAAATAAAAACATGGCATGACTTTATCCGTCCATTTACATACTTATAGTTTTCTAGCACAAACTCAATTCAATTTGATATGAAGGTTAAATACTCATGAATACATAACCGAACCGATGAAATAACATCAATGTAAAATGACACAGAGGAGAAGAAATACTCACACCAGCATAGGCAGACTCCAAATATGAAACATTAATCTCAACCGAAACTCCAGTCATTGGAGCTCCAACAGTGAATATTACAGCCGAACCCACCATGTCCACCAGCGTTGCCGTGGCCCCACCGTGCAAGAAATTACCAGAGTTCTTGAATTAAAAACAAAGCATCAAACAAATGCTAATAGCATAGTATAATCAGAATCAACTATCAAACCCACGATGATAAAACTTACACCAATTCACTAGAATTGGATGGTTTTGTGTTGTCATGACATGAAAAAGGTTAAAAAAAGGAAAAAGGTGAATTGGGCAAGTGTAAAATGGTACCAATAAGCGAGAAGGGACTTTCATGGAGCAAATGAGACGACCAGGTTCGATGAGATCGACTTTAAGGCCTTGCATGACAAAGCGTTCAAAGAATCTCAAGGGCATACCGTCAATTGTGGATCCATTCTTGTCATCTTCTCCTCCACCTTTCTCCAAGTATCTCTTCACTGATTCCAAATCCATTTTTCTTTAGTTGGTCACGGATTGAGCAGACGCAGAGACCACTTCCTTTTGCCACTTTCTTTACTCCTGGTTTTATACCACGTTTCCAAAGGAAATTGTTATTATTATTACTTTTTAGCATAAAAATCAATTTTTTATTATATTGTTTATTCAACATTTATATATATATATATATATATATATATATATACATATTATATTACATATTATACAAACAAGTACTGCAAATGAGACTTTCTAGATGAGAGCACTTAGTGGGTAGTAAAATTCTAAAAGATATTTATCCATATTTATTTAATTCGATTGAATAAGTAATATCATAAATTTAATCATTAATTAAATTAATTAATAAATAGGAATTCGAGAGAGGAAATGATTAATTTTGTTGGAAGCCAATTACATTTGAAATCATTTTTCTTGGAGAACTATAAATAGGTGGTTCTTGACAAGATAGATTTTTAGAGTTTGGACTTTAGAGCTATTAGTCAAATTAATTGGCTTCGCATACACACACAAAACTTTGAATTTATTTTTCCTTCTAATTGATCATTTGGGGTTCGATTATTTTCTAAGTTCTATAGGGATTTTCTTTATATGATAATTCAAGAATGGTGATTCACATTCGCGGTAGTGTGAAAGGTAAAATGATAGATACATAAAAAATTGATTCATTGATCTTCACGTTTACGTAAGTTACTAAATCTATTAAGTTTGATGTGTAATCTCATTTTGAATTAGATCCTTGTTTTGAGAAAATTTTTCAAATTGTTTTGTTTAATTTTGCAAGAAAATTGGTTTACAAAAAAAAAAAAAAAAAAAAAAATCTCTCCTTCACATATAACATTTTCAAATTTAAACTCAAAATCTATGAAGTTGATAAAAATCATTTTGACAGGAAATAAACCAATTACAAAAATATTGAACTAACAATCTATTACATTTTATAAATTAATGCGGATGGAGAAGAATAGTTTTGTTTATTTGTGACAAATATTTTGAGAAAAAGGGTGGCTTATTTAAGAGTAAACATGTGAATGTTGAAGAGAAAATGACAATGTCATTCTTAACTATAAACTATAATCTTAGTAACCGCCTTATTGAAAATAGGTTCTAACACATGAGTCAAACCATGCACATATTCTTTCATGAAGTTTAAAGTACCATGATGAAAGTTTTCAAAAAAATGATAACTCCTCCTTCATTTAAGGGGGTGTATTTAATTTAATATTTCGTTAAAATTTAAAAGATTTTAAAAGTCTAAATATATTCAATTAAGTTTTTTGAAGAGCCGATCTAAATTTAGATATATTCAATCTAAATTTAAATGGATTCAATTGAAATCCATATAAATCTATATGTATTTAGTTTAGATTTGTTTGGATTTGTCGACGTTGAAATTCAGTCGACGGATATTCAATGCCCAATACCTGCAATCAATGTGAGCAAACACAGAAAACAAGAACAAGACAATAAAGAACCAGGAATCAAACAGGGAATGCACAGGATTTTTAACGTGGTTCAGCAAGTGTGCCTACGTCCACGGCTGTCTCTCTAAAACTCTGTAGAGTGACAGTATATTATTCAGTATATATCGTTTACAATGGTTTTTAAACCCTATTTATAGGGAAAATACCGTTACAATTCAGGGAATAACGAAATAGGAAGAGAATCATGAATTAATTACACTTCCTAATATGTTTGAATAAAATCAGGAAACTGCTCCTCAAAATCCGAGATAAGATTGACTTGAATTTGAATTTGAATAAACTTCCATATCTGGAGAGAGAATCATTATTTGATTAGGTAACTGCTTGTTTTGGAAGATATCGTATTAATTACGCTTTTGGGCGAACTGCTGTATACGGCGGTTTCGAGCTGGAGCTCGTTGAGACGCAAACAGCGAGCTGTGCTTATTGTGAATGGTGGAACGAGCTATGACCTGGCTGTAAGACGAGCTCGTTGCTGCAAGCTGGGGAGATTGGCTGGGTTGAGCAAGAGAGCCCACAGGGCCTGGAATTGATATTTGAGCCTCGTCTGATGGCCTTTGCATTTGGGTTGACTTTATTGGGCCTCCTACTGGGCCTAAGCTGGACTTTTACCAACTCATTTAATGAGTCCGAAAAATACATATAACATCAGCCCCCCAGCTCTCAGCTCGCTCTACGAACTGGGAGCTCGAGCTCGTTGGTAAAACTGGCTTCTTTGGCACGCCAACTTGAATAACTGCCTTCGCGCCCTTTCAAATTTTGTCTTTTCAGTTTTTGACACGTGGCAGTCATGCATGAGGTAACTGAAACGATGTTGGCACGTTTCTTGCACGCGTATTTAATGCGCACGTCTTTCAACTGACGACTGCATGAGTACAAGGCCGTACCTCGCGTTGCACCGTTGGATTTATGACGGTTATACGACACACAGATCTTACGGCTGGGGTTTGAGTTCGTTTGCTTTATAACTGGTGGAGCCTCTTCACTTTTCCTCTTTTATCTATCATTTTCTCTCGAAGCAAACAGGTAACCAAGCAACCCAGTTCAAAGAACTCACTAGTTTTTCAAAAACTCCTCACTTCCAGTTGCCATTTTCACACTTCCATCAGGGATTCAAGGTAAACATCTGACTTTTTCCTTTAAACTTTTCAGTTTTTGGTTTATTTTTGTTGAGATGATTGTATTTGTGTTTGCATTTTGCCACCGTTGGGTCTGAAATGGTTCGAATATGACATGTAGTCATTGAACCTTTGTTGTTTTGAGTCTTTTGCCGTTGAACATGACTTTTCAACTTCTGTTGGTTTGATTTGGTAGCATGTTTATTTGCGACCTGATTACTGTTTGTGGCCTATTATGCATGCTAACTGTTAAATTAGATCTGTAGGATGTTAGCTCGCAGATCGTTTCGTCATAGATCGAGCCCCCCATTGTAGGAGCGATCTGCGAACTAGGGAACTTAGAAAATATTTTGGCGTTTCAATAATCTGTTCGCTGCGTCCTGAAAATGATTCTTTTATACAGATGTCTTCAAGTGGAGCTCGCAAGGCTAATAGAACTGTTGGAGCGGGGCGAGTAGAAACTCAAGAGCGAACTGGGGAGGTAAAGAGTGTTCGCGAAACGTTTGCTAGCTACCCGTCCACAATAAAGGTCCCCGAACTGGAGGGGATTGTCTGCAAATTCCATATCCCCAAGGGCTGTCGTGTGATGTCCCCCACTTCAAGAAAACATGCGGGCTGCCCTCCGAGCGGGTATATTGCTGTCAGTACCCAACATTTGAAACACGGGCTGAGATTCCCAGTTCCTTCTTACATAATCAGATTTCTAAATGCTGTCCAACTCGCACCGTTCCAATTAACACCGAACTCCTACTTACAACTAACTTCGTTGGCTCTGGCCTTTCTCCGAAATGGCCTAAGCCCCTCAACACCAAAAATAATTAAGAACTTCTACTTCATCAAGGCTTTGAGTACAAAGAAGGGGGAGAAACCAGACGACATTTTCTACCTCTCAACTCGTCAATCGGAATACAAAGATCTTCTACCCTAAGGAGAGGCAAAGAGCAAGTCTAACGCAGGGGCATATAAGACGAGTTGGTTTTTCGTCTTATGTCCTTTGGTTACTCGTCTAAAAAACTTCGGTTTTAAAGTGGAGCCAGGTATGAGAGGAGAAGTATCAGCGAACTAAACTTTTTTTTTTTTTTTTACCAGTTTACTTTGCAGATCTAAAGATGGATAAATCTCCTCTCAGCAGTAAGGAGAAAAGCGTTCTCGATGTTCTTGCACGATCAGAAGAGGCTAATATCAGCACCAAATTTGATAATGCTCTTCTTAGAGCTTATCGCCTCACTCCTTTGGAAGATTCTCCACTGATCGATGTCAAAAGTGACATATCGGACATGGGAGAATGCGAGCTCCCTTCTGTCTTCGAGTTGCCTGTCATTACCCCACAGGTAGAAACTTCTTTAGCTCCTGTTTCAGTGCAAGCAGAAAGGACTCTAGCTCGCACTTCTTCCTCGCAAACAAATATAGCATCAGCTTCTACTCTAGTTCGGGCAGAAACAGCTCGAACCCGCGCAGCCCCCACTGTGCAAGTCGAGTCATCCCCCTCTCCTCATCATACAGTTGTTTCTCAGGCTCCAACACCTGCTTCAGCTCCCACTTCAGCAACGGGCGCATCTCAAAGAGCTGCTTCTTCATCTCTTGTCCCTTCCACTGGGCAAGTTCCAGCTAACAGGAGAAAACTTGCTCTTTTGAAGTTCCCTTATCAACAACCTGTCCAAGCTGCATCGCATTCAGCTACTCCAGTTAAGCGACCAGCTGAAACTTCAGCCTCTCCAGCTGCTCCATTAAAGCGGTCTAAACAGACTGCTGCTGAGGTAAAAACTCCCTCGGCCGCTACCCCTAGCGAGATGCCAATTTCAAACGTGTTTGCGAGCCTTCAGCTGGTCCCGTTTCAGAGCTCGCAATAAGGGAAAATTCTTCCTGAAGTTACCTCTCAACATGGAAAAGGGATAGTTCCGACTGAGGTCGCTCCTCAACATAGAAAGGGGAAGCTCTATCAGAGGCCGCTCCCCAGGCAGCCCGGGCTGGTACCAGTAAAAGAATAACTAAGCGTACCATCCTTTCGCGGCGTAGTGCTTCCCGGGATGATGAGCGTGATGTCCCAGAGACTGAGAGGACCCCTTCGCCAACAAGGCTAGTCATCGAGCTTGGACTTGGGGGAAAATATTTAACTTCATTCCTTGACAACTGGGCAACAATTATGCTTACTCATACGAATGTCTTAGAGAACAGGTTTCTTCGGGGCGAGGACCTCGACGAGTTCGCAGCTCGTCATTGCATGCTGATAAGTCATCTTTCCTTATCTGCTGACTTATTTATTTCAACAAATATTAACTCAAAGCATTTTCAGGGCGCCCTTACTGCAATGAAGCGGAGGAGGGAGATGAGGGCTACCAAGGATCAAATAAGAGAGTTGGAGAACGAGTTGGAGGAGGCCACTGATGAGATAGCTCGTTTGGCCGAGGGAAGAGTACAGGGTCAAGAAGCACAGATCGTTGAGGCGAATGCTGCGAGGCAGGCATTCGAGGAAGCTCTAAAGAAAATGAAAAATGAGCATGTCACGCTAAGGGATGAGCTTCACAAAGTGAAAGAAAAACTGAGGCAGTCTGAGCAGCGGGCTGAGCTGGACGAGCAGCGGGCTTCAACAGCAGATGATAAGATTGAAGTGCTTCATCGCTAGGTTGATGCTGCTGTGGAGCGAGCTGAAGCTGCTGAGAAACGGGCTGAGGAAGCTGAAAAGCGAGCTAATGAAATGGAAGCTGCAGCTAAACACGCTGAGGAGGCTGAGCATCGAGCTGAGGTGTTTAGGCAACAAGTGGGGGAGGCCATACAGCGGGCTGAGGTTGCGGAGTAGCGAGTTGAAGCCATGAAGAAAGAAGTTGAGGTCGTTAACCGTCACGCTGATAATGCCTTCAAAGAGCTAACGGTTTTCAGAGAGCAGACTGTTCGAGAATTGGAAGTGCAGGTTGCTAAAGCGAGGGATGAGGCTGAGGATCAAACAGGCAGCGACTTTCTTTACAAGCTGTGGACGTCCCATCCGGAGATGGATTTTTCCATCTTTGGGGATGTGGGACTTGAAATCGTAGACGAGTTGAAAGCAAGGGCTACCTCGTCCTTAGTTGATCCAATTCCTTCAGTAGAGGAAGCTCATGGTACGACCTCCCAGACTGAGCCCGTTATTGACCTTGATCCCCCTGACGTATCTCATTCTCACGAAGAACCTTTAGTAGGCCCAGATCCTCCAGCTCCTGATTAAGAACTTGTTTTCTTTTCTTTTCACTTGTATTGACAGGACCCTTCCCAGACCTTATCTAAGCTCTCGTCTGGAGGATCCTGCCGGGCACTTCAACGGATTCCTCGTAACCGACTCGTCGGATAGAAGACATCCGGGAAGCGAACCCTATCTTTCTTCAACCGGTTTACTCGTTTAGTCTCAAAAATTCAGTTTTCTTTTAAACTAGTTGGGAGTGATATAATTTTTCTCGATTCTATTTCAAACTCATTTTATAAAATTTTCGACAGCATAACGACTGCATTTTTGATAAACCAAAATTTACCTGTCAAGAAACAACACTTCAACTATTTTTGTAAACCTCCCAACTTCTTTATTCTCAATCATGCATCATTCATCACAGTTTCATAAACATAAACAATTCATAAGATACACAAGTGCACCAAATGTATAAATGCAAGAATACTTATCACTTTTACAAGCCCTACAACATTCAAATTCAAATATACGCGATTAAATACATATACAAAATATATCCCAGCGTCTTGCGCGATTGCCCACCTATAGATATATATATATATATAAGCAAAAGTCGGTCTCGTCCGGCGGTGGCACGAAATGAAAACAAACAAGCTACAAAACGAACAACAAGTTAGTGCGATAACATCATAAGATATCATATCACACATACTAACATACAATTTATAAGTCTTAAAATTTTCTTTAAAACTCTCCATGTATACCCTTGACTCGTTCTAACCATCACAGGCGATTTTAACTAACGCCAACGTGAAGCTTACTAATGCATCTCAACCACTACGTTACGGAATTTACTGCATCGTACGTAGGGCGCTAAATCTTATCACTGAGCAACTACAATGCGGGATTTTCTGCATCGCAAGTGTAGTGCTAAAACTCTGGGCGACTACGAACGGAATTTACTGCATCGCTTCGTAGCGCTAACTGTCAACTAACCAACTACGTGCGGAATTTTCTGCATCGCAACGTAGCGCTTATATTTTCTAGGAAACTGAGCAACTACGGACGGAATTTTCTGCATTATCTCGTAGTGCTAATTTCTCTATACTCTGAACGACTACGGACGGAATTTTCTGCGTCGTCACGTAGCGCTAACTCTCATAAACTCTTAAGGCATATACATGGGTTTTATAATCAATTTCTTCAAGTGCAAAAGCACAAAACTCACTAGTTTTACATCTTCTGAAAACTTTCTCATTTTACTCTTTCTATAACAACTTAGTATTAGTTTCTAGTACAATATAGATTCCATAGGAATCTATATGCTTAACTTGAACATTAACATTGAAAATCCTTTTCATTTTCATTTCTTACTTAATTACAATATCCATTACGAATAATCATGAATTGATATAGAATTTAAACACTCATAAGTGGCGAACCACTTACCTCAAGGCCGCGTCAAGCGTCTCGACGAGGCTCCTGGACGCCGCTCATGCGCTCGTCACCTACACAACAAGTTCTCTTTATTACTATTAAAAAAAAAACCTCCATTTCTCACTATACGCTATAATTCCCAACTATGCCCAATTTTCTCTATATAACGTTTAACTCGATTCTAATTCAACCGAGACTCTCAAATCCCGATTTCTTTGTAAAAGTTTTACTTCTAGACCCCTAGGATCATCCCCATATGTTTCGTTTGGTCTCCAAAAGCTTAAAACAAAAAGTCAACTTTTTTAATTATACGGTTGACCACGAAAAACAGAATTGAAACCAGCCATGGTTTCACCTCCGTTCCTTTTTCTAGCGTCTCCTTATCACATAACTAAGTCGCCCGTAAAGTTTCGTCGAGAAACTCCATCGTTTGCTATGTCAAATCTAAGGAAAACGTCCGTTTTGGACACTTTCGGGCGCAATTAAGTGCCCGTTTTGCAAACTCTTGGTTTCGGGTTAGCGACGCTAGATTTTATTCCATAACTAAGCTTCATTTAACTTATAATGACTCACTAAACTCACTTCATGTCATAAAAATTGCATTAGGCCAACCGTTTCACTTCTCAGAGTTCTAACGGCACTATATTGTGCATAACTTGCACAATTTTTATCGGATTCGATCCGTTCCAAAACCTATGGTTTTCTATGGTTCCTAGGCATCATTTGAGGTGTAGAACACCCCCAAATAAGCCAAATATGGTCAGGTCTCTTCTAGCTCAAATTTGAACTCGGGAATCCATTATTTTGGCTACAACAATGCCTTTGAAATCTCTAAACACTTCTCTAAATTTTTCTAACCTCTTTGAGGCTTTAAATTGATTTCAAAACCATCAAATTTTAAGGTCTAACTACTGCCCTACAAGTTTCTAATACATACTTAAATCTCACTTGGTCATTAGAGTGCTCAAAATTCACTCAAGACTTTTCTCAATCACTTGGTGTGCAATAAACACCATTTTCGGTTCTATATTTGAGGGTGGGTATAACAGCCCTTATACATCATTTTAAGGCATCAATTACACACAACAATCATCTCTCATGAGTTCATAACACTCATATGAGGTTCTAACAAGATTTAAAAGCAATCTATCAACTAAATCAACCACAACAATAACAACCACAAGAGCTGTCACACTTTCTGCAGAATTGAAAGGGAAATAGGTTGTGCTCTTACTTGATGCTTGTTTGGAGGGTTTGAATGACTTGTAAGATGCCTAAAAGGAAGGGTGTTAGAGTGTGGAAGCTGCCTGGAGGTCATTCCTTCTCTTTTCCTTTCTGGACGACCAGACTTGTCGCGATTCAGCTCGCGGCTGTGCTTCGCGGTTCTGTTCGCGACCAGTTCGCGTTCTGCTCGTCTGGTTCTGCTGCTGCTCGTACCTCCCACGTCCAGCAAGGGCTAGAGCACCTCCTTCCTTGTCCTTGGCTGTCCAGCTGCTGCAGTTCGCAGTCAACAGCCCCTCATCCGCGATCGTTCTCGCGCGAATAAATCTGCTCGCGTCCAGCTCGCGACCTGGCTTCAGCTTCTGCCGTTGCTGTTGCTGGTGTTTTCTTCTTCCTCTCTTGCTGTGATTCACGACCAGCAGCTGCTCCTCTTGGTTTCACTTCCTGGTTGCTTCTTTCACGGCAGCAGAAATCTGATTTTTCTTTCTCTCGAACTTTCTCGGTTTCTCTCGACTGAAGGCTGTAATTTCTGCTGAAAAATCAGCTAAGTGTTGGTTTATATACTCATCAACTATTGTTATTTACATTTTGCCCCAACTCTCTTTAATTTCATTCTCATCTCCTTTTCTTGAAGCTATCTCACGGCAACACCCCTCTTGGTCTCCCGTGTTTAATTCGTTTCTCGTTTGATTTTAAATCTCATCTCGCTAGAATTTACTTTTTAAAATGCTAAGCTTATTTTATTAATCTTGATTCTCTCTTTTTAATCGAATTTTAATTCGATTATTCTTTTACTAAAATCTTGGATTTCCTAACTTGAATTTTCATTGGGAAGTTACTAAACTTTTTAATACGACGAATTTCATCGTATTCTAAATGAATATATTTCGGAGGCTATGAAATTGAATTAATTAAACGTAGAGAGTTATATTTTATCTCTCTAACTTAATTTCTAATGTTGGGACTTTAGAAGTCGAAGCTAGGGGTTTACATGTATTCTTTCAGCTTTCAATTTGTATACAACTTTTATATTTAATGAAATTTCTTTCATTATTTCTTCTGTGTTGAATGCATTTAAGTTATTGCATATGTCATATCATATTTTATGATCTTCAACATTAGAGTTATCAAATTTCTTGCGAGCTGATTGTTAATGAGCTCGAAATCTGATAATAATTAAAGCAATCGCTTAATTCAACAGTTAATAAAATCTTGTAAATATAAATAATCAACCAGTTGGAATGTTGATGAGCTATGCAGGGGTACTTGACCACACCTGCTTTTTAGGCTCTTTATTAATTATGGCGAGCTATGCAGGAGGTCGCCACCTAGCCTGTTTTTTAGGCTCTTAATTAGCGAGCTATGCAGAGGCACTTTGCCATCTGCTTTTTTGGTTCATTTTTAATTATTAGCGAGCTATGCAGGGGTCGTCACCTCTCCTGCTTTTTGAGCTCTTTAATAGCGAGCTATGCAGAGGCATTTTGCCATCTACTTTTTTGGCTCATTTTTAATTATTAGCGAGCTATGCATGGGTCGTCACCTCTTCTGCTTTTTAGGCTTTTTAATAGCGAGCTATGTAGAGACATTTTGCCATCTGCTTTTTAAGCTCTTAATTAGCGAGCTATGCAGAGGCACTTTGCCATCTGTTTTTTTGGCTCATTTTTAATTATTAGCGAGCTATGCAGGGGGTCGTTACCTAGCCTGCTTTTTAGGCTCTTTAATAGCGAGCTATGTAGAGGCACTTTGCCATCTGCTTTTTAGGCTCATTTTTAATTATTAGCGAGCTATGCAGGGGTCGTCACCTCGCCTGTTTTTTAGACTTTTTAATAGCGAGCTATGCAGAGGCATTTTGCCATCTGCTTTTTAGGCTCTTAATTAGCGAGCTATGCAGAGACACTTTGCCATCTGCTTTTTTGGTTCATTTTTAATTATTAGCGAGCTATGCAGGGGGTCGTCACCTAACCTGCTTTTTAGGCTCTTTAATAGCGAGCTATGCAGAGGCACTTTGCCATCTGCTTTTTAGGCTCATTTTTAATTATTAGTGAGCTATGCAGGGGTCGTCACCTCGCCTGCTTTTTAGGCTCTTTATTATTTTAGGCGAGCTACGGAACTCGGAGCCCGTTAGCCTAGTGGATTGAGTTGAATCATAAACGGGGGGAAATGGAGCTTTCATTAACTAAAATGAGTTCGAATTACATATAACAAAAGAATTTACTGATAATAAGGACGGAGGTGCTCGACATTCCAAGCTCCAGGGACTTCGGCTCCTTTCTCATTAGCTAAACGATAAGCTCCATTCCCCAAGTTTGCTCTGACAACATAGGGTCCTTCCCAATTCAGGCCTAAGGACCCATCACTTGGCTTGCGGGCTCTAGGTAGAATGAGACGTAAAACCAAGTCTCCCACATTGAACCTGCGAATTCGAGCATATTTGTTATAGTACCTCGTTATTCTCTGCTGATAGACAACTATCTTCAATCTGGCTGTTTCCCTGAGTTCTTCAAGCAGGTCCAAGTTTGTAGCAAGCAGCTGACCATTGTCATTTGGATTGAAGGTCGCTCGTGGAACTGCGAGCTGTGGTTCTGTAAGACCATAATACTTTCTGAAGCTCGTCTACCCATGCTCCTTTCTTTGCTTCCAATTTCATCTTCAGGGTTTGCTTGATAATCTTGTTTACAACTTTAACTTGGCCATTGGCTTGTGGATGATCCACTGCTGAGAAGCTTTTAACGATCTTGAGGTCGTTGCAGAACCTAAGAAACTGGTCGCTGCTGAACTGAGTCCCATTATTTGTCACGATCTGCTGTGGGACCCCAAACCTGCAAATGATATTACTCCACATGAACTTTTCAATCTTTGTTGTGGAGATTTCTACCAATTCCTTCGCTTCTGCCTATTTGGTAAAGTAATCCACCGCGACCACGTCATGTCTGCATCTTCCATGAGCCATTGGCAGGGGTCTGATTAGATCCATCCCCCAAATTGCAAAGGGCCACGGACTCACCATTTGTTGGAGATATGCCGGTGGAGCTCGTGGAATTTGGGCGAACCTCTGACACTTATCACACTTTTTTACTAAGTTGATAGCGTCCTGCTTTATGGTGGGCCAATAGAAACCTTGACGAAGTGCCTTCTGAGCTAGAGACATCCCCCCAACGTGGTTCCCACAATGACCTTTGTGTATTTGCCTCAGTACTGTTTCACACTCAGGGCCATCAATGCATCTTAATAGTGGGGCTGAGAACCCCTTCTTGTACAGGGCATCATCATAGATGCAATATCTGGCTGCTCTAGCTCGTAGACGCCGGGCTTCCAGCTTGTTACTTGACAACTTTCCATCCTACAAATAATTGAGAATTGAGCTCATCCAGGAATCAGGCTACACAGTTATGGCCATTAGTGAATTTTTCTCTTTCGTACTTGGAGCTGGTAGAAATTTAACTGGGATTACCCCAAGAAAATCTGCATCTCGCGTGGTCGCGAGGTGAGCTAATACATCTGCATGCGGTTCTGAGCCAGTGGGATTTGCTTCATCTCGTACCTCTGAAAAGCACCTAACAGCTCGTGAACTTTCTGGAGGTAAAGGGCCATCTTCGGTCCCTTGGCCTGATGCTTCCCCAATATGTGGCAAACAACGAGCTGCAAATTGCTGAAGACTTTCAATCGCTCAGCTCGCATTTCCTTAGCCAAACGCAAACCTGCGAGCAGGGCTTCATACTCAGCCTTATTATTTGTTGCCTGGAAGCCGAACATCAAAGCACAAAGGATTTTGTGGCCTTTAGGGCTAATCAGTAAAATTCCAGCTCTAGCTCTCTGCTTGCTAGACGATCCATCAACATAAAGCTCCCAGGTTGGACCTTCAGAAGATTTAGCTTCATCATCCACAGGTCCTGTAAACTCTGCAATGAAATCTACCAGAGCTTGAGCTTTGATAGCCGTCCCATGCTTAAACTGGATATCGAACTGTGCGAGCTCCACTGCCAATTTCAACAAACGACCTGAGGTGTCCGCTTTCTGCAGAACTTGCTTCAATGGATACTGGGTGAGAACTTCGATTGTATGAGCTTGAAAGTAAGGTCGCAGCTTCCTTGATGCGATTATCAAGCAATAAGAGAGCTTTTCCATTTGTGAGTACCTGGTTTCAGCATCTTGCAGCCTTTTACTCACATAATATACTGGAAGCTGCATCTTTTCTTCTTCTCTCACCAATGTAGCACTCAAAGCTTGTTGTGACACTCCCAAGTACAGAATCAACCTTTCTCCTTCTTTGGGCTTGGAAAGGAGGGGAGCTCGCCCCATGTATTCCTTCAACTGCTGGAAGGCAACTTCACATTGCTCTGTCCACTCAAAGCTTTTGGTCTTCTTCAAAATATCAAAGAAAGGGATGCACTAATATGTAGCTTTCGAGATGAACCTGCTTAGTGCCGCGACCTGGCTGTTAAGGCTCTGCACATCTTTCACCCTAGTAGGCGACCTCATGTCAATCAGTGCTTTGATCTTCTCAGGATTGACTTCAATACCTCTGCTATTGACCATGAAGCCCAGAAACTTCCCAGAAGCTACTCAAAATGCACACTTGTGTGGATTTAATTTCATCTGATAGCTTCTCAGAATCTGGAACATCTCCCCTAGGTCGCGCACATGATCATCCACCTACTTGGATTTCACTAACATGTCATCAACGTAGACCTCCATGGTATTGCCAATTTGTTCTTCAAACATCATGTTCACCAAGCGTTGGTAGGTCACTCCAGCATTCTTCAATCCAAAGGGCATCACCTTGTAGTAGTATAGGCCACGATTAGTCATGAACGAGGTGTGCTCTTCGTCCTCGAGATTCATGGGAATTTGATTATAGCCCGAGTATGCATCCATGAAGCTCAGAAGCTCGTGGCCAGCAGTAGCATCCACGAGCTGGTCTATCCTTAGCAAGGGGAATTTATCTTTGGGGCACGCTTTGCTCAAATAAGTGAAGTCGATGCATGTCCTCTACTTCCCATTCTTCTTCTTTACCAGAACGGGATTGGCTACCCAGGTCGGATAGTAAGCTACTTGAATGAACTTGTTAACCAGCAGTTTGTCTACCTCTTCTTTCAATGCTAAGTATCGTTCCCCTGTCATTGCCCTTCTTTTCTGATGAACTGACTTATGGTGAGGGTCAATATTCAACCTGTGTGACATCACCTTTGGATATATCCCCACCATGTCCTCATGATTCCACGCGAATATATCCAAGTTCGTCTTCAGGAAGTCAGCGAGTTGTGTTTTCAATTCTGGAGCTAAACCTCATCCCAGCTTCAAGTATCTTTCTGGATCTGCCCCGCTGACTTGAACATTTTCCAATTCTTCAACTGGCCCTGTAACTCGGTTTACATCTACCTCGCGAGGGTCCAGGTCGTGGCTGACCCATTTCTCAGTCATAGCTTATGGTTCACCCTTTGAGACCATGTTCACCTTCTTTCCTCGCACACCCATTTTTACTGCGTCTTCATAGCAGCGCCAGGCTAAGTGCTGCTCTCCTCGAACATATCCAATGCCATTGGGAGTTGGGAACTTAACTGTAAGAGTTCTGGTCGAAGTAACCATATCCAACTCGTTCATGGCAGGTCTCTACAGGACCACATTATAGGCTGATGGGCAGTCAATTATCAAGAAATCTGTCAGAGTTGTTGGCTGACGACCTACCTCCCCAAGAGTCAATGACAACTTAATCTGGCCCACTCGTACTACAGCATCTCCAGTGAAACCATATAAAGGTTCTGGGGACAGTATCATTTGTTTTACCTGCAGGCCCATCTGATCAAAATAGCTCCTATACATCACGTTCACCGAGCTCCCAGTATCAATCATGATGCGCCTAACTTCCATATTGCTGATTTTAGCTCGTATAACCAGCGCATCGTTATGGGGCCAGATCACACTTCTAGCATCTTCATCAGTGAACACGATCTCATCCGAGGTCGTTTTTGCTTTTTTTGACGATCCATCTGACCCATTGAGTTGAAAAGTATGATTTGCCTCTCGGACGTATTTTTCATATGACCTGTTAGAAGCACCTGCGATATGAGGGCCACCATGAATGGTAAAAATGGTTCTTACCGCCGGCTCAT
Source organism: Litchi chinensis (assembly GCA_019925255.1). Lineage (NCBI taxonomy): Eukaryota > Viridiplantae > Streptophyta > Magnoliopsida > Sapindales > Sapindaceae > Litchi > Litchi chinensis. The sequence goes on from CM034471.1 coordinate 11,636,030, forward strand.
GCTCGGATTCAGGAGCTCGTTGGGGATGTTGCTGATGTGTTGGCTGTTGTTAGTGAGGTCGTTCCTGCTGAGGTCGCGGTCCTACAGGTCGTTCCACATAATCTCTCAAGCGACCTCTTCTGATTAATTTTTCAATGGCGTCCTTTAACGCCCAACAATCCGAAGTATTGTGTCCGACCTCATTATGATAAGCACAAAACTTGCTTCTATCTCTTTGATGAACAAGGGCTCTCAAAGGATAGGGTTTCCCAAAGTCCTCCTTGTTCTTCTCTGCTGCAAAGATCCTGTCTTGTGAGTCTGACAGGATGCTGTAATGCTCATAGCGACCTTGACGCTTAGGTCGCTCATTCCTTAGCTCTCTCCTTGCCTTTTTAGCAATCTGATTGCTTGAGCCATTGTTTCTATCTTCTTCGTTCCTGCCGTTATTTCTCCTCTTTGGCTGGCTGGAACTGCCCGCTTCATTCTTTTGATTCTACTTCTTCGGGCCGAAGGTCTCTTCCTACCTAATCTCCTTCGCAGCTCGCTCGTAAAATTCTCCCAAATCCTTCACTGGGGATTTGTAAATGCTTTCGTATAGTTTTCCATCCTTACGCAGCCCGGCTGAGATCGCTGTCAGGATACTTTCATCTGATGGATGCTCAACATTCGCGACCTCGCGTCTGAACCTGGTGATGTATTCCTTCAATGACTCACCCTGACGCTGGAAGATTGTAGCTAAGTGGCAAGATGGAGCGAGCTGCCTTCTCAGTGCCCTGTACTGACCAACGAACTTCTGTTGGCATTGCTCCCAACTACATATGCTGCGAGTTGGGAGATTCTTTAACCACGTCCTCGGAATATCCCCCAAAGTAGCTGAGAATACACGGCACTTCACCATGGGATTACCTGTCTACAGATCCATCTGAACGTTGAAAGCATCAAGATGGTCATATGGGTCACTGTCCCCGTTGTTCAGCTGGATGTTTGGCATCTTGAACCTCGGAGGGAGAGGCTGTGTCTCAGTCTCCCTTGTAAAGGGAGTCCTTTCCCCATAGTACCCACGCTGCTCCGGAGCTCCAAGTCGTGCTTCCAACTACTGGATCCTCTGAAAGAGCTCATCTACTTGTGGATCTCGGAGCTCGTATCTCCTCCTGTGATCATGACTAGGGGCAGGATGCTCTGGATCATACCTTTCGTCCTCTTCGAACAGACCCTCAGGCTGATGGGATCTTCTCTGTCTCTGTTCATCATTAAACCGTCGAGCTGCAGCTCTGACCCTATCGTGCCCAACCTCTGCTTGCGGGTTTCCACCTTGGCTCAACCTTACTACGAGGCTAGCCGGGCGCATGGCCTCCCTTTCTTCTCGAACAGGGTGTCTTCCACCCCTAGAACGCGCATTGGAAGAGCGAGCTGAGTCTGCAGGTCGCGGGACTTCCCTTGCCAGTCTTTCAGATACTTGCATTGCTTCATGCTGTTGGGGCGCATGCCTTGGTGCCTAAACCTCAACCCTTGGTATGTTCTGTACCTGAGTCTGCATCAACATATTGACGGCCTCTGTGAGCTGTCTGACCGTGTTCTCCAGCGCTTCTTGCCTCTGAATCAGCACATTCTGCCCTTCGGCTAATGGGGCAATTGGAACTGGTTGACGATGAGGCAAAGGAGGGATACCTGTTGCCGCGCCAATTGCCAGGCCATGGGACGTTCCTGCTACATGCATGGGTGCGTCCTGCATGGGCTGCATGTTCTGTTGGGACTGGTTCGTGTGACTTTTCGCCTGGTCATCATCTCCAAGATGCCTGTTTGATCTGGTCTTTACCATATCGGAAATCGATGAATTGGGATGAAAAAGATTGCAGTCTGGGCCTTCCTTCTAGCGCCAAGATGTCGACGTTTAAATTCAGTCGACGAGTATTCAATGCCCAATACTTGCAATCAATGTGAGCAAACACAGAAAACAAGAACAAGACAATAAGGAACCAGGAATCAAACAGGGAATGCACATGATTTTTAACGTGGTTCAGCAAGTGTGCCTACGTCCACGGCTGTCTCTCTAAAACTCTGCAGAGTGACAGTATATTATTCAGTATATATTGTTTACAATGGTTTTTAACCCCTATTTATAGGGAAAATACCGTTACAATTCAGGGAATAATGAAATAGGAAGAGAATCATGAATTAATTACACTTCCCAATCTGTTTGAATAAAATCAGGAAACTGCTCCTCAAAATCCGAGATAAGGTTGATTTGAATTTGAATTTGAATAAACTTCCATATCTGGAGAGAGAATCATTATTTGATTAGGTAACTGCCTGTTCTGGAAGATATCGTATTAATTACGCTTCTGGGCGAACTGCTGTCTACGACGGTTTCGAGCTGGAGCTCGTTGAGAGGCAAACAGTGAGCTGTGCTTATTGTGAATGGGGGAACGAGTTGCGACCTGACTGTAAGACGAGCTCGTTGCTGCGAGTTGGGGAGATCACTGGGCCGAGCTGGAGAGCCCACAGGGCCTGGAATTGATATCTGGGCTTCGTCTGATGGCCTTTGCATTTGAATTTACTTTACTGGGCCTAACCTGGACTTTTACCAGCCCATTTAATGAGTCCGAAAAATACATATAACAGGATTTTATTGAAATCCACAAAAATTAAGGTATATTCGATTAAAACTTTTTAAAATTCTAAAAAATTTAGATGTATTAAAAAAGTCATTGACTTTTTAGATTTTATATAAATGATGGATTCAATAAATTATGATGAATTTGAAAGTAAAATTTGTGCATAAAAAAATCTACCACAAATCTTGTTTTATTCCTAAAGATTTTATTAGATTTTATAAAAAACTTATAATAAATTCTATAAAGTCCATACATTCCACCAAAATCTATCATTTAAAAAAAACATTATTACACTTGAACAAATTGTAGATTGAATATATATATATATATATATATATATTCTAACATCAATATCTTGTAACTTTAAAAAGTTAAAATGCACCAATCAAATTTATCTATTGCATTCATCTGTTACAATAAATTCTTTCTCTTATTTAACTCAAATGCAATAAATGAATTTGAGTGGTTCGTCATAATTTTAAAAAGTTAGGAGGTACTCATGGTAAATTATTATATGTATAGTAATTTACCATAATTATCTCATAATTTTAAAAAGTTAGGATGAACCAATTAAATTTATTAATTGCATTTTCTGTTCTAAAATAAATTCAGTTTCTTATTTAATTCAAATGTAATGGAAGAATTTGATTAGTTTGTTCTAATTTTAAAAATTAAGAAGTACTGATAGTAAAATTACTTTATATATATAATGCATTTATAATTAGATATATATATGTAAAGCAGAATACATCCTCCTTAGTGACAACACTATTGACATAATTAATCATCATTTAGGTAAATTTTTATGGTATGTTTTCTTTATTTATGATCATTAGGAAAATTGTAATTGAATCACAATTTAATGTTTATTATGATAATTATGTAAGTTGTTGGTGTGACTAATGGAACTTCAATTCATGCATGTATTCCACTTGTTCAAAACTCATTATATAGGCTCGTGGGAGAGGGAAACGTTGCCAAAACTTCATGCAATTTTTGACTTTGATATGATTTTTAAAATATGTTGTATTCGGATGTGAAGAGACAACACGTGATTCAGGCTTTTGACTAAGAGTTCGTTTGAGATAACTTTTGCTTTTAATTTTTGACAATAGAAGAAGAGAAGTAAAAGCAAAAGTTTTTAAGTAGCTTTTAAGTTGCTATTTGAATTATACATTTAAAAATAGCTTTTCAACCTAGAAGAGTTTTTGAGACTATTTGGTTGAAGCATTTGAAAAACTTTATAAATTATAATAGGATCTTTCTACCCTTTCCATAATAATTTTTGAGATTATTTTTTTAGAATTTTTTTACCTATCATATATAGTCACACCATAATGAAAATACATAAATAATTATATTTACTTACCTTATGTTAAGATTTTATTAATAAATAAAATATCAAAACAAAATAAAAATTTAACATTACAACAAAATTCTCTTTCATTCTCTCAAAACCCAACCAGTCAACACTTTATTTACCTATTCTTCTTCCTTCACACCAATGTCTCTCTCTTCTCCCACCGTCACTTTCTTCTCCATCGGTCGACGTTCTCTATCTATTCCTCCTTTATAGACGACATTCAGGACTCCAGGTATCTATCTTTTCTTCCAAATTCTTTCTCCCTCTTTGATCTGTCTCTCTCCTCTTTTTTTGGCTGGTTTCTGTTCTCCTTCCTTCTTCAATCCAGGTGTTTGAGGGTTTGACGGAGTGGATGTTTGATTGGTTGTTTTCGTAGTGAAGTAAATTGGGTGTTTGGGGGTTTTAATGGAGTGCGTGTTCAGTAATACAGTGATGGTTGCTACTTACTAGGATGGTTTTGATGATGAATTGACTAATTGACTAGAAGAATGGTTAAGGTGTTCGGTGATGCAATGATTGAATTTGATGGATATGGTGGATGGAGAAATGGTAGCAAAACAGAGAGATGGAACAATAGTGAAATTTATGATTTGTTGTTAAATGATTAGAGGGTAAAAGTGGAAATAAAAAGTTTCATTAAATGAGAAATCGACTTTCCGTGTTTTTTCAGGAAGCTCTTTTAGGAGAAACCACTCCTAATGCCTTCTCTTGGAAGAGCTTTGAAATGTCTAAAACTCTTTTTCATGGTCCAACCAAATATGTCTGTATATGGCTTCTGGTTTCAGGAAGCCAAAAAAAGTGATTCCTGGGAGATGCCAAACAGGCTCTAAAACCATTTGTAACCCAAATCATAGTTTTCCGACGTCTCTAAATGGTAATATAATTTATTTAGATTATTCTTATATATTTTTACAAAAGGTGGTATACATATATTATGCTATTTAATTGAATTATTTGTTCTTTTTTTTTTTTTTTTAGATCAATATTTTTTGGTTGATGTTGCATGTACACAATGAAAAAATTTATGGCACCATTATGCTGTGTTTGTTATTAATTGAATGATTTTTTTTTTTTTTTTTTACCGACAATAAAGCTAGAGGAAGAGAGGAGATGTTCAATCATTACCATTCTAGATTAAGAAATGTTATTAAATGTGTGTTTTTTTTTTTTCTTAAAGATTGATATAAGCATATGGATCAATCAAGACAAGATGAGATTTAATAACTCTGAGCTGTGACCTAGGAAACAATTTTCATACTGGAGGGAGCCCCACACAAAGGTAGGAAGATAATCCACACAAGATGGGAAGGAAACCCACATAATTAAGGTGGGGTGTTACTTATTTGGGTGTCGAGCCTATGCTCGCTCTATTGCATACGGGGTCAAACTCTTATCAACAAAGTTGAGGCCTAACTAATATTAAACGCGCTTTTGGTGTGTTGAAGGAGTGTTTTTTCAAAATTAAAAAGGATGGCATCATCTCATTTGGTATATAGAGAAACATAGTGACGCTATCCATGACAATGCACAATTGTCGTCCAAAAATATCAATTAATGATAAACTATTAGTGCCAAATGATGATGAGAAGCTTTAATTTGATGGTAACAATGCCAATCAAAGTCCAACACTAAGCACAAGCAATAAATTTAGGTTGTGTTTGGAACACTAGATTTGAGATGTGTTTGAGATTCAAAATATCTCAAACTCTTAAATCTTACATTTGGAGATGCTAACTTAGGAATGAAAACACAATCTCGTCTTCATTTTGATCCCATGGAATGAAAACACAATCTCGCCTTCATTTTGATCCCATTGTCATGAGAACGCTTATTCTCAAGTTCCGCCATAAAATTCAATAGGATTAGATTTAAGACTCATTAATTGTTTATCTTTTTTCTCATTAATTGCACTACATTTTCTTTCTCTTTCTTCTACCAGCCACATATCCAAAATTAATTTTTATTTACTCATATTTTAAAATAATATAACTCTAAAACAATCAATATAACTTTTTAGAAAAATGATTTATGAATTAGGTTATATAATAAGATATTTAAATTAATTTTATTTTAATCAAATCCTAACCCACATTTCAATATTTAAAATTAATCACTGTATTTAAATTAATAAAATATTTTTCTCTTTTGTTTTTTTTAGATTTTTTATAAAATTAATTTTAAATATATAATAAAGTATTTAAATTAATTTTATTCTAATCTTATCCCAACTATACCAAACACAATATAATATAATTTTAATTTAATCTCAAGTCAATCAAACATAGGGTAGTAGTTTTCTAAAATCAAATCCAATCAATTATATTCAATTCTAATATAATCTATTCCATTATATTCCAATCCCGCTTGCTAAATGTAACCTTAGAAGATCAAATCAAAGTTTATGTAACAACTTAGAAACCAAATTGTAAATAAATTTTTGCAAGTTTTTGATTAATTTTGTTTAATTTTAGTAGAAAATATATTGTAGTTTGCAATTTAAACTTTTGATATAATATTAACAAGATAGATAAATCACTTTTTTTTTTGGCTACTTTCTTAAATGTAATTGAACTTAAAAGACCATTTCATTGTTTTTATTTAAATATATAAATATAATTAATTATACTATATTTTTAATTGTATTTATATTATAAATACACTATTGTTAATATGTCCATAAAAGTCTTTTATGATTCGTTAAATTATTTATTTTTTAAATATTTATATAATATTAAATAAAATTACATAATAAGATCAATTAAACAGATATAAAATGTACTAATTTTCAAATAATTTTAATTTTAATAAATAAATAATTAAAAAATATAATTCATATATAAAATTTCAATTGCTATTCAATTTTCAGATAATTTAATTTTATTTTGCACACGTAGTAGGCAGCAAGTGACATTAAAACAATGATTAAAAAAATTCGAACCAAGAGAATTGTGGCTTGCTTATGTGGTAAGGTAGACGTATCTCTCTGAGCAGGTTGCGGGTTCAATGCTGTATTGCCCCTTTGTGCGGGCGTTTGTAGCTGCCCTTCCTCTCGCTTAAGAGTTGCTGTTCCCTTCTTCCTTTAGAGGCTTTAGTTTTGAACCGCTCATTAAGTGTTTTTATCTGGAGAGTTTGACTTTTGATTTTAGTATTAGTAATATTTACTGAACTGTGTAAAAAAAAAAAATAAATAAAAACCAAATTGACGGGGCATCTCTCCACGTGTCATTGAAGATTTCGGCTTTTTTTTTTTTTTTTAAAGGCTGTAATTTTAAAAGGAGGGGTTTAGGGATCTCGGTGCGTGTTAGGGTTTAGTGAAGGCCGAAGTAAAATAACAAAACTTTGGGATTAAAAAAATATACATAATTTGGTAGAAATCAGTCTACAGTGTCGGTCACTCTCTCGTCAAAACTCAAAAGTACGTTGTCTCTTCTCTTCTCTCTCTCTCTCTCTCTGTCATTTCATTTCGTACATATATATGTAATATACATATATACATTTAATGATTTACTGTTATTATTTTCATGTTTTTTTATTTAGGGTTTTAGAATGGTTAAATGTTGAAGGTGGCACCCATTCCCTCTCAAGGTTAAACTCTAAATCCCTCTTCCTATCGCTTTTCGCTTATCAGATTTGAACTGGCTTCCTTTGCTTCTTCATTTTTATTTTTATTTTGTTTTTGTGGGTTTTATATTTGTCTGTTTGGACTGTAGAAGATTTACATGGTTCGTGATATAATTTGTTGACTCAGTCATTAAATCAGGTAAGAAAGGCTGTGATAATGATATCTTCTGGATTTTTTTTTTTTGACATATTACAAGTACATGATAATTTCTGGAATTACTTAGGGATTGTGTGTGTGTGTATTATGGTGGGGGAGGGGTGTTAAATTTAGAAAAACTACTCATATCTTATGTTTTAGGACAAAAGTGAAACTTGAACCTTGATCTCATAGGATCAAGTGAAGTACTCAAGGACTCCTACTAAGGAGTGATGTGCAAAAGTGAAAAATTTAGGGATTGTTTAGTATATAATTTACTTACAATTCTCAAAAATTAAAAAAATTGGTTGCATGTTGCCTAAAGCATAAATGTGTTTGAGAATTGAGTAGAATCTCGAATATGAATTTGTTACATAAATATTTTCATTGATGACAACACGGGGTTGGCCACTTGGTATGTCCCTTGCACTTTCACGGCTACACCATGGTGTTGGGAATTGGGTCATGCCTTTTGACTTGAATGAATCGATTTGATACTTCAAATTTGATGTTGGAGTGTTATAGATTTATGGTTTTGGTTTTATTTTTTATAGGATGGTTTTGTAGTTTCACTGTTGTTGTGTTCATAATATTGTTGAAGGTTTGGTGTGGAAGCCATCACAGCTGGGGAAAAAAGAATTGAGAGTGATATATATATATATATATATATGTGTGTGTGCGTGTGTGCAATAAGATATGCTTTACATGGCTAAGAGAGCAGAGTGCGTTATTCATCTTTGTGTAAGTGGTCAATTGTGACAAGTGTTTGTTCGATCATGGTGATTTTGTTGTTTGCATTATAAATTAGGTAGGTTGATTGAGTTTATTGCCATGAATTGCCGAGGCTGTTAATGCTGCTGTCTTGTAGATGAATTACTTATTTTCCAGTATATGAGTTTAACGATGTTTTACATATCTTGTGGTGGTTCCAATTTATTTACTGCTGATTTGTAGTTGATGTGGATGACTACCCTCTAGACTCAATGGAGACTGCAGTTCTCTAGCCCAATTTCTTCCTTTTCAACTCTTTTAGTTTTCTGATAAAGGGATCTACAGTCCATGTAGAGGCATTTATTTTTGCGCTTATTCTGTATTCTATTTGTTTGTGCTTGTGTGCATTAGAGTAATCCTTATGGCTGATAATAGAGTGAATATAAATAGAAGGCGTGAAGTACAGTTAATTGATCACAAAAGCAGGTGTTACGGTGGTAAAATTATGAGGTAGGATGTCCTTTTGGATTTAAACGAGGTTTATTTTTTAAATATTCTGCTGTAACCTAATACAGCTCAAACTACTGTTATAATGTGCTTGAAACTGGATTGGTTCTGTCAATAGAGTCATATTTGAGTATGCTGACTGAAGATCTCTCATACATGTATGTGCTGAAGATCCTGAACAAAGATTTGGATACCCTTTATTTTGAAAAAGTGAGCAGAATCAAAGGCTGCTGAAGTATTTGTATCAATAGTTTTGGCTTGAATTTTGACAATCTCTTTGTAAATTTAACAAATTTATTGTACTGCTGATTTATTTCTTCACAGACACTTGAATCTTGTAGAATACCTCTTGGGTCTGCACTGCATATCTATTTATTGTTACTGCAGATCTATTTCTTCACAGATATATGTTATTGGCAGGAAGCATTTGAATTCATGGCAGTTGTCAGTCAATACCTCAACTTATGACTTGAGCGAAAGCCCTGGACTGATAGTAACGAATTTATCAGTGAGACAGAAATTCTGTAAGATAACGCATAGGAACTGTGAACTATAATTTTTTTCTAAATCCTGAATGTCTTACATGACATTAGAAAAAGTAAAACCATTTGGACAACTACAAAGAGATAGTATAGGACATGTTCACTATCTTGCACTCTTTAGCTCTTCTTAATCTTGTTTGTAAGGTAGGACTTAATTTCAATTTCCATTCAGGATGGGGGTGATTTCATATGTAATGAAAATAATAGAGTTTTGGTAATTGTAAAATAGTGCTGATGGTTTCCTGAATTATTTTTGCTATTTGGTTATTGGACTCTAAGCAAGAGCTTAGAGGCCTAGCACAAATAAATAATTAATCTGATTCTATCCCTTAGTCAGTGTCAGAAATATTGTACTTTAATTTAAATTAGGTACATTTATTGGTTGTACTGTCACGTCTTTAACATATTTCTGAAATTGTCCGTTTACATTTTTGACGTATATTGTAAAAACATCTTTGGAGCAAATAGACATTCAATGCTTGTAATGTTATCATATATGTCACTGCCATATAATTCTGAGATTAATTCCAGTATCTCAAGTCAATGTGAAAACTTGCAGCAATAGGTAAAGAAACCCAACAAAATTATTTTCTGTTTCTTTCAAAAGTTACTTGTTGATCTTTTTAAGCTTTGTATGGGTAAGATGCTAAGTTGTTTTGCAATTATGGTCTCTGAGCATAATTTTTGTTTGCAGGTGCTTCTGAAACAGTGAAGAGCCACAAGAAGCTGGACGAAAGCTCTAAGAAAGGGCTCTGTTGGTCTGAGCTAAAACGCACCGGAATGTCGCAGTGGAGCACTTCTCGATTAGTTGATGACTTCCAGCATACAAATGACATCGCCCTCATGTCATCCAACATTGTTAAGGAAGAAGAACGAAGTGATGGTGGAGAAGATGTGACAGCTCAATCTTCTGTGAAACCAGAAATTCGGAAGAGGAAGTGCCTTAATTTATGCCAACTTAGAGAAACAATTGATACTAAGCCCTCAAACTTAAGAGAACAAAACAGTAGTTCTTGTAAGCGTAAGCAGAAAAAGTTTGATAATAGCTACAGATGGTCTGCAGAAAGGTACAGGCTATGCAATTTAACTAGTTCAATCTATCAGTGTTGATATGAATAATAGTGTTCTAACAAAAAAATTTATATTTTGAAGGTATATGCTGGCAGAACAAAGTTTGTTGGAAATCTTGAAGGATGAAGGGGCTGTATATGGGAATCCAATTCCCCGGCCAGTACTGAGAATGGCAGCTCGTAAACGAATTGGCGATACTGGGCTTTTGGACCACCTACTGAAGCACATTGATGGTAGAGTAGCACCTGGTGCCACTGAGAGGTTCCGGCGTTGTTACAACACTGAAGGAGTAATGGAGTATTGGCTGGAGAGTGCTGACCTGCTCAAGATTAAGTTGGAATCTGGGGTGCCTGATCCTAGCTATGTTGCACCCTCATCATGGTTGAAGTCTGGTGGTGGCTCCTTTCAGAATACCACTTGTGCTGGAGAACTTCAGTTGCTTAAGTCAGAAATGGACAAAATTAAGGGGTAGGTAATGAAAGATAATTTTTTAATTTCATCTCGTATTTGTATGCTTGATGTGTGTGTCCGTTGCTTCTTAATAATGACTGATCTTCTATGTTTTTCTCTTCGTTTTCCAATGTATTTGTAGGGATGTGAAATGGCTGGTGTCCAAGCAGAGAGAACAACATCAAGCTAATCTGAGTGAGGTGAATGATGAATAACAGGTTGCTGAAGAGTAACGTGGTATTGTTGATATTGCTGTGTAAAGCCTTATTTTGGTCTTATTGGCAGGAGATGCTCAAGGAACTCATGAAATGGAAAACTAAAACTGACCAACGCTTGATGGAGATCTCAAGTTCTTTGAGTGGAATGCAGGTATTGAAGCAATATTTCATATCAGTGTTTGAGATTCTGAAAATACGTAGATAGAAATAAAAGATACAATGGCAATTATTTCTTTATTTTCTTTTAAACTTGCCCTGTACGTATTGAAAGTCAAAATGCTTCTGTTTATTTAGTTAGTCATATCTGACATTAGTTTTTTAATATATAGGATATGTACAAGGAGTTGGTTGGATGGAAGGCTAAAATCGAGCAGCAGCTGACTGAAATTTCAAATTCGCTGAGCAATTTGCAGGCTTCGAAGCAGTGCGCTACCTTTGGGCCTTCGGATCCTGAGACATGGGTGGATGATTGGTTGGATGGCACCAACCTCGATGATATTCATGGGGAAGATTTCGTACCTTTGTTAGAGAGCAGTGAGCTGGTTGATGTTGGGCAGGAAGCTGTAGTTCAGGATCCCCTCCAACTACCCATGTCAAAGCCTGCTGATAGACCTTGTCAGGATTTTGTTTACACCAGAGAGTTTGAGCTACTTAAGGAAGAAATCACTAAAATGAAGAGGTAACTAAACTAGGCAACGGGAGTTGGTGAGAGAACATAGTTATTTTGATCTTAGAGATAACATTCTTTCTATCCTGAACAGAAATTTTGAGGAGCTGTTGCCAAGGAGACAAGAGGAAGATCAAGCTAATGTGACTCCAGATTCTTCTATTACCATCAATTCAACTGATTTTGACACATCAATGCTTGGTTGTCAGGTAATGTTGTTGAATAATAGATAACTTGAATAATTAAAGTTCAATGGATCTGTTGATACATTTTTTGCTTGTTTCATAGTTATGGAGTTTCTCATGGAATGTTTTCTTTTGCAGGAAATGTTAAAGGAGTTACTCAAATGGAAAGATAAAACAGAAGAACAACTAATGGAGATTTCAAATACTGTTCGTGCCATGAAGGCATCTAAAGTACTTTAAGACTAGTTTAAGTGTTTGACTTGGAAAATAGAAATGAATGATTAGGATAGGATTTTAGGGAAATGTTTCTTTCGATCTACTGTGGTTACACTATAGAGTAGTAGGATAAAGATGTGTATAGGATATTTACAAAACTGAAAGTGTAAGTCCTTCGATTCATTCGATGAACCTGTAGGGACTTTCATCTAACCTTATATATGAACTCGCATCTGCAATTAACTTACACCTACAATGTTGTGAGACTTAGAGAATGAGCTTTCAATTATCGAGATTATGGATTATATTAGTGGTAGTAACCTGTAGACAGATGGAATTTGTAGGAAATGTGCTTTTTAGCATTTTGAACACTGGTGTTGTGTGGATCTTAATTATGTCTATATAACGTGATATGTAAATATATTGTTCTTATACAATGGGTGTGTTGATCTCATGTTTTTATGGAGAGAAGTGAGACTAAATACCTGCCCTTGGTTGAAAATGTAAAGTCTATTATTCTAAATGGTTTGTGTAATCATATGTGGCTTTGAGTTTTGTTTGTGGAACTCAATGGATTGGAATGTGATTTCACCCGTGGCATTTGGAAATTTGTGAATAATCAACTTCTAATCGTTTGTAAATGGAAGCTATTACATAAAGTTTTTGTTATTATTAACAAGTGCAATTTGTTTTGATGGTAGGAGGTAATGTATCGAAAAGATATTTAAGATTTCGGGGTCAAATTTTACTATCCTATGAAATAAAAAGATCAAAACTTTATTGGGATAAATGAGTGAAAGGTTGAACTGAAGTTTCAACATAAATAATTTTAATTATTCCTAAAAAGAATTTAAATGCTTTTAATAAATTAATTTGTTCTAGTATTATACTAATTTATTTCATAGTATCAAAATAGAATTCAATTATTATTATTATTATTATTATTATCAAACATATCACAGTATTACATTAATCATATTTATTTCAAACTAATTGTACCTAATCTAATCTGCTAAAACAGTTAAATTTAATTTTGTACACGAGCTGTAACATTTTCTCTCATATCCCTTGAAGCTGCGATGTTGTTGCTCACTGTTTGGCTAAACGAGTTTTAAATTTTATTTTTGATATGTTTTGGATCCACCTCTTTTCTGATTGGCTGAGGGAACAATTTTTAGGGGATGCTCATTTTGTACTTCCAGTTTTGGTTGAGTTTTATGAATTTTCTTTTATAGAAGAAACTTAATAATTGAAGGTATATTAGTCTTTCTATCAATAAAAATAAAATTCAATTGAATTTATTTTAAAATAAAGACTTAAAAGAAGATACACAGTAATAAAATAAATGATCAAAGCAGAACCATTTTTTTTTTTTTTTTGAAATTTACCATCAGAGGTTATCGCCATCAGTGTATTTTTATTTCATTTTCATATTTCCTTACCTTCTTTATTAAGTTAATTTTATTTTAAATATTTATTAATTTTTAAGGGTTGGGTTTTCTTCACAAAAATAAAATATAATGAACTATATTCTAGAATAATGTACATTAATGGAAAAAATGAACTTTATTTCATTTTTATATTTCTTAGGTAGTTCAACGACTTGATTCTCAACGTTGTCCCTTTCAACACAAAAAACTCGCTTAGTAATAGTTTGCAGGCCACTAACTTGGTAGTTGTCCAATGTCACAAACTTCCTGCCTGATTGTTCGGCATGATCAAGTTTGAGGATCCAATCCAAAATCTTATGTTCTTCCTTAGTGAATACAAGAGCAACCACTTTCAAACCCTCTGAAAAAAGAAGTAAAACAATTCTTTAGAAAGAAAAGCAGGCATGGCAAATGCCAGTCAGAAGGATTATAAAAAAAAAAAAAACACTTACTAGGGGACAAAATAAAACCATGATGGTTAACGGGTACATCTTTTGCCCAGAAATAAAAGAATTTATATTCCCTGGCCTTAGATTGATATCGGTAATCAGCTCGCCAAACTAACCCACTCTATGAGATAAATAATGGACGTCTCATTGGAGGTGGATCCTTCTTCAGCTGAAAGACGTGCTGAACCTCATCTGGGTTAGGAACTAGAGACCCCGTATTCATGAAACAATATGGAAAGGGCAGAAAAAAGGGTGTAACTATTGGGTGAGAGTTGGAAAAGGGCCGCCCTTAAACGGTTTAAGACTGATTGAAAGTAGGACTGAAGGGAAAGTAAAAGGTTGACTTGCATCTGATGCATATGCATGGCTGTCTAATGTTTTGGGGGATAAGCGGCTAGGTCTTGAGGACTAAGAAGCATAACATCTGTGTTTTTAGGAAATTTAAGCTTAGTGGCTAAGTTTATCACATCCTACTCGCTCATCGTGGTAGAACCCCAGAAAATGTGGAGTTGCGAGAATAACTAGTGCATTCACTACAAGCAACCTTACTAGATGAGGCCAACCTAATCTTACCAGAATTGGCCTCATCTATAGTCCTCTCACCTACACTATCCCTATTGGATATGTCCACACTTACTCCCTCTACCATACCATCACCCATTGGATTGGGAGGTGGAAGACCATTACATGATTCAGAATCTTGATGAGTCCTAATCACATGTTCACGGTGACTAACCTGACATCTACAAATTGAATCCACTATCAACACTTCCTAGGAGTAAGGTTGAAACTAGTCAAAGGAAAGAATCCTTAATACAATTATCTAGTACCTTAAGGCCATGTTTGTTACATGGGTTTGGATAAAATTCAATCCAAACCCATGTTTGGTGAGAGCGTTGGATTGGAAAATCCAATCCCATCATTTTTTTTTATCCTACTCAAGTGGGTTAAATGAAACCCACTGAAAAGATTGAGATAAATTAAACCCATCGATCCATTTTCGTCCACCTTCTTCTGTCCCCAAATCGGCGAGGTAGGGTAGTGAAGGAGCAAGAGAAGGAGACAGTTAGGCACGACAGTGAAGGAGAGAGAGAGAGAGGAGAGAGAATGAGGCGGGTTCCAATCTTCTGACGTTAGCAATTAATTGGCGAGGCAGGCCAGTTGCCGGCGCGGTCAGGTCTGGACAAGGTGGAGGCGGCGACACCGCTTTCTTCTTCCCTTTGGTCGTACCACCGGGCTCCATCAATTGTGGTAGTGACTACGTTGCTTCCTCCACCTTCCTTTTCGTCCGACGCTGCTTCCTCCACCTTCTTCGTCGTCCGACGCTGCAATTTGCCGAACACTTTCTTTGTCGTCTAGTGCTGCAATTTGGCGAACACTTGATCGGTGACAGGGTTGGTAACGTGTTTCGTCCTCCCAAGTTGCTGTCAAAGTTTTTTTTTTTTTTTTTTAAATAATTAAATTATTTAAAATATATTTTATCAATCCCATATTACACCAAACATATCGTAGTACTAATTTATCCAATCTCATACTGTATCAAACACATCACAACATTAATTTATCAAATCTCATCCAATCTCATTCAATCCCATGAAAATAATCCAATCTAATCCCACGTACCAAACGGGGCATAAAAGCACGGTCGAATATCAAAATTCGTTCAACCTAAGTTTATTCTATAGACCAAGAATGCAACAAACATTAAAGAAAAATCACAAAACAAAATAGACATTTTCTCAAGCATAATGACAACATTCACTAGACAAATAAATAGCAATTATCGCCTGCAATTCCATAAAGAAAAAGTGGGATTAAACAATACAAAAGCAAAGCCAAAAGAGGGGAAAAAGGGGCTTACCTATAAACAAAAGGACTGGCATTGTGAAAAACTTGAGCGAAATCGGGCAAGTGACTAGGAAAAGAGATGGACAATGCTATTAATGGAGGTGCTTGAAAGAAAAGTTACAAATTTTTTGATGCTCGAAAACCTAAAGAATGCGAAATGGAAAAAATTGCCCTTGCCTTATCTTGTATACTTTCTCATATGGCCAGTTGATCTAGAGTAATAATAACTATTGCAAATTCAACGATTGGGAGAGAATCTCACATCACTATAAGGAGAAGACAAAACGACTCCTCGTGCATGTGCAAGTTAATTAATGAGATGTGATGGTTACGATTAATGGTTGACAACTATTGAGTAGTTTGGGCTGCTTGTAGAAATTTAGACGATATGACTTCCAACGCGACCAAGGGTGACCAGTTGGGGTTTATGTTGTGCCCAAAAAATAACACTTGGGCTTCTAGTCTAGTGAGGCCTAAAAGACCAACAAGCTCATTAGCCTAAGTAAGGAATAAAACATTATGAAGCCAATTGGTCCAAGACATGTCACTGTATGCCACATCAGTAGAAGTGTGCAAAGGGCTAATTTTACTAAGGTAGTGAAGGCAACTTGGATTGGTTAGCTCACGTATAGGGCAACTAGAAGCCATAGAAAAGTAGTAGCTTGAAACATATCAACTCATGATTTTCTAAAATGTTGTGGAAGTCAATAATAGGGAAAATCCTCTAATGAGCAAAAGATCACTTAGGAAGCTTTCAAACCACTTCGATTCGAATATAATGATCAATGTAAAATAAGAAAGAAATTTTAACCTTTCATATGTTTTAGTGACCTAATTATATGTAAATAAAGAACCCTGACATTATAAAAAGTAGGGGTGGCAAAAAGAGTTCATGTGTCGGGTTGAACTCGATTCGATTCGTTTATAAATTCGACCAACACGACACGAATTCACTTAATAAATTGGTCAAAATTTTTGAATTCAATAGGAACTCATTTATAAACAGATGACATAATACGACACGATTAATTCGTTTATTATTTTGATCATAGAAGATCCAAACTCATTTACTCGTCAGCCCATTAATTTATTTGCCTGTTTAACTCATTTAACCTAAATATTATAATTTGACCCCTAATAATATATAAATATTACAATTTGATCATATTAATTGTGTCGACCCACGAATCTGTTAAGCAAATCCAACTCAATTCATTTAATAAAAAAAGTTAAGTGGATTAACATGATTATGATACAAATTCATTTAAATCAAACTCACACTCATTTATTTTTCGCGAATTCGTGTCGATCGATTGTGTTGTAACACAAATTGCCATCCCTAATAAAAAGGGTTCTTCGCATGTACAAAAAGGACACAAGAAAAACCCTAGCAGTAACTTTGCAGAAAACACATTCTTCCCTTTAAGAAATAAGATAACCATGGATATAGTCATTATTCAAATAACTAAATTGCGTTAAAAACTCTTGTCGTCTATTTGATTATCATTCTTTCATCATCATTATTTTGTTATTTTATCATTATTGCCCTTAAT
This sequence comes from Litchi chinensis, assembly GCA_019925255.1. Classification (NCBI taxonomy): domain Eukaryota; kingdom Viridiplantae; phylum Streptophyta; class Magnoliopsida; order Sapindales; family Sapindaceae; genus Litchi; species Litchi chinensis. The sequence goes on from CM034471.1 coordinate 11,653,591, forward strand.
CATTTGTCTTTTGCATTAATTTGGGTGGGATCGATTTTTTACATCAACAATATCTTTTAAATAGCATTTCATTAATTTACTAAATAGTATTATTTTTCTTAACACTGAAATCTTACAAGTTAGACGATTGTCGAGACCGATCTGGATGACTACTCCCACAATCAGAAATGGTCACTCCTACCAAGAAAAGATGCATACCCACACATTCTGTTTTAATAGAACAAGGGTAGGATTCAGACTTTTAACCAGTTAGAGTTAAGAGAGTACTCAACCACTCTTATTGTTTAAACAATAAGAATATTATAAATATTTGCATAAATTATTTAATTAATATAGTTATATAAACAATTAATTAAAAGGGATATAATTTTATTTATTTATTTATTTTTATTGATTTACAACTTTTCAGATTATTCTTATTTAGAGCTATTCTTACTTCAATTAACTTTAAACTTTTTTGGACTTCAAACAACAAAATAAATGCTAGTTGTGCTTAGGGACGGGTGTTGACTATTGTGCTTGGAGATGGTAGTTTTTTTACATGTTACGAGTCTACAAGTATGGTACAAGTCTACCCACACCTGCACCCATGAAAACTTCGCGAGTGTGGGTGTAAAATTTGTTTTTGGATTCGAATATAGGTTTGGACAAACCTGTCTGAACTCGACCCATTGCCACTCCTAAACACAATCCATAAATAACTCGATCCAATAAAGCTAGATTCATCAATTGTTTTATGTGAATGGATTTGGATTAAATTAATGGGTGTAATTCTCCCTTTCTCTTCTATCAAACTATATCCAGAGTAGTGATATTTACACCCCTTTAAATTGTATGTGCACCCCTTTGGTAACTACAATTTTGAATATTTTTAAAATTTATCTAAAATATATTTTTAGTGAGGTTTATTTACAAAAATCTAATACAATAACACAACATTAAAGAAATAATATTTTATATTTAGTGAGCTTATTAATTTTTTTTAAAATAATTTCTAATGAGATGTACTTACAAAATGGGTGCACAAACAATTTTAATTGGATGCAAATACTGTCACTCTTATTTATTAGCTTTTAAATAGCTCAACTCATTAATAACCAATATATAAAGATAGACCTATCAATCATTTTATACAAATATATTGTTATGAGTATATCTCGGACTGTGTAAATGGGTTGGTAAAAGCTTGGTAGAAGTCCAACAAGTTGAATCCAATGAAGTGACCCAGTAGACAAAGACCTGGTTTGCCAATATTCGACCCAAGTGAGTTCCTCAGCTCGTAGGTAGGAGCTCGCATTACCACTATTGCTCACAGGTCGTTGGTCAGTATTACTCAGCTCGCCCTATGCACAACTCGTTGTTCAAGACGAGATCTAGTTCAAGATCGTCCAAGATAGGTTTAAGCTCCCACAATGAACAACTCACTAAGGAAATCTTCCAAAAAGGTAATAACCCAAATTGATCCTAATTCTTCTACTAGAATTAGAAACAAATTCAAATTCGAATGTTGATAGATTTAATCCCTGATTTAGCGGAATTGACTCTTGATTTGGTGTTAACTGATTTTGAAAGGTATAATTAATGCATGATTTTTTTTTTTCTGTTTTATTTCTACTTAAATTGTAACCCCCCTCCCTATAAATAGGGGCTGGAAATTCATTGTAACATATACGAAAACAATAATATATTATTACTCTGCAGAAATTATAAGAGGAACAGTAGTGGAAGGAGGCACCATTCTGGCCGAATCACGTAAAAACCATTGCGTATACATTATTCTTCCTTTTCTTTTCTCTTTTCTTTGCATTGTTTCTCTTTGATTGCAGGTATTGGATTTTGAACTTTTGATCGACTAGATTTTAATGTTGACATTTTGACGCTAAAAGAAGGGCCCAAACTGCAAATTTTTTGAGTCTTTTGGCAGCCATGGCAAGGGGAAG